>JAIEZT010000068.1:19664527-19718597 GCA_019594935.1 Periophthalmus modestus | reverse complement strand
AGCTGGATCCAGACACTTGATTCCGGTCCATGCTGCAGGTGAAAGCAAGACACAGGAGGACAGCAGAGACGGGACGAAGACAGGGAAGTAAGCTCCCAAAGTCTCACAGAGCAGCCTAAAGTTAATATATATTCAAACTACGGCAGCACTTTACCACATAGCATTTCGTCAAAATTGTCTATAGAAAACTGGAAAACCATGAAAAGGATAACACCTAATTTAAAACAATTGCCCCATACGACCATTTCACGTATTCCAGTTTACATCGAGTACAGGCGTCACGGATGTGTTGGTTATGATCATTACGTGCTGGAGAAGACTCACAGAAATACAGAGACATGCCTCTTTTGCTGAACCTCTCCGTTCGCTTATCCTCCTCTGCTCCTATTATCACCCTTCTTCTTTGTAAATCCACAAAAGGCCAGATGTTTCTCTCCCTCGACATTCAACAAGTGCTCTTACTTACGCTATAAATCCTGTAGCCTTGTCCAAAACAGGCATGAGCAAAAATTTAATTTGGTTAAGTTGGCTGGTGTTGATGTCACGTTGGAAAAAACTGGACTCGAGTGCAACACAAAGAGTGCAGGCAATGTCTTAAGTGTAACGGAAAGTGTCCTACAAACTGGTGTTCAGAATGTTGAATTTAGATCAAAACAACAACTGAGAGGAATATGTCGTATTTAATGTGAACAGAAATAGCTGAGAAAGGACTGAGAATTCTACAAGGGAAAACAGGCTGGTGGAAAAAACTCAAGAACAGGCGACTCAAACCGGACAAGGCAGATTCAGAATTTCAGGATATATGCATTTCAGACACAGGGCTTGAGAGTTGCTGTTGTCAGTTCAAAAATCTAGCAAGAACTAACTGAAGGAGGAGAATATATAGGCGACCCTGGGCTGATGACCAAAAATGAGAGGCAGCTGCAGGGAAAACAGGGAGAGGTGACAAAAGAAGGACTGGAACATGGACGCTGGATTGGGGGACAACAGAACTATCAGGCAGAACTATCACAGTTTTGGCAGTTTTTGGCCTAGACCTGACCAGAAATTAGGAAATAAAAGGTTCCGTTTTAATGCAATAAAAAACCCACTGAAAATGGTCTGTTTTCCTGTGGCTATAAAGGATGGTTATAAAATGATTTCACACCACTGCCGCATCCGTCAAAAATTAGAACTTGCATATTTTTTGTGGCAGACAGAGCTGTGAGCAGTGGTGTAAACCTCCTCATTTATTTTTAACACATTCTAATTGTTAACAAGCAGACGCCCGGGTATCGGACAGGAGATGTGACGGAGGTAATGGCTTGTTTCACAGTCCAGCATCAGGCTCCGTGCAGCTGAGAACTGACATCCAGACCTGAACCATACAAGCATAAGGGGAGCTGGTCAGGGTCCCTGATGCGTTTGTGGGAATCAAACTACATTTTTGATCTGTTGTCCATAGTTTCGTGGATCATGGCCCCTGGCGAAAATTCAACGCTATAATACTTTTTTTTTGGCCGAGGTCCACATTCACAGCACGAAACACGACACTGTAAGAGCCGCCAGCTTTCTGATTGGCTGTCGGGTTGCTTCACAGAGCTTTATTCTGATTGGCTGTCGGGTGCTTCACAGAGCTTTCTGAGTGGCTGTTGGGTACATTGAGGAGCTTCCACATCCGTGTGATTCTTGATTTGACGCATGACTATAGACCAGCCTTTAACTGTGACAATTCACCTAAAGACCAGAGGGCAAACAGCCTCTTCTTGACCTGCTCCAGCTGAAGTAATGCGGTGAGTTTGGGATGGCACCTGGGACTAAAATTCTGACTACTTCATTTTCCTAACATTCAGAGGAAATTGGATATTTTAGTGAGCAGCGCGTGGACCTGAACCCTGCCCCTCAGGACAACAGGTAATAACAGGGTTCAGAGTGAGAGGTGTTCACTTCCAAAAGGGATAATTCTCTCTCCTACCAGGGATAATACCAGTTTGAACATAAACCAACTACTCTCTCCCTCCCCTCTCTCTCCTCTCCATCTTTCTTTCCATTCTGTCCCTTCCTTTTTCTTCCCCTTTTGCACCCCGGTCTTTTTTTTTTTGCTTTTTGTCTCTCGTTCTCTCCCTCTCTCACACATCACACACAGCGTGGTGATCAGGGCTGCAGGGTGTCCTCAGGACACTGTGCTAATGCCAGTGTCAGTGTCACTCCTCCCTGTGGCTCTGTGGCTCAAACATCACTCCTTTATATACGTAGTTTTACTGAGTATGTGACACCCATCAATTTCATTGTCTGTGTCAGTCCCATTGCACAACACTAGACCGCACACTTTTACAATACTTACAAATATGTATGGTCTGGAACTGCATCCGTCGCCACAATTTCCTTTGGTTAACCCACCTGTCAATCATACCCAGAGAAAGGCATGGTCAGTTTTTCAAAAATTTAGTAAAAAAATAAAAAAATGATACAGTAGAAGTTAATATGACAAATATAATAAGGCACTGTATTTTTATTGTTTACTTTGCATGTACTTGTGCATGAAGCTCAGTACAAGCTTCAGTGTTCTATACTTAAATTAACAAATATTTTAACTAGTACTTATTAATGGCAACTTTACTTTATAATACCTCCACCTCCCACTGATTTACTGTGTGCTTCATGCATTTGAACAACAACTACTTTTTAGCATTAAAAGCATAAATAAAATATGCAAATTGTGCAACTGTGCTGGCGTACCTCAAGGCTCTATACTAGGGCCAGCCGTATTCGAGCTCCAACATTTTTCCCTTTAAATATTGGCCAGCTCATTACCCATCCTTCTTACCTCCTTGTCTCCTATGTCCTTTCCTCATCCTCTCTCTCCCATCTCCTCCCTCTTCACGCCCTTTGCCCCTCCTTCTTCTCGCAATCTAGCCACACAGCGCAAACTATACCCCCGCTCCGCCCCGCTCTGTGTCAAGGCTCTCACTCTTCCCTGGCTGATTTGCGATGCCGCGGAGGAAGCCAAGGTGCAGGAAATGGAGGTCAGAGCTCATCGTTAGTGGCCAATGAATTCTTAATTAGGCCAACAAATGGTGCAGTGCCGTTAGCGTGGCTGGAGCTACCCCCAAAGCAGCACAGATCAAAGGCTGCCTCACCTTACGCCACTGAGACGGATAGAAGCAGATCATTAAAATTGCTTTTGTAAGTATGACTGGGTGGTGTTGGGGACAGTACCCTGTGGTAAATATTTAAAATATATTCAAAC
The DNA here is from genome assembly GCA_019594935.1 of Periophthalmus modestus. Taxonomy (NCBI): domain Eukaryota; kingdom Metazoa; phylum Chordata; class Actinopteri; order Gobiiformes; family Gobiidae; genus Periophthalmus; species Periophthalmus modestus. Next base: position 19,715,368 of record JAIEZT010000068.1, on the reverse strand, counting down.
TGCAGGGGCTTTTTATGCACAAGGAACTAAAGTCTGATCAAACATTCATCAAAAAGCCCCTTTGGCCCTTGTGGGGAAGCGAGCCCGATGGCATAACAACCACATGCACACAACTACGCTGAAGTCCCACCATGTGTCTAACCAGGCTAGTTTTATAGTGTCCCCAGGAGGAAGTACGAGAGTTTGTATGTGTGCTGTGTAACTAAAAAGTGGACAATAACTAAAACCAAAACTTAAACCTGCCATAGTCATGTTATATAGTTTCTGTTTGCAGGCTAGGTCTATTGTGTTACCCCAAAAGTGTGCACTGTGCCTGAGATATACTTAGCGTAGTCATTCAAGCCCCTAATGATGATATCACCCCTACTAGCAATCCTGGCTAGTCGCTGTTGTTCTCTTTGTTCTCTTTGTTCGCTTTGTGTCTGAGAATGGAGTATAGACGGGGGAAAGATGATGTCTGAGGCACCCTGTTCCTGTCCAAGGTCTTTCCCTAACAAAAATTTGCTTCTTTAAACTCTCTCAACACTCTCAAACCCTTTTCTTTTCTTTTGGCTACAGTGGTACAGATCTTAAGCAAAAGAAAAAAGAAATGGGCTAGCCGGGATGCTAATAGGTGTGATATCACTCATTAGGGGCTTTGAATGACTATGCGAAAGTATGCGAAAGACTTTGCCACTTGTATCATCTTAAAAAAAAGCTAAAATACGCAGCTAACATTGTAGGCTATTTGTATCATGTACTACCAACTAGCATAATGGATCTCCTGACCAAAAGCTTGTTGTGTCGTCCCACACCTGAATAAACAGAACAGCACCAGACGTAAAACCTTTTTTAAATTATTTTTATGCCAAATTCTCAAAGCTCCTGCCATCATCCAGCTTGTGCATAATACTATAAACATATTCAGTGTACAGGGGGCAATGCTTGACATGCTCAGCGATTTATGTTCCTCCTGCTGTGATGATTTGAAGAAGCCGAAACAAATGCATGCGCAGAGGAAGCCATTTTGTTTCCTCTCCGCGGGGCGAGGAGGATGTGGCTTCACAAAGAGAATTCAGCCAGCTGACTGTCCTATATACGCATTTGATTGAGGAGGCTAGATATAAGATTGTGCTTACATGCATGCGGCTAAACACAAAGGCTAATCCTGTTTTGGGAGAATGGCTTTTAAAATGTAGGTCAGAGCACTTTGATGAAGAATGGGCTGTTTTGCAGGTACACTTGTTATAAACTGGTATTTGGGACATTTTAAACAGATGGGAACGATTATAGGTACAAGCATGAGCAGGGCTGTTTACTGTCAGGGCAAAATAGCTCGATTATTTCCACCAGTTCTATTATGTGTTCAGGTGGCTCATTGTATTTTAAAGATAATCCATGCATCTGAATGAATGTCACACAGGTGGCATTAAGCTGGTCATACTTTAAGTTACGTTGCTTTTATTGCTAAAACAAATGTGTCTTGTCTCTTGTACAGGTGTTTTGGTGTAGGAGCCTGTGAGGTCAAAGTCTTCTCCACTCAGCCTCGTCTCACCAAAAATGTGTGTAAAAAATACACATTCTGTTGGCACATTTAGGGCAGTTATCAATCCAGGTGCTAAGTTGTGAGTATAAACTGAAATAAAACAGGTGCAGATTGTGGGCATGTTGCTTGTGATTTACCATTATGGTGCAAAAGTTTGCCATGTCTCTGCTCCTATGGGCTATTCAATTGTAGAAGTGTTGCTCTAAATTAAACAATTTGCACTTACTTCCGCATATTTTTGCACATCATTTGGATCGAGGAGGTCTGATGATGACTTGGAGAAAACTTAGCAGTAGGGTGATGTACCACAGTGATGTAACCTTTCACAGCAAGACTGGTTCTTGCTGTTTGTGAGTTCACAAATTTGTGAGAATCCATTTTGAGGGACTTTTGCTGTGAGGTCAATTGGACCAATCACAGAGCGACACCGAGGTTTGTGGCTGAAGCCAAAGGCCAAGGCCCAAAGAAATATGGACAATGCCGCCAGATGTACTTCAGCCTGTTTTAGCAAAAATACTGACTATTTTCTGTGTAAAAAAAACGTGCAGAAGGTGAACACATTGTGCATTTGTGGACAGGGGAGATGTCTGTGCTTTTCTCTGGATGTGACAAAAGTTTAGATTTTTTGTCTTGTTCCCGTTGTCACGCTTCAGATTAAAATAATCGTGATGAAAATTCCACCTTTTTCTAATCACTTTACTGAGAGCCGTGCCAGATTCACAAATGTGTACATCTCAATTTAGGCTGGTACACATGACTCTGCCATGAGCCAGGCTACTGCCACTGATGAATCGGTTACTAGAGCTGGCGAATCGGTTACTAGAGCTGGCGAATCTGTCACTAGAGCTGGCGAATCGGTTACTAGAGCTGGCGAATCGGTTTTACTAGAGCTGGCGAATCGGTTACTAGAGCTGTCGAATCGGTTACTAGAGCTGGCGAATCGGTTACTAGAGCTGGGCGAATCTGTCACTAGAGCTGGCGAATCTGTCACTAGAGCCGGCGAATCGGTCCACTAGAAGCCGGCGAATCGGTCACTAGAGCCGGCGAATCGGTCACTAGAGCCGGCGAATCGGTCACTAGAGCCGGCGAATCTGTTACTAGAGCCGGCGAATCGGTTACTAGAGCTGTCGAATCGGTTACTAGAGCTGGCGAATCGGTTACTAGAGCTGGCGAATCGGTTTACTAGAGCTGGCGAATCGGTTTGCTAGAGCTGGCGAATCGGTTACTAGAGCTGGGCGAATCGGTTACTAGAGCTGGCGAATCTGTCACTAGAGCTGGCGAATCTGTCACTAGAGCTGGCGAATCGGTTACTAGAGTTACGAATTCGGTTACTAGCTGTCGAATCGGTTACTAGAGCTGGCGAATCGGTTACTAGAGCTGGCGAATCGGTTACTAGAGCTGGCGAATCTGTCACTAGAGCTGGCGAAGTCGGTTACTAGAGCTGGCGAATCGGTTACTAGAGCTGTCGAATCGGTTACTAGAGCTGGCGAATCTGTCACTAGAGCTGGCGAATCTGTCACTAGAGCTGGCGAATCTGTCACTAGAGCCGGCGAATCGGTCACTAGAGCCGGCGAATCGGTCACTAGAGCCGGCGAATCGGTCACTAGAGCCGGCGAATCGGTCACTAGAGCCGGCGAATCGGTCACTAGAGCCGGCGAATCGGTCCACTAGAGCCGGCGAATCGGTTACTAGAGCTGTCGAATCGGTTACTAGAGCCGGCGAATCGGTTACTAGAGCTGGCGAATCTGTTACTATAGCTGGCAATCGGTTACTAGAGCTGGCGAATCTGTACTAGAGCTGGCGAATCGGTTACTAGAGCTGGCGAATCTGTTACTAGAGCTGGCGAATCGGTTACTAGAGCTGGCGAATCGGTTATTAGAGCTGGCGAATCGTTATTAGAGCTGGCGAATCTGTTACTAGAGCCGGCGAATCGGTTACTAGAGCTGGCGAATCGGTTACTAGAGCTGGCGAATTCGCGGTCACTAGAGCTGGCGAATCTGTTACTAGAGCTGGCGAATCGGTCACTAGAGCTGGCGAATCTGTTACTAGAGAGGAGGCCAGGGCTAAAGTGTCGCAGGTAAGAGTGTAAGCTATTTTTTACTACCACTGCTTTGAACATTTTTATTGTTTTGCACTTGTCGGTAGTATTGAAAATCACTATCAAATGCCGAACTGATGTGCAAATTGCAGTAGCTTCCCTGTGTAAAAAGTTTGCACCCATCTCTCCTATGTACTATTCACCTTATTCTGCCGTCATTTGGGTTATATTGCTTTGCACGAGGCTGCCGATCGTGACAGAAAATCGGTTCTAAAAGGACTACAGAGCCGTTTTAAAGCCTGCAGAGACTCGGCGCATTGTTGACTAGTCGACGATTCCTTTCCCCACCACCTACATTAGAATCAGAAATGGCTGGTATTGCTTTTTTTTTGCTGTTTTTATGCAGGACCATTCAAAAGTTTGGACACACTCATCAAATGCTTTTTCCCCCTTTAATGTTTCATATTTTCTACATTTTAGATACATACGGAAGATATGACTCAACATTTTTAAATAGATTTGATATTCAAATCCTCAAAGTATCCACCTTTTTGCTTTGTCGACAGCTGCTGAAACGGTTTCCACTTCACAGCTGTGCAGAGCAGGGTCAAGAAACGCCAAGAATGCGAAGAAGAGCTGAAAGAAAAGCGTGGATAGTTTACGTTTTTCTAATCTAAAAAGTTTTCAGTTATCTTGAGGTTTTTTGTTTTAGTTTTTTTACAACATTCCATATCTGTCCATTTATATTTTTGATACCTTCAGTGAGAATATACAATGGAAATAAAGACGAAAAATAAATGGAAAAAGTACGTCCAAACTTTTGACTGGCCGTGTTGTAAAAAGTTCTTTTATGGCTCCTCTTGTAACAGTCCGTCCTCTCCGATAGGTTGATCGGGTGAGTGTCCTCGTCCGGCCGCTCTGGAGCTCGAGTCGCTATAGTAGCAGCTCCCGGAGGCCTGACTGTAATTCCACGCTGCGGCTCTTCCCTTTTCCGATATCGTCCTCCATCCTGAACATGGCCCTGGTTACATGTTCTCCTGGTGAGTCGGTAAGTCACGTGACCTTTTGGATCTGTCACGGTTTGCCTTTGTCACTCTCCAGTTTGACTCATTTACCGAATATCGTGCCGGTCATTACCTTGATAATATTTTAATTATTTCACTCTCCAGAAACAGTTAGAAACGTTATGTCAGATGTAGTTTACCTCGCCATTTATTTCAGTTTAAAGTCGTTATTTTAAACAGTTTGTATTGGTCCAAAATGCATTCAAAACATCCTAATTATTCACAGCGATGAGTTTATAAGTGCTTTTCACAACTCTCAGAGACCAGAACAGTTTTGCCGTGTTGTAAAACGAATAACAACTAGCAAGCTAAGGCACACCTCCTAATTATATAATACAAAATTTAACTCCTAATTTAAAACCTACAGAATCTTGAAATAGAGTTTGCAAAGATCATTTTTAAATATCATACCTACACTAAAGTTTGCTTATGTGTTTGCTTATTAGCTGCTAAAGCCAAAAGAAATATTCGATATTCTTGATTAGCATGACAACAGTACTTTGTTGAAATTGGAAAATGTGTCTCAGATAAAATGTCCCTGATCTGTGGGGTAACGTCTGCAGCTTTTTACATTCTGAAAAACATTGTAAAATCAAAAGTTTACTGTCAAAACCAGACTTAAAGAGACATCATGCATGCATGTGTTTCCAGTAGATTAGACTACTGTAACGTCCTGCTCACTGGCCTCTCCAAACGAGCCTTAAGACAGAACAGTACATCCAGAACACTGCTGCTCGGGTCCTGACTAGAAGCAGGAAGTACTTCACACATGTGTCCTGTGCTCAGGTCTCTGGCTCCTGTGGCTCAGAGACTTTAAAGCAGCTCTGTGTGAACAAGTCTCTCCATGGACCAGCACCAAAGAACATCTCCAACATGTTAGAGCCACATGAACCATCTCACACTCTGAGGACTTCAGAGACCAGCCTCCTGCTGGTCCCAGAGTCAGGACTAAACATGGAGAATCAGTGTTTCAGTTTTATGCAGCTAAAACCTGGAACAACCTGAAGATGTGAGACAGGCCTCTACTTTGACAATGTTTAAATCCAGACTCAAAACGGTTCTGTTTAGCTGCATATGACTGAAAGGGTTTTATTCTGCACTTTTCTGTTTCAATGTTAACTTTATGATGATTATTTATGATTATTAACTTTTTGATTTGCATGATTTTAATGTCTTTCTTATTCTATAAAGCACTTTGAATTACTTTGTGTACGAATTGTGCTATACAAATAAACTTGCCTTGCCATTCAAAAGTAGATTTTAGTTCCCCTTGTATCATTTGTGATCTGATTTGTGAGAACTGACTCAGCGCTGCTCTTTGGTGGGAGAGTTTCTGCGTGTTCCCAACCAATCCATCTCTCTTGACTTTAAAGAGAAGCCACTGAAGCCTCTACAACCCTGTGGGAGGGGGGGCAATGAGTTCACCATGACACTGGATGATCTTGTAACATGTGTTCCAGAGCTGGAAGAGGCCACCTGCTGATGTCACGATGTGCTCCTCCAGGGTAAAGTCCATATAGCTTCACCAAAACTGTAAGGAAAAAGTCAGAATAATTCATGAGAGGTCCTCTATGTAGCTTTTCTGACACCTGATTGACTCCATTTGGATGTTATTAACCTGTCCAATAAAGTTTGGGCCGAGCCAAGGGTGAAGCCATAGACTGTATATAGAAATGGACATAGCTAACCTGCTAGCCGCCACGTTTCAAATAGGAAGTGATCATGGGCGCTCTTCCGACTCCATCAAGTTTGGTTTTTAAAATGTCTGTGTATTAACCGGTTCGATATGATCCTGGTGTTCTTATTTCACTTTTGTGTCACTAAATCAATGGGACAAATCAGCTGCCGTCTTAACCGAAGGTCGCTCCTACTAGAGTTAGCGACAGGTTTGATTGACAGCGTTGCTAAGTGCCAAACCAGCGATGCGGGCAGGATTGAGCGTTACCTTCAACAATCTCGCTCCGGATTGGCTCTTTGGCTGTTACGATACTCACGGTCACGATCTTTGCTCCAAATTTATCCGTGTAACTGCTTCGTTTGACTGGAGCCGAGCGCTATGGGTGACGGCACGCTCACGTAGTCCATGTGTGGTCTTTACAATGGTCTACAGTCCCTCGACCAATCAGGACGCAGAACACAATGTGCGCTCATACACTGTAAAAAAAAAAGTGAGGGTGCAAAAGATGAACCGCGATATAGCGAGGGACCACTGTACGCTGCTCCTGTGTAGTTTGCAGTTGTGCCAATAAACCCAGGAACTTTCAAACGAGAACAGAAAAAAAAAAAAAAACTGAGGGGAGGGTGGAAAACAGCAGCTCTCAGTCTCACCTCTGTAAAACACACCGTCTCCCAACGGGTGTCATCTGCAGAGGCACTCGGGGGCTCGGCCGGCGTGACAGCAGCCCTAATGAGCGAGCTCGGATGCGGGTGACCCTGGCGCCCGGCGGAGGGGAGGGAGGGGGGGGGGGGGGGGAGTGTGGCGATGGTGTGTTTACCGTGGCGACTGGCAGTTCTGAGTCACGGTGGCGTGCAGGTGTTTTCAGGACAGATTAACGACCTTAATACCTCCATGATCTGAGCGCCGGGGAAATATGCACTGGCTGTTCGGATGCTGTGCTCAAATCTGCTGTTTTGGTTTTAGGAATACACGAAATAAGGTGTAGTTAGAGATATTATTACCTTTATATTATTGTAATGTATTAGTGTTGTCCTGTATTACGCAAAAAATTGACTCTTGTGAGTTTTAAGCCATTTTATTATATTGTTACCTCCTCAAAAACACACCCGAGTTGTGTTTTGTTTCATTCACACGTTTGAGTAACACTTTATTATTAGTCTGTCTGCATATCCAAAGCTCAAAATGCTCCGTTCCACCTTGTGATGTCATGAAGTGCTAGTTTTCAAAGTAACAGCTACATTTTGTCTTTTGTTCAAGCAAGTTTGATCATTCCACGGCTGAAATTATCCAAATGATTCTAGTGAAGGCGTGCGGAGTTTAAGAACACAGTGGAGCGCTTCCTGTATTGCCACATGATGACATCACAAGGTGGAACAGAGTGTTTTCTGTTTGAGAGAAGAACTCAGGTTAAATTTGCAGGATTTGTGTGTTAAACATGTGTGAATGAAATAAAACACAACTCCAGGTCTGTTTGTGATGAGGAAACATTAGAACATAGACCAGAAATTAGCGTAATATTAGCCCTTTAACTTTGTATACAGGTGAAAATGAAAAATAAAAGAAGCAGTGAAGAGTTCTAAAACATTTTTCTGACCGTTTAAACCTTCATTTAACTAAATAAAGGTGTCGTAGTCTTGTCATTTCATTTTTATTTGTCAAATATTGTGTAATTTTGGCCCTTGTTAATGTGGTTGCTAAGTAACAGTTATGCAATTACCTCTACACATGTCACAGCTGCTGCCCGTGTCCAACCAGGAAGTACAGTTATGAAACTGGGCCAAATTAGTTGAAATAGATCAAAAAAACACTATTTTCTGATCTATGTTATAATGTTGTTTCCTCATCAAAACCAGACGTGGAGTTGTGTGTCTTGTTTCATTCATATATTTTTAACACACAAATCCTGCATATTTAGGCTTAGTTCTTCTCTTAAGCAGAAAACGCTTTGTTCCACCTTGTGATGTCATGGGGTAATACAGGAAGTGCTCCATTGTGTTTTTAAAGTCCATCCATCCATTTTCTTCCGCTTATCTGGGGCCGGGTCGCGGGGGCAGCAGTCTAAGCAGGGACTCCCAGACTTCCCTCACCCCAGACATGTCCTCCAGCTCCTCCGGTGGGACCCCAAGCTGTTCCCAGGCCAGTCGAGAGACATAGTCCCTCAGAAAGTAATTTTGGCCGCTTGTATCCACGATCTTGTCCTTTCAGTCATTACCCAGAGTTCATGACCATAGGTGAGGGTAAGAACATAGACTAACTGGTAAATCAAGAGCTTTCTCAACAGGAAAACAGTAGTTCAAGTATCTCGGGGTCTTGTTCACGAGTGAGGGAAGTGAGGTGGAACAGAACATTTTGAGCTTTGGAGATGTAGACAGACTAGTAATAAAGGATTACTCAGACACGTGAATGAAACAAAACACAACTCCAGGTTTGTTTTTGAGGAGGTAACATTCTAACATGGCTTAAAGCTCACAAGAGACTATTTTGTGTAATACAGGACTTTAAATATCAGTTTCTATGGTCAAATCTCTCCAGGTTTACAATAGCAGCTGCACTCACTCCTTACAAATGTAGCTAGCGTAAGTGAAAATACTACAGAGGGTGTAAAACTGTCACAGACGCTTGAACAGTTTTGGGATCCGCGGGCTTCTCCTCTTCTTCTTCTTCCTCCTCCTCCTCATCCTCCTGCCTGTCTGTGATGATATCCAGGCTAACTAACTCCGCTCCAGTTCCTCCACGAGACGCGTAGTGACACTCCACTCTGCTTTGACTGTCAGCGATTTGGGCTGCGTATCACTCCCATAATCCCCCTCTTCACCCGGGCCTTAGAGCAGCTTTTGACACTGTCGACTTAGCGCCCGCGTGTCATTTGTCAGCCTAATGGAGAAGTTTGTAAGGAGTTTAAATTGGACATGGTGGGGATGTGTCACAAACGCACATCATTTTGGAGGAAAGGGAGTTTGGCCGGTCTTAAAAGTAGTGAGTCGAACAAGTTGGCGTCGAATAGCAGGATTTGGGTGCGAAGACAAGCCGCGCCTGCTCCACGAGCCTCAGTTCTCTGTGATAATCTGAAGGATGTAGGTCGCAGGGAGCAGGGAGGTTAGGGCTTTACTCAAACAGCATGAGTGTGCATTCATTATGGTGATGATGGTGTCTGACCGTGTTTCATGCAGACCCTGTAGCGCGGCGTCAGCACACTGTAAAGACATGTTAAATATAGCAGGTCGTCCATCAGCTGGTCTCCATGGAGATGTTACTGTTTTGCCTGGAAAGTTCCACAGTATGGCATTAAATGTGTTCATTTATCTGCTAGCTATTTCACAAATGGTGTGTTATGGAAAAATTACATGATTTGATAAATAACAATCCATTTGTGGAGCCTGGTGAGTTATGAAACACAAAAAGATGAAGTTTAAATCTGTCAACTGGACAAATCGTTGTAGGAGTGAAGACGTTTGCTTCTTCAGTTCTGGTCAGATTACTGCTGGACACTTCCTTGTATCTATTTCAGCTTTTCAGCTGAAACTGGGGACAACAGCTGTTTACAGTTTCAGTGTAGTTAGCCCCTCCCTTCAGACAGACTTGGATGAGCAGCAAAACGTCTTTTGCTTTGGATCAGACCTGGACGACTGAGGGACACAAACAAAACACAAAAAGGTTTATTCTTTGTTACACAGATGGACGGGACAGGGCCCAGGTCCGCCCTGGTCCCAGACTGGCAGCCTTCCACCGTCCCAAACAAGTCTCCCCTCAGTCTCCCTCCAAGTCTCTCCTCAGAGACGTCCCTGAGTATTTATACCAGAATTACAAAGCTACACACATATCAGAGCAGAGTGACTTTTGCATCACAGCTTCCTGTGGGATGAGGAACCTTCACACATGTTAATGTTAAAGTGAATGTCCGGGCCTGACAGACTGACACAGACCAAATGCATTTACACAAAGGCATAAGAATAAGAACATTTTCTTCACATTATGATACACAAACATTTTCATCACAGGTGCTGTTACTCAGAAACCTCTTGAAAACCTGCATCACTGTATCACTGTACATCACATCATTACTGTCCGTGGAGTCGCCTCCTCACAGATCTGAACTTGCTACATGTCTCCATGTCAGACATGACACCCAGTGCTGTACCGTCATTAAAAACAATCCCACATGCCCTTCCACCCAGGTGTAGACGCAGTTAAAGTCTTGGTTCTTTTTGGAGTAGATCCACATGGTCCGAAAGTGTAGTAGTAGTTTTAACTTAAGGAGGCAGCGTGATGATGAGGAGTACCCAAACTCAGGTGAAAACAACATGACAAAAAACAGCTATAAACAGAAAATAACATGTCTTCACCAATTCCTGATGATGGTAATCTTTTAATAAACCAAACCGCTGTCTTTGCAGTGATGGTCATTAGCAAAACTCTCGGTGTTATCTACACAACACAGAGAAGTCAGATAAACACAGAACAGGAAGTAGTTTTGTCTTAATGCCAGCTCAGATATAGATTTGATTTAAGATGTTATGTTGAGCATCGAGGCACAACTCAGCCCCACCAAACAGACCCGCTCCGAGCCAAACAGAAAAGTTACGCGATGCCGCTTTAAAAACTCACAAATAAACCAGTGAAGTCCTGCAAAACCCAGCAGAACTTACTTCCCAACATAACACTCAGCATTTTATCTATTGTGCAGAAATATAAAGTAGAGTTAAAAGGACTCCCATAACAATGCTTTACAATGGGACCCGAGCTGGAGCAGCACATTTTCTTGGCTGTCGGAGTGCAGACGAGCCACAGCCTCTCATCCCACATGAATAATTAAAGAGCACACAACGCCTTTGCCTTTTCTGCAGGGTCAGCGCGCAATCACACAGAGAGGTCACAAGCCAGGGACAGCGGGGAGGGAGGGGGCAGGTGAACCCAAAAATACGACACGGAGAGGAGGTGGTACAGGGAAGGGAAGGAGGGCGTAGGGTTTAGGGGACAAAGCATCTCGAGTTGAAATGGCTTGATTTGTGGGATTTTTTGGACTTGGGAGAATCCTACTCTGGCCAATGATAGTTAGATTTATTTGGCCACAGTTAATTGCTGCTACCCAAAATAACCAAACAAAAAAAAATAAAAAAGCCAAATTTCAATTCAAAAACCTACAGTACAGAAGTATGTTTTATATTATTTTTGGATAAATTAGTGAGCCCAATGGGTCAAATTTGGCCACCACAGAGTCCAGACCTTAACCCCATTGAGAATCTTTGGGATGTGCTGGAGAAGCTTTGTGCAGCGTCAGACTCGACCATCATCAATGCAACATCTTGGTGAAAAATGAATGCAGCACTGGATGGAAATAAATCTTGTGACATTGCTGAAGCGAAATTAAAAAAATGTCACAGCGAATGTGACATAATCAAAGGTAAAGGCGAAAAAACAAAATATTAGAGTGTGTGACCTTCTTTATTTTTTTGGTAGCAACTTTTTTTTTAGGCCAAGCAGTGTATTTACTTTCTTTACCCCATAGAGAAAGTCACTGATAAAAAAAAACAAAAAAACTTGAATTCTTACCTCAATTGTAAAGCTGTCACAATAAAAGTAAAACAATACAATACATACATTTTCTGATCTATGTTATAATGTTGTTTCCTCATCACAAACAGACCTGGAGTTGTGTTTTGTTTCATTCACACATGTTTAACACACAAACCCTGCAGATTTAGGCTGAGTTCTTCTCTCAAACAGAAAACACTTTGTTCCACCTTGTGATGTCATCATGTGGTAATACAGGAAGCGCTCTACTGTGCTTTTAACCTCCACACACCTTCACTAGAATCATTTGGATGATTTCAGCCGAGGAATCACAAATCTCTACCGAACTAAAAGTAAAATGTAGCTGTTAACTTGAAAACTACCACTTCATGACATCACGAGGTGGAACAGAGCATTTTGAGCTGTGGAGATGTAGACACACGAATAAACCAGGATTACTCAAACATCAAAGCACAACTCCAGGTATGTTTTTGATGATGTAACAATATTTTAACATGGCTTAAATCTCACCATGAACCATTTTGTGTAATATAGGACTTTTAAATCAAGATCTGCACTTTGAATTGAACAAATATGACGCCCTTTTTTTTGTATCGCACAAGTCTAAGGAAACATGAAGAGTGGTGAGTCCCTCGAAATTCTTGTGGTTTGTGGATTTAGCTCTTAGCCAAAAGCTGCCCCCAAGTCAAGCTGCAAAAACTGCATGTAACGCCTCTGTTTTCAGCCTGTGTTTAAGCGAAGGGCCCGGCACACACCTCGGGGCACTGCGCTCGTGATGTACTTGTGTATGCATGAAGGATAATGTATGTGCTTTTGAGGATTGTCTCGTTTAGTTACTGGAGCGTCCACGGTTGAGCTGGTAAAAAGCAGTGGCGTCACGATACTAAAAGTTCAAACTCGATTTCGATGCTAAGGAATAGACTCGATACTCAATACTGATTCTGATACTACAATGATAGTAAAAAACACTTATTTAGACAACAGAATGTGATTTTCAACAGTAAATCATAGTACTTTTTATGTTACCATGCTGTGTGTCGTGTTATATCTTTGCAGTGGTGGAGCGTGACAAAGTAAAAGTAGTAAAGTACTGTACCTAGGTATCTCTACTTTACTTGCGTACATTTTGCGTACAGTGGATACTTTTTACTTTTACTACATTCGAGCGCAGTATCTGTACTTTCTACTCCACTACATTTTGTGAACGGGACTGAAAAGTAAAAGTATTTTTTATGATCGTCTGAGAAGTCTGCGGGTTTATTTTTCGTAATTGGAGCAACAAAAATATGCAAAAAAATAAAAACAGCTGAAAAAAACGATCGATTCACTTGTTTCTGTTGAACAAAATTCAGCACAAATGTTCAGCACAATCACTGCATTTGAAGCTTTATTTGACCTCGAAATATGTGCAAAATACTTAGAAAGAAATACTAGAAGAAAGCAGTATGTAAATGTTGTGTATTAAAGACATATTCTGTAACTTTGCTGGTTTCAGGACTTTTCTATCATGCTATTGCTAAAAAACTTACATTGAAAACCTTTGCTCGCCTCTTCACTGAGTCTAACTGTAAATTATCTGGTTGTATAAAGAAAATTTGCCACTTATTAAGACTGAAGTATAAATGAGGCGAACAACAAGAGCTGCTAATATTACAATGTGTTAGCTGTGTTTAAAAATATTATTCAATGCATCGATCTGAAGGTTGGCGGTTCGAATCCCACTTTGGACCTAAACATCATCGGTCGCAGGTTGACGACTGGTGCGATTCCAGTTACCACAGATGAATGCCGTCGTTGTGTCCTTGGGCAAGACACATCTACGGAGCATCTCCAAACTCCGCCCCCGTCTAAACCTCCCAGACGCCTAGAAACATTTCCACGCCTTTATCTCCTCGAGGTTGGATTACTGCAACGGACTTTTTGTTGGGATTCCTGCCGAGGACATTCAAAAAACTTCAATACCTTCAAAACGGCGCCGCCAGAATCCTAATGGAGGTCAGGAAATTTGAACATATTACTCCCAAAATCTTAAATCACTACACTGGCTCCCTGTAACATCCCAAATCGAGTACAAAATTCTACTGATGACCCATAAATGCGTCACTGGACAAAACCCACCCTCGGATCTACAGGCAGCATGCTCCTCCAGGTCCCCCCCCCCACCGGGCTCCATACTATGGGGGGCCGAGCCTTCTACTCAGCTGCACCGCGACTGTGGAAATGCCTCCCTGTCCAGTCGAGAGCCACACAGATCCTGGACGCCTTGAAGATGGAAAAGCGTTGTATAAAAATGTGATTATGTACCATTTAAGTCGCTTTACTTGATTTTTAAAAGTCCAAAGTTATTCCTCACTCACCTTATGCATTCAGAGCATCCTAATCACTCACCATGATGACTTTATAAGCACATTTAACAGCTTTCAGAGGCGGAGTTTAGCTAACTGCTCATTTTACTCATTCTCGGACATTAAAATGCTTTATAATTACATCCAGACACGGCACAGCGGACCTATTTCGACCTCAAGAGCTGCTTATACAACATATCTGTGCTCGGGTAAGACACATTTTGCTCAAATAAATGGGAAAAGAAAAAAAAAAGTAATACAATCGGGTAAAGACAACACATTTATAAACACGACTTCTTTCTTCGCCTTGCTTATAGAGTGACCTTAGAATGTACTGCCCATGTGTCCAGTCCGGTCTAGTCTCTCTGCCCCTCCGGCCCTTGGCACCTGTCGCCATGGAGACAGTGGATCAACGGGGCAGGGACGTCGACGGGTGGCACCTAAAGGCCTGGCACGCATTGGCAGGGTCACGTGTGCCCTCACCATAGATTATAATGCGTGTGTGTGTGTGTGTGTGTGTGTGTGTGTGTACTGTGTAATGTATAAGTCCGTCCGTGTGTGTGCCTGGCTTATCTGTGTCTAATGTGATCATGTGCGGAGAGACGCCGTCCATCATGACATTGTTTTGGAAATATCGGTTCAAATCAAGGGCACTGCGGGATTGTTGTGTTGTGAGTTGAATAAAGTTGGACAAGTGCATCTTTGTGACAATTTAAAAGCACTGTACATACTTTTTGCGTCTTAAAACGAGCAAAACAGAAGTCGGTCATTTTGCAGTGGTCCAGAGTTGTTCCTCACTCACCTTATGCGTCCGAGCGTGCAAATTATTCACCAGGATGAGCTTACGAGCGTTTTTCACAACTTTTTTTGAATGCCTAACAACAACTAGCATGCTAACAGCTCACCAGCAGCTTACTTCCTGCTTAACCCTTTAAGGACTGAGCACATTATAGACCATTAAAGGTCACCTAGACATTTTTTCCCTTTTTCTACCCATAAAAATCACGTTGAAGGAAGTATCAGCATGTACTTTTGCCTTTTTTCACACATCTACCTCTATTTTACGCCTCTATCCATACTTATTTTTCCTTTGATGCATCAAATAACTGACTGGGAGAATCCCGTGGCACCTTCGCTCTGATTGGTCGTCTTCGAGGGGCAACGCAAGCAGATTACTGTGATGACAGTAACATATTTAAAGAGCTTCTTGCCTCTGATTTGAGATGCCGTTTGAATTTACATGAAGCACAATTGGTTGCAGAGTTACTGTAATGGAAAGTGCAGAACTGCAAGTCTATAGTTGGCAATAGCATCCAACGCTATAGGGTTAACGGACAGTAAAAATGAGAGTTGCTTTTATAATATGTGTTTACTGGGGCAAGACAAATTTCACTTTATTACATGAAAAAAATTTGACCAGACACTTTAAAATAGTAGAAGAGTTTGCATGACAAGCGTTACTTTGTATTCTATACTGTATTCTGTATTCTGTACTTCTGTAAAGAAGTGAACTAAGTGAGTGTGACATCACCCATAGCGTTCGGGCAGGGAGCGTGTGTTTAGCAACGGTGTCGATCAAACTTGTTGCTTACGCTAGTAGGAGCGACCTCGGAGAAAAAAGACAAAATAGCCAAATATAAATACCATGGTCCTGTAGTTGGATTAATACGAACATTTTAAGACCAAAATGCCGAGGCTCACTGCAGCAGTTACAGAGAGGGCCGACAGTTTTTCAATAGAAAGTGAATTGAAGCCGATGGAGCTGGAAGTCCATGCTTACCTCCTCCAGCAGCAGCTGTGTCCATTTATATATCCGGTCTGTGTCTGTATTCATAATTCATTGACTTCACACTAGTGTTAAAACACTTTAATAGCCACAGCCGCCCCTGGGGCAGACTGACAGAAGTGAGGCTGCCAGTCTTCGCCATCTGCTCCTCCGACCACCACCAACACTCACACACGCCACGTTCACACATGCAAAGGTGAGTGAAGACTATTGCCAAAGGACACAACAACAGTATTAGTTCCAAGGACAGAACTACTGAACCGTAAGATGGATTCTGTGAGCTGAAATTAAAATATTAATACATGTGTTTTTCAGATATGTAGGAAACTATTTGTCTGCATTAATAAGATTTATATTTCATTGTAACAGATTTGTCCACTTATTTTGAGCTGATGCTAAAAGTAAGAGTCAAAGGTCAACCTCCATTAGCATTGTGAGTTTGCACAGGACAAACGGCGTTTCAAGCAACAATAGAACATCAATATTTCTCAGTGATCTGGATCTATTCCTGCCCTGAAGTATTCCACGTTAAGCATTGTGTTTATCATGGACAGATATGAGCCGTGTATTTTCCGTACAGTCTAAACTACAGCCAGCTTTATTGACATAAATAACTCAATGACTTGAAGCAGAAAGGTGTGATGAGGAGAGAGAGTGTATTTATAGTTTGAGAGGTGATTGGTTAAGAGGCAAAGAGAGGCTGTGACTGGCTGTGAGACGTACGAAATACAGCCCTGTTGATGGATTGATTGATTTAAAGGAATCATATGAAAGAATTGGATTTAAATTTTGTGCCCAGACACAAGGTAAATGTGTTGAATTCAAATATAGCTTTATATTTCTAACAATAAAATGATGATTTGTTTATAAAAAGTTGTTTATATTGGGTTTGAAGTTAAAAGATCTCGCTGATCTGAATGATCACTGCCTAAACCCCAGCACCTGCTGTTAATCATGAATCAGTGCTAGTGCAGCCTCTGCAGCTCAGTGAGTGAATTCTGGAGGCTCTGAGCTTTGACATGAGGCCTGTCCATAAACTGAGAATGAGACAAACATGTAAGTTTCTCTATCTGCAGGTTAAGGCTCAACACAGGATCAGTTATTCAGTTAGTTTAGTTAGTTTATTTATTTTAGTTTATTTATTTATTATTATTATTATTTGTATTATTTATGTATTATTATTATTATTTATTATTATTATTATTTATGTATTATTATTATTATTTATGTATTATTATTATTATTATTATCATTATTATTTATTTATTTTTAACAGTACGTGTGTAGGCTACATACAGTTTCTTTAAAAAACATTATAAATACTTTGCCTTGAATGGTCATTCCATTTTAATTTACACTAAAAATTAGTTATATTTGCGTATTAATATATAGTTAATATATTTTTGATGACGTTACTCTGAGTTTGTGCCAGTTCACGTCACACAGGGCAGTCAGTGCATATTACTCATGGACATCAGGGCAGTTCGTCCACTCTGTTCTCGGTTCTGTCAAACTGTTTTTAATGTGGCTTTTCACTGACAGTAGCTCAGTTGGTCGATCCACTGACCCACAGGTTGGTGGTGTGATTCCAGCTCCGACAGATGAATGCTGTTGCTGTGTCCTTGGGCAAGAGACATAACCACCCCCTCACCCCCACTGTTCATGTTCACTGGTGTATGAATGTGTGAGCGGTTCCTTCATGTAAAGCGCTTTGAGGGCCTTGAAAGTGGAAAAGCGCTATATAAAAACGTGATTATATCCCAATTTACTTTAAAGAAAAGAGCGGGTTATTAATCTAACACCAGAAAGCTCACATTTTCCTGAAAAAATACCTATATTTGGGCAGTTAATGCATTAGCAACCTGAACCAATATGGCGGCGGGTGACGAAGAAGATTTTTAAATTTCCATTCGTCCATCCATTTTCTTCTGCTTATCCAGGGCTGGGTCGCGGGGGCAGCAGTCTAAGCAGGGACTCCCAGACTCGCCTCACCCCAGACACCTCCACTGGCTCCTTCGGTGGGACCCCAAGGCGTTCCCAGGCCAGTCGAGAGACATAGACCCTCCGGCGTGTCCTGGGTCTTCCCCGGTTGGACATACCCGGAACACCTCCCCATTATAGTTATTTTTTTGCGCATTCACACATGTCTACATCCAATACCATCTCACACACAGTATCATCGACCACGTGCCTCCCCCTTTCTGCGGTGTTGTTTTGGAAAAGGCTATCAGGGCTCATCAGCCTCAGCCATAGATCCACCACGCGCTCTGCTAGCCCCCTCCTCGCTCACACGGTTGACACACGCTATGCTAGCCTCCCTTCCTCGCGCGGACGGTTCACGGCTAAAAATAGAAGCTTTTTTTTTTTTTTTTCCCCTCAATGATCTCTCGAAACAGACAGCGCGGGTAGGGTCGGTCCATTCAGAGTGCAGATGGCAGCCAGTGTGCCAGACAAGACGCTTCGGTTAACGGAAAGTAGTGTAATTGTGGCATTCAGAGGACTATCGGGCGTCTTGGTTCGTCAATGGAACCGAAATAGCTTGAGTTTGTTTATCCTACCAATGAAGAAATGCATCATGGTATAATGGCAGAGTAAAACAAACAATGGAATAAACATTTAAGTTGTAAATATAGTTTCATGTTTTAAGTCACTTGGTTTGGCGCGGCGCGGTAGTACCTGTGCTAAATATGCATCATAGTTTTACAGTTTGCGACAAAAAAGTTGAGAAGAAAAATACAAAAATGCAAATGTGAGTTGAAACTAAACTAAAATGGAATACCTCAATCTATACCATCAACCAAAAATGACAAAATGCTGAGAATTAAGCAGAAATAAGGCTTTTTTCTGACAGTTTAAACCATTTAACAAAATAAAGTTCATCAGATGTGAGTTTGGTCACCAGATAACCAAGAAATGGGCGTGATTGACAGGTGGATCAGCCAATCGGGGACCCGCATGACCGTCCATATTGTAAAAAATAAAGAACAAAAATAACACAGGGCTGAAAAACATCACGGATTTGTGTAGAATCAGTGACGAAAGCTTAAACTCTGTTAATCTGAGGTGGCAGAAATGTGATTTTACTTGTAAATCACAACTGACCAATGAGCTCATTTGTTTCGCCACTGAAAAACAAATCTGATTGGACGATCACGTTTGAGACGCAACAGGGGACGTGGGACGTATCAGTCTGTTTAAAAATACAGAGAGAGATCAGTCTGGATTTATCAGGCAAAACTATTGTGTAATTTGTTTGGTCTCTGTTAACTTTACATGACAGTTATGGAATTAAATCTACTTATGTCATATTTGTTGCCGATGTCCAACCAGAAAATAAAATTATTAAGTTCACACAAAAAATAGGCTAAACTTAAAGTAATATCTCAAACATAATTATGTAACCTATGTTTTGGTGAAATGCGTGGTCTCCAGCCTGTCATATGCCCTTAGAGGATGCCTTATAAGAATAGCTGGCTCAAAGCCCAATGCGAAAAGCTAAGATTAGATGAGTAGAATGCCACAGCTCATCTCTTCATCGTGGCATGTTTGGAGGAGACAATACTCGTGTACCTGAAAACATCAACTCTGCATTAGCCCTATCCCTCTAGTGGGGTTAAACTCATTGGGACGAGAATAGCAGCAGTTTCTGGAGAGCCATCCATAAATCTACAGCATGGGTCTTCTTCAGGAGTACCTTTCTGGAGCTAGACTGATGGGAGCTCCTACCATCCACCTCAAAAACCCCAGGAACGTACATCAGGATGTGTTTATGAACTGCAGCTCTGCATTCAACACTATCCTCCCTGCTCTGGTCCAGGACAAGCTCCCTCTGCCCAACGTGTCAGACTCCACCTACATGTGGATCACCGACTTAATGATCGACCAAAGTCTGCTGGGGAACAATGTCTTGGACACCTACTTTCAGCACAGGATCTCCACAGGGCTGTGAACTTTCCCCCCTGCTCTTCTCCCTGTACAGCAACTGCTGCACCTCCAGCCACGACTCTATGAAGCTGATCAAGTTTGCAGGTGATATCGTTCTCGTTCGGCTAACCTTGAGCAGCAATGAGTTCGCTACAGGAGGGAGGTGGACTGGTTGGCTGAAGCATGTCTCTAGATTACGAATTTTGTTCACTGACAATGGCAATAAAAGTGATTCTGATTCTGAGAAACCCATTAAGTCATGCAGAGAACCTGTAAAGAAATGACTCAACTGCAATTTTGAACTGGAGACCTCCTTATTATGAGGTGAGTGCCAAGATTGTTGACTTAAAATTTTAATTTGTAAGACATTTTATTTATATTTGTGTAACATTTAAAAACAGCTGTTGCACCAAATTGCTTTTCATTGGATCGACATGTAACAACATACAACATGAACATTATAAAAGTGAAACAAGATAAACATAAATCAATAAAATCTTAAAAATGACTAAGAACTAGCATGTTAACCGCGCACTTCTTGATCTTCAGAAAATAAAACACTGCATAATTCGAGGCAGACAGTACACAGTGGACTTATTTTGACCTCAAGAGCTACTTACACAATACATCTGTACTGGGGTGAGGCACATTTTGCTCATGGAAACAATCTGGCACAGGGCTTTTAAAATGTTTTTAGCAGGGATTTAAACTGGAACTGGCAATGAAATGAAAGCATACAATTAATGACTTTTATATTGTAATCGCATGTAATTTGTACTGTCTATAAAATACTTATTACCTGTCCTCCAATGCTTCTAATCCCAGACTTTCTCCAGATGGCTTTTGGGTTATCGGGGAGTGACAGACAGTACCCCTGCCTAGTGGAGGGACCCCCGGGTTATTCGCACTCGGGGCTCTCCTCCCTCTCGTCTGCCCAGCACAGAGAGCTCCTGCCTGGGTCAAACCGGGGGACGCAGCAGCCTGCTCCATCAGCCTGCTCCATCAGCCTGCTCCATCAGCCTTCACAAACATATGTTCAGATCTCTCACATGATACTGTGCCCTGGGAAGAGAAAACAGGCCTTAGAGTTAACAGGCACATATCCCAGTGAGGAAGAGGAGGATATGAGGAAGAAGGACAAAGGGATCATTGTTCCTGTCACGAGCGGGATTTAAACCACCAAACTTCGGATCAGTGGGAAAACACTCTACCGAACCTCGATGTCTGCTCTCGCTATTCCCTCAACTCAAAATGTCTTTTATTGTTTGCAGTGTCTCTAATATCACAATTTCAAAAAGTAAAAAAGAAAGAAAAAAAAAAATCGAACTTGTCACACCTCAGATTAACAGTTTACTTCTTCGCTCGTTAATTCTGCATAAATCCTACATATTTTTCCTTTCTTTTTTTTCTTTTTTAAGCAGCCATGTTTGTTTAGATACAGACAGACCATGCACGTCCCCGATTGGTTAATCCACCTGTCAATCATCAGCTCATCTGAACTCAGGGAGATACAAACTCACATCTTGGTAAAATGCGTATTTGGATCTTGGGTAAAATATCAGATTGCGTGGTGGATTACATTTGGATATTACCTTGTCATAGAGCCAGTAGTCCCACCTGAGAGGAAATGGACAACTACGACCTCACCAGGACGAGTGCGTGTCGAAGGACCACCGTGACAGAGGCCAGAGCTGCCGGGTACTCACAGGGCCAAAAAGAAGCAGCCCGGGACAGAGGGAAGAGGAGGAGTCTTATAGATGACCTACGTCCAACCGGGAATAGGTAAGTATGAACAAGTACTTTGAAAATGGTATTTATCTTTGCATTCATTTTTTTTTACTAGAAATGGCTATTTTTCACTGCCTTCATTCCATCCAGAATACACACTTGTTCAGCACTTTACGAAGATGTGACGTTTTAAAATGGGCATGACTGACAGATGGATTAGCCAATCAGGGACATGCATGGCCCGCCCGTATTGGAAATAATAAAAGAAAAATATATCATGGGGTTGAATTTCAATGAGCAAAAAACTAAACTCTGTTAATCTGAGGTGAGATTAATTCGATTTTATTTGTAAATCACAGGCGATCGATGAGCTCCTTTGTTGTGTCATTTGATGCGCGATCACATTTGAGCGGACTTGAGGCATGACGGAGGACGTGGGGACCAGAGCGATATCAATCTGTATTAAAAAATGCAGAGAGATCAGTTTTGATTTGCCGGCCAATATTTCTCAGGCTCGTTTTGTATCAGACGCTCAGTTGTGTTACCTGCAAGGTTTTCAAATGTCCTCTGCTTGGTGGTGATCTCCCAACGCATTGCTCCACTTTCACCTTTTCTTGTCATAAAAAGTACATTGCTGAAAAACTCAATCTTTATATAAAAAAACAGGGGGAAAATATATTTACTTAATTACCTTTAACTTGTTTGTTTTTATTAAAAATGTATTTATTTCTTTTTTGTGTAGAGCTTTTGACAGCTACAGTGAACAATCGCATACATCAGTATCGACTTTAAGATCCTCACAGCTCTTTAATGACGTTGGACATGCATCACCACCTCAGTCAGAGCTGCCCTGGGGCTGTTTGGCAGAAACATGGCTGCCAATCTGAAACAACCTCTCCATCACCCTCATCACTCAGCTGTTCGACCTCATTCAGACAGAAGCTTCACACATAAGGTCTTACCCAAGGACACATGTTCAAAGAAAGAAAGCAAAAAGAACTGGAGATCATGTGAACTGGTTCGCTAAAAAGACAGAGATGCTGAGGAGGCTGACGGTTCTGCTGCTGCGGTGGGGATAAAACAGGACAATGTGAACGCCGTGATGGGGGAGGGGAGAGAGAGTGCAATTATATGAATAATCTGATTGGTGATGGGTTGAGAGGCAAAGGTAAGTGGGCTGTGATTGGCTGACAAGATGTTTGTTATGACTAGTCTAGTTTTCTGGGTTGTTTTTTTTTTATCTTTTGCATTTATTTAAAAAAAAAAAAAAAAAAAAGAAAATATGCATATTTTTGCATGGAATGGTCATCACACATGAATTTTTGTTTTGTCATCAATATAGTTTTATTTATTTTTTATTATTTTAAATTTTTATATTTTAGTATTAGTCATTACACATTCATTGGCACTGAAAATAATATTTAATAATATTTAATTTTATATTTATTTTTTATATATTTTATTATTGTCTTTTTTTGCATGTATAAAAAAATGTTAGCAAATCTGCATATTTTTGCATGGAATGGTCATCACACATTAATCTGCCTGAAAAATATTAAATTAATATTTGTTATCACATTTATTATTATTATTATTTTATTTTATTTTATTTTATTTTATTTTATTTTATTTTATTTTATTTTTTATTGTTCATTTTTTTTGTTTATTATTTTTATGCATTTATTTATCTGTACATGCATACATACACAAGGCAGATAAAGCATCTTGCCCAAGGACACAACAACAGGGCGCGCGACTTCCTTGTCTCCAGGCAAACTCTACCACTAAGCCACCGCTGCCTTTTGTCTCATTTTAAAAGCGCACAAAGCCAGTACATCTCTCTCCACTCTCTTTATCACCACATTAAACCAGACATCCTAGTTCCTCCTGTTTTACCTCCCTCCATAAATTCTTCCCAATTACCGGCGGGTTTGCGTCTCCTGACTTACGAGGCGCCCTCAAACAAAGCCAACATTATAAAAACCGAATCCCTATAACACGCTTCGCTCAATTAGTTCGGCCACTCATGTTCACGCCACCCTTATCGCCTTACCCGCCCGTGTTAATTCGCAAATTTGTCATCCCTCGTAAATTAGAACCATTCCGAAACGCTTGGTGTGACTAATCGCTCCGACCTGGCGCCATCGATCACAGCGCTAGCCGGGCCTTTCGATAATAATTGGGTTAGAATTAAATGGGCCGTGGTTTTTTGGGGAGGGTAGAGAGACAGAGGGAGGGGGGATGGACGAGTGTGAGATCGCCAGCCAAAACAAAAGCACACACGCAGACGATTGAATGGAGCGGGATGACAAGGCTCGAGCGGAGAGCAAGGCACAGTGAGGTGATTAGAAGCAGATTGATGCGCGGAGCTGTCGGCTGCAGCTGTCAGGGGAGAAGATGTAATTCGGAGCAAGTGACACTGCAGTATTTTACCACAGTACTGCGAGAATGTGTCTGATACAGTGTTATATATCTGTGCTGCCAATATGAAGAGACTTTTAGCTTAAAGGAACGGTATGTAGCGACGCTTATATAGTGTAAAGAGCTGGTATTTTACTTCTTTGGGGTATTACCTGCTGACACATAACATATTTAGCTCACTGTGATACCTTTTACTGTTTTGAAAATGCTATATTTGCAAAAAAACCCCAACATATTAACATGTTTAATACATTTCATTACATCGCGCCAGGTTTGTGAAGTTGTAGTATAATGTTTTGTATCCTGTTATTGTATATTTATGGAGAATTGTCATGTGGGAGCTTGGGTGACATAGGTTTGTGGGGTGAACACTGGACTGTTGTACTGTTAACTGAAAGGAGGGTTCGAACAGGGCCCAGGAGAGATCGCTAAATTACTCAAACATGCACGGACGATGTCTAAAACCTCTTCAGGCCTGTTTTTGATGAGGGAATGATGTTATTGCATTGGAAGAAAGCTACAAAAAGTAAATTTGGCATAATAACTCCCAAACTGACCCTGTGTTGCCAGAGTCTTAACCTGCAGATAGAGACACATACAAGTTTGTCTCATTCTCAGTTTATGGACAGGCCTCATGTTAAAGTTCAGAACCTCCAGAATCCACTCACTGAGCTGCAGAGGCTGCACTAGCACTGATTCATGATTCATGACTGGCTGCAGGTGCTGGGGTTTAGGTAGTGATGAAAGCCCCAAACTGAACACTGACCACTGTTCTACAAATGTTGATCCGATCTGGCAGAGGGAGAACCTGAGAGCTAATCCAACACAAAGACATGTATTTCACATAGATATTACATAATAGGCTGCTCCACTACTAAACAATACCACTGAACTTCAAATGAGCATCATAAACAAGTGTGTAAATACTCCCCATATGTTCAAGCCTCAAATAAAACTGGAATGACATCCATTTTAATAGCACTGGCTCATAACCAAAGCTAACAGATGGATGATAAACACTAGCATAAAGCTATTAGACGGTGTTCGCGCACGTGCAGATGCTTCAGTGCACAAGGTGACAACGAGCAGGACAATTAACGGGACTCTGTTATGCTTCACTGTGGCTCTACAAACAAAACTAAGGTCGTTTTCACATGTTAGTGCACTCTGCGGAGCCCCAGTGTGCACTACGTTTAGAGTTTACTTCACTGCTGGCTCGGCTGTGTTCACATCAGGCCCACACCGCGCATCCTTCACCCCAAACGTCAGGAGCCACTCGAGAGGCCGTCAGCTCACCGAGGAAATTATCTGCAGAACAACAACGCGCGCACATGAACAGAGCCTCGTAAATGTAAGCGCTCACTTCTCTGGTGGTTATTTTTTTACATTTTTTTGCAAACTACTACAGGACACTAGAAAGAGTAAGAGGCAGCTGCACCCGCAAGCCACAGCGATGGGCCTTTAACCTCCTGAGACCTGACGTCCTCGTATGTGGACAGCACATTTTGGGTTGTCTAGGCCACAATGCAAATTTTTAGAAGAAGAAGAACAGCAACAAAACTGCTGACTTTTGATATTCTGAACATTCTAATTTCTTAAAAATATTTGTATTTATTAATTAATTTTTTTATAAATGCATCTGTCTCCTGCACCTCTTAGCCGCTCTTCAGATGAGCCACATTTATCTCAGGAGGTTTACCCGAAAACAATGCAATAATTCATCATATTTAATCCGTGTGATTAGTCGGACTGGTTTATAAACTGTTTAACATCACCAAACTTTTGCTTCTTTCTAAATCCTCGTGTCTAAAATGTCCTTGAGCGTTCCACATGCTTCTTTACATGCCTCACACACACGGGTCTGAGTAACACGGCTGACACATGCACCTCGAGCCACGCAGCGAGAGACGGGAGAAGGGCCCCCGTCAGCCCTGTCACCGCACCTGATCGTCTGCGTTACCTCCGCGGCGGTTTGCTTCTGCTTTGTCCAGATAAAGACAGAATCAGCTCATTGTTGCGCTCAGATCAATGCAGTCGATACGAGGAGAAAGCGGCTCCAAAGATGGCGGCGCAGACGAGCGCTCCGTGACGTGTTTTAAGCGAGCGGCCAATGGGATCGCTCCAGGGAAGTGTCTAGTTACAAATAATAATCATTAATATCTCCCTCATCTCTCTAGTCTTTCTCTCTCTCTTCCTCCTGCCTCCTCTGTCTACCACCTCTCCTCCTTCCTCTTTCTCTCACTCCCTTCATTTCGTCTATTTGCCACCTTTCTCTCACTTCCTTTTTTCCCATCGCTTTCCCATCCCTTCTCACTCTCTCCGGCAGTGTTCATTCACTCTCTCTCTCTCTCTCCCTCTTTTCACTCCATCCATCCTCTCTGTCCACTCCCCACCTCTCTCTCCCTCCCTCCCTCTCCCCATTCCCTCCCTCACCACTCTCTTTCTCTCTCTATCATCTTGTTACTTGCTCTTTCTCTCCCTCTCTCTCTTCAGCACAGTGTGGTATTAGCTATAGTGGGACTCCCTCCTTCTCTTTCTCTCTCTTCCTTCCTTTCCTTCTCTCTCCTTTCCTTCTACGCTCCTCTCTTTCTCTTCTTTCTCTCCCTCCTCTCTCTCGCACAGTGTTGCATTACCTATAGTGGACCTCCCTCCTTTCTCTTTTTCTCTCTCCTCCCTTCCCTCTCCTCTTTCCCTCCTCTTTTTCTCTCCTTCTCTTTCTCCCCATCTCTCTCCAGCACAATGTGAGCTCTCTTCCACTCTCTCCTCCCTTCCCTCTCCTCTTTCCCTCCTCTTTCTCTCCCTCTCTTTTCTCTCTCTCCAGCACAGTGTGAGCTCTTTCTCTCTCTCTCCCTCCCTTCCCTCTCCTCTTTCCCTCCTCTCTTTCTCTTCTTTTTCTCTCTCTCTCTATCCGTCTCTCTCCAGCACAGTGTGAGCTCTCTTCCTCTCTCTCTCCTCCCTTCCCTCTCCTCTTTCCCTCCTCTCTTTCTCTTCTTTCTCCCCCTCTCTCTCTAGCACAGTGTGAGCTCTCTTTTCCCTTCCCTCTCCCCTTTCCCTCCTCTCTTTCTCTCCCTCTCTTTCTCTCCATCTCTCTCCAGCACAGTGTGAGCTCTCTTCCTCTCTCTCCTCCCTTCCCTCTCCTCTTTCCCTCCTCTCTTTCTCTCTCCAGCACAGTGTGAGCTCTTTCTCTCTCTCCCTCCCTTCCCTCTCCTATTTCCCTCCTCTCTTTCTCTTCTTTCTCTCCCTCTCTTTCTCTCTGTCTCTCTCCAGCACAGTGTGAGCTCTCTTTCTCTCTCTCCCTCCCTTCCCTCTCCTCCCTTCCCTCCTCTCTTTCTCTCCATCTCTCTCCAGCACAGTGTGAGCTCTCTTCCTCTCTCTCCTCCCTTCCCTCTCCTCTTTTCCTCCTCTCTTTCTCTCTCCAGCACAGTGTGAGCTCTCTTTCTCTCTCTCCCTCCCTTCCCTCTCCTCCCTTCCCTCCTCTTTCTCTCCATCTCTCTCCAGCACAGTGTGAGCTCTCTTTCTCTCTCTCCCTCCCTTCCCTCCTCTTTCTCTCCATCTCTCTCCAGCACAGTGTGAGCTCTCTTTCTCTCTCTCCCTCCCTTCCCTCTCCTCTTTCCCTCCTCTTTCTCTCCATCTCTCTCCAGCACAGTGTTGCGTGGCTTTATAATCTCCTTTAGAAAACAAAGCCATAGACACTGTTGCTTTTCACTGGGACAGTTAAGCCGCGATTCCGACGAGCGGCGCCCGATATGTGGATCCAACGCCTTTGTGAGCGATCCCAAAATTTAGAGCCTTTTCACTATTGTCCCGGCGTCTTTTTGAGAAGAATTTGGATGGAAATAATCTGTACAAATCTCATACATATTTGGGAACCGGATCCAGAGATTTGCTTGTCGATGGCCATCAAAAAAACGGTGGAATAAATATGCTAAGTGTAACGTTTCTTCATATGTGAATCACGAGGGATAAGCAACATCAAAGTCTGAGTCTAAAATGAGTCTTTTTAAGTAAAATCGACTTTTCAGAGCTTTGAACCATGTTACAGTCGTTTCTCCTCATTTACCCCCTCGAAGTTGTATTTGGAGCGATTCGCGCCATCTTTAATCGCTTATTCTCTAGGAGTCCACAGTCACTCTAGAAGTGATTGTGGACTCCATGTTCAAACTCGACAAACATATCAGCTCAGTTATAAGATCTGGCTTTTTTCAGCTCCGGATTCTGGCTAAACTTAAGTCTGACTTGCCTCTGGCTGATTTTGAAAAAGCTACACATGCTTTTGTCACATCGCGCCTGGATTATTGTAACTCTTTGTGTGTAGGTCTGGACCAGGCTCTATACAGCGTCTGTGGACCGTTCAAAATGCTGCAGCTCGGCTTCTGACCAAAACTAAGAGACGGGAGCACATTACGCCTGTTCTGTGCACTTTACATTGGCTCCCTATTGCTTTTCGGGTGAAATTCAAAGTGTCACTGTTTTTAAATGTCTTAACTTTATGGGCCCAGCCTATCTTAGGGAGCTGCTGCAGCCTTACACCCCTGCCAGAGCTCTGAGGCCAGCTGACCAGCTTCTGCTTGCTGTGCCTAAAGCTCGGCTCAGAACTCGGGGCGACAGGGCCTTTTCTGTGGTAGCGCCAAAATTGTGGAACAGTCTCCCTTTGTCTGTCCGATCATCTGAGTCTCTTACTCAGTTTAAGCCTCGGCTCAAAACTCATCTTTTCTCCCTGGCTTTTAATAGATAGATAGTCTAGATAGAACGTCTTGGTACTTGCTCTTTTGTATAATATAACTATACCTCATTGTGTGGTGTTTTTATGTGTTTAGTTATTTTATGTGAAGTACTTTGGTCAGCTGAGGTTGTTTTTAAATGTGCTATATAAATAAACTATTTTCAAGATGCCATATTGCCAATCAACTCCCGTTTTCACTGCCACTGGTACACGCCCACTTTCACGTACTTACTATAAGTCGCTCCGGAGTATACGTCCAAAAATGCATAATAATGAAGAAAAAAACGTGGTTGTCAGTTCGTCTCAGATGCGACTTATATTCCACACTTACTCGCATCTGATTATCCATTCTGAAGGGGGAGTGACTTAGCATAGGGAGGAAAGGAGGGGCGTGCCAAAAATGAAAGTGAAACCAATAAAACATGTTAAGAGGTTGGCTGATATAGCATTTTCAAAACAATAAAAGGTAACACGGCGATCTAAATGTGTGACGTGTTTCGCAGTTTCGGACGTGAAAGGGGAGTGAGTTTGGGCGATTTCCATTAAATTCGTACATTAATATTGTTTTCGTCATTAGAGATAACACATTTCATTTTAAAGTACTCTTAAAAGTGCCAAGCTTAACTGTAAACAAGCTGATTAACCGACGGGCGCCGCCTTCACCCCATGTATATTTAATCTCACCCCAACGAGCTCTCCGGTGAAACGCCATCGTTTATTAAGTCAATTTGGCCCAATCCATATCTCTGCAGCTCCGGTAATGCGCACGTCTTTATGGCTCTGAGTATTGCTATTACCGCCTGTGTCATGCGTAGCGCTCTCGTAGATTTATAACGCGCATTAAAACGACCTCCTTTTGTTCGCGGTGTGCCGGTGATGTCTGTATTTCCATGGTAATGTTTGACGAAGACGCGTGGAGACGAATAGAGCGATAGAATTACCGTCAAAGTGGGAGCGGCGAGGAATACCAAGTGCGGTATTAGCGGCGGAGGGGAGCGAAGGACGGTTTGGGTCCGTTATACAGATTTGGAGGATTCGGGAGTTCACGTGACATCAGCACATTCGAGAATTTATTCGTTTTTTTTGTTAGTTTAAAGCGCTCGACAGGTTGACGTGTTTTTATATCAGTTAAGTGACAGTTGAGAAAAAAAGGACAAAAATACAGGAAGTAGCTCTAAAACTAGTACCAGTACTTCGACCTATGTCAACGAGGTAAATTCGATCCAAAATTCCGCACCAATTTTCGCACAAGGAAAGCGTTTTCTTTGATTTGACGGAATAAAGGTATTAAATAACTATTGTGCGATTTAGACAAGTTTTGGACCTCGCTTTTGTTATTGTTGCTAGGTAACACAACTGGAATTACTGCGGTGTATGTCACACCGACTACTCGTGTCCAACAAGGAAGTGAAAACAGACAAAATAAGGCTGTTTTGTTAGTAAGTACTCTAACCTTTAACACTGAGCTGGACGACAGAGTAGCGTCTGTGGTACAATTTGCTGTTTAACTGTCAGATTTCAGGTTTGTTGACCTGGTTTATGGTCTATGGCCTTTAACAATAGCTTCACAAAGTGGTAGCAGATAGCCAGGAGATTAATATGGTGAGTTTGTGGAGCAAAGTACAACATTTGTGGATCAAATGAATGTTTCTTTCAGAAGTTCAGATTCAAAACCGTGAATCTCCCACAGAAAATACTGACTCCTCCTTTTGGACTAAATGTGGGTTATTGTTGTATCTCACAGGAGCTTCTTGGGACTTAGGAGGTTCACAATATGGAAATGTAGGTTTCTCCAAATGTCCTGACAAGCTGTATGTGTGATAAAGTTTCGTCTATAACATCGAGTAACACTGCAGTATTCGCAAAGTTACTCAGAGCTTTAAAGAGCTCCATTGTAATGAAACGGCATTTTATCTGCAGGAACGTCACATTTGATATACTGCTAATAAACTGTGAGACTTTGATAAGGTCATATCTTTTCAAATTACTCTGCCAACTACTGCATGTAAAATACTTATTAAAGCTGAATCTCGACACTGACAAAGGAAACTGGGATCTCTCAGATACCTGTCATCAGTGTCTTAGATAACTGCTAAACCTCCAGTTCGGGGAGTATTAAATTTTTTCATGTAATAAAGAAAATGACTTTTGCTGTAGTAAAGATAATACCTCAATGGAGACTGGAGTGTGCTGCGTGTACTTATAAAACGTTTCCAAACCAGGCGGTAATGCTGTAGTACGCTGTCTGCTGTGATGCTCTGGTCTCTGAAAGTCGTGCTAAGAGCTTATAAAAACCACTGAGATGAACAACAACTTTTACCGCTGCAAACCAAATTTTTATGGTTGTAAAAATCCAGTACAGCGGCTTATATTATTTTATATTTACATTTTTAAAGATTGGTGGTAAAACGCCTGGCTTTCTTCTGTCAGATAATGACTTGTTTCTTCAATTGTAAATCAAGCTAACACTGATCGGTGAAATAAGTAGGCCGTCCGTCGTGCTTTAAACTCACGCTACAGTCACTGCGCTAACACAATCGGGCTGCTCTTGTGTGTGTGTTTGGTTCAAAGAGCGTCCCCCCGTCAGCCGCGCTTTAATCTTGAGCAGGTGCACTCACAACAGACCGCAGCTAGCTAAACAAAGGTTAAGTAGAGCAATACACCGCTCACGTGAAACCATAGCAACATCCACAGGGCCCGCGTACGCTGATTGTATTCGACACAATAGTACGAGACAAGTGCGTTCGCTGTCACTCGTCAATATCATTATGAGCGGTTGGATTTAGCTGAAGTAGCGCAACGGGGCTGTTTACTGGATCTTTGCCAGTGATTAGCGCTGATGTTTACGGGTGACGCACAGGTCGCTATTAGAACAAGTGCTATTGTCATCCCGGGTCAGGGTCAGGAGAATCATATAAGTACTGCGCTTGACCATGAAGTAAAAATATACATACAGTTAACATCACTTGCTGTTGTCTGTACTGCTAACGGAAAATTAGTAACATGGTATTGCAGTATTGTCTTAAAAGTGTGAAAAACTAAACATTTGCAGTGATCCAGAGTTATTCCTCACTTACCTTACGCGCTCATGACCATCCCGATCATTCACCACGACGAGTTTATAAGCGCTTTTGAGAACTCCTGCTGTGACGGTACAGCTAACGACTAGCATGCTAACACGCACTTCCTGATTGTCGGACACTAAAGACACTATTTTGAATTCAAGAGCTGATTATGTAATATATCTGTACTGAGGCAAGAGAAAATGTGTTCAGATATATTGGTATTGCAGTATTTGTGCAGAAAATATCTAGCACATCCTTCTTATAACACCTTTAGCTACAATCTAGTTAGCATTATGGTTAGCGAGGAAGGTTTTGAGCTAATCTGGTCATATAGATTTTACTGAACCCGATAATCCACATATAATCTCTTCTAAAGGTCATAGTCCAGTGACCCTCTGACAATTTGCCCGAAATGAGAAAAAATAAATACATTGAATATAGATGGTGACAGAGGTGACTTCTAACATGTCAACCAACTGAAAAAGTGTTTTTTTTATGCTGTAAATACTAACAACAGATATGTGCAGATGGAAGAATAGTTTTGTGTCATTGTCACTTCATAGACAGTAGAATATGTTTCATTCACCTTACAGAATTTCATCGTATTATAATTGCAGATGGAGGCAGGGGGCCTGTATAATCTCTGTGATATAGTCTATATTGGAGAGTTACATTATATGAAATTTAACTTTATCACTGGTTTGGGATTGTCTCCACAAACTTACCATATTGATTATACACTGCCTAGCCAAAAAAAAAAAGGTCACACGCTCTAATATTTCGTTGTTTCGCCTTTACCTTTGATTACGACACATTCGCTGTGACATTTTTCCGATTTCGCTTCTGCAATGTCACAAGATTTATTTCTATCCAGTGTTGCATTAATTTTTCACCAAGATCTTTCACTGATGATGGTCGAGTCTGACGCTGCACAAAGCTTCTCCAGCACATCCCAAAGATTCTCAATGGGGTTAAGGTCTGGACTCTGTGGTGGACAATCCATGTGTGAAAATGATGCTCCTGAACCACTCTGTCACTATTTGAATCCTGGCATTGTCATTGTCCATTGATGGAATAACCTGGTCCATCAGTATATTCAGGTGTCAGCTGACCTCATTCTTTGAGCACAGACTGTTGCTGAACCTAGATCTGACCAACTGGAGGAAGCTTGGACCTATTTGCTTCATTAAATCCAGATGGTGACCTTTTTTTGGCGAGGCAGTGTATATAGTGATGTCATGAAGTTTAAGCCAAAAATAAAATCTGTCAACTGAACTGAAGAAATGGCTTGGATTCACTTTTTTGTCCAGTTGACAGATTTTACTTTTGTATTTTACTATCGATTAGACGACTGAGGGTTCACACAGATAGTGATAGGACGGACGTTTGTGAACGAGTCGGCTCTTTTGGACGGTTCCTTAATTAATGTGAACTGTTGGAACTGGATCTCTTTTTTTTTTTTATCCTTTCTACTTTTTTTTTTTTTGCATTTATACACTGAACCAACACAAGAATCAGCACAGAAGCAGAGCAGGCGACACGAGTTAGAGCTTTGTGAACAAAAAACACAATTTGCCGTCATAATAAGAGTTCTTTTTAAATTGCCATTATTGTAGTGCAACGTTTTATTCAAATAATGCATCATTGTAAAGGCTAGACACGCTCCCACTCTCATTTTGAACCATTTTAAACACACCTGAGCCCTTGGTGGTTTCTCTCGGTGATTAGTTTGTAGATAAAATAAGTTCTCACATTGGCTTCTGTCGTATGAATTAACAGTAAAAGAGCCAGACCTTTGAGCAGATCCAAAAGATTCAGATCCCATGAAAGAATTGTCCATTTCAGCGCAAGAAAGGTTCAAATCTCAGATAAGAAAATACTCCACCTGTAGTGCTGTATCTCATGCTGTTCAAAAGTTCTTTATCGTTTTTTTCCCACCAACCCCATGGAGAAAACCAGCCCCAAGTGTGGGTTGGTTGTCACACCTCCTGGAGTTGGTTGTCACAAGTGAAATTTGATGATTTGAAGTTTTTAAACCTTTTACTCCACTTTTTTTTTTTTACATCACATGCTGAGAAATGGTTAGTGTGACAACCAACCCCGGCCTCCCGTGTCCCGTCATCTGAAGCTGCTGTGAAGAAGAAAAAACAATGACAACTTTTCTTTATTGACAGACAACTTTGTGTCAGGTTGTGTTTCACGTTCGCCCAGTAATCGCAGTAATATTAACCATAAACCAGGTCGATAAACACGATGTGATGATGTCGTTCTCTCAGACGGGGGCAGGAGACACTTTTTCCAACTGATAACATTTCACTTTGCCGAGATATATCCAAAAAGTAAATGCACAAATGTTGAACTTGAGCATTACTATTAGTGACTAGCCCCAAGAACTCAATGAAGTACAGAAAAACACAAATCGACATTTTAACGATATACATTTTAGCTGCCCATCGTCTGAAACGCAGCGATAATCAGATGGTTAAAAAGCTAATTCTGATCTGTCTCCAGCTCGATGTTAAACCACAGACAGATGCGTTTTACCTTTGTTCGGTAGAGATTGATGGCAAAAGACGAAGTTTAAATCTGTCAACTGGACAAATCGTTGTAGGAGTGAAGACGTTTCGCTGATCATCCGAGTCGCTTCTTGAGTTCTGGTCAGATGCTGGTGTATACTTCCTTATATCTATATAAAGGGCGGGGCTAACTACACTAACCAGTTTCAGCCTTAATGACCTTATTAAACCTTTAATGGCCCTACTATTGTTCTTTTTGTTTGCTTTAGGTCTGAGGCTGTAATCATAGATCTGTTTGAGAGAAGAACTCAGCCTAAATATGCAGGATTTGTGCATTAAACATCTCCAGGTCTGTTTGTGACGAGGAAACGACATTATAACAGATTTTAAAAACAGCGTTACATGGGCGCTTTAAGCTAAATCAGTTAAAAATACCTCACAACAACAACAACAACAGCTGCGCTCACGTGTTTACAACCTACAGTATTTCTATAGAAAGAATTAGCCATATCAGATGTAGACTGTGAACAAGCCCGCAGAGGTCATGACCAACTCCGCTGCTGATGACGAACCATGAGAAACGTTCATTTGTGTGTGTGTGTATGTTACTAATCCGGGCATCAGGAGTAGCTGGAGGCACAGGAGGATGACATCACCACAGACCACTGACGAGAGGGTGAGGCTACTGTAAATGTTCACTGCATGTACTACAATGTAAAGGTCTTGTATTCACGTCACAGCTTTAAGTCTTTTTGAATTACTTATGGGCACCACCGCGAAAGGGAACCTTCCTTAAACGGGAATGGGGGCCTGAGACATAACCATCTACAACTCCATCCTCAGACCCAGAACAATGAGGACAATAGCAGGGTCGTTGAGGGCTGAATAGGGTAGCTCCAGCTGAAACTAGAGACAATAGACATTTACAGTTTCAGTGTAGTTAGCCCCTCCCTGCAGATGAATACAAGACAGTGGTCACCAGCAATCTGATCAGAACTGAAGCAGCGGCTTGGACGAGCAGCGAAACGTCTTCACTCCTACAACGATTTGTCCACTTGACAGATTTGAACTTCATCTTTTGCTGTGGATCAGACCTGGACGACTGAGGGTTTACACAGATACTTCAAGTTGCATTACCTGACTATCGATAGAACTGTGTGTGGAAAATCAATGTATCTGAAGCCTTATAGACACTTTAAATATGATGGATTTATCCAAAACTGCTTAACCTCAACTGTTAAGTTTAGCTTCTTTTTTAAGATAATACAGTAGAAGATGTACAGTATTCTCCTTGTTGACATGTTTTGCAGTGATCTGATATCGTTTATTTCTGGATAATCCATAAATCAGGGTATGGGTCATTGGATTGGAAACCCACAAATTCAAAAGCTGGATCAAAGAGGCTACTGAAATCAGAAATTGACGCTCAGACACCATCAACCGTGATAAAGGAGCGTACCTAGAACACACCTAGAACATCCTTCTCCAGAGACCACGGGGCGACAGGAGGCGTGGTCAATCTGAGAGCGACAGGAGGCGAGGTCAATCTGAGAGCAGCGGGAGACAGGAAGAGTGGTCAGTCTGAGCGACCTGCAGGACCTTCTGGAAGTAACAACGGTGAATATATCTCCACCAACACCGGTTCTGAAGATGACTCACAGCAGCAGCCCAAACATGTCAACGAGGTAAATACTTCTCCCACTGTATTGTCTAAAGAAAAAAAACTACATTGTTTATGTAGGATTATATGCCTGATGTTACGGCTGTCCCCAGAATGTTCCACAGCATGGCATTAAATTATCTGACCTTTGCATCATTCAATCAAATATGTTTTTATTTCCAAGCAATTCCTGGAAAAGATATTGAGCACATTGGGCCAAAATTTAAAAGTGAGACAAATTAATGGGCCAAACTCAACATTTATTGAAAAATCTATATGTAAAGTTTAACCTTTTTAGATGAACTTTAGTTTTGAAGATTGATATTACAAAAATAAAATAATAAAATGAATTATGTCTCTTTCTGTAGCCTTTCAAATTCCTTTTAAAGTTTTTGCACATTTGATACAATCTCACGGGCCAAATATAATTACACCGCCGGCCAGATTTGGCCCCGGGGCCTGAGTTTGACATATATGATTTAAACTGTAACCAGTTCAAACCTCAAAACCTTCTAACATTTGATATGTGCTTCTGACGGTCACCATTAGGCCTATAGTATACTCCTGGGAAAGCAAGACAAAACATATATCTGACAATAAAAGTATTTCCCCTCAAAACTTGTTACACCACCACCATTGTTACAAATAAAACAGTTTTATGGCAGCTCTCTACGATTTTCTCTCTCCTCCTCTCTTGTTTTGTACAGTGTGGATGTTAGCAGGATGTGCTACATGACAGCTGTCAACCTGCATCTGCCAGTGCACGTCCCTGTAGCCGCCATGCTAGCTAGTGTGGAAAAGTACTGCTCTGTCTGCTGACTCAGCCGATGCTCTCGTCTCTGTATACACACTGCTAGCTCCTCACGCTAACACTAGCCATCCATCAGGCCACTGTTAGCCTCCAAAAGGGCAAAACGCTAGCTCCTAAATGATGCAGTGGGGCGATGTGGTGCTAAAAGCATTTGGGATGAAACAAGAAAGTAGCAGGACATAGTGTAAACGTGTATGTTTTAATGTTTCAGAGTGCAGTACAGGTCTGATGTTTGTGTGCACAAGGGTGACCAGACGTCTTCTTTTTTCCTGGGACATGTCGGAGTACGCAGAACACAAGAGTACAAATACAGCACATGTGCAACGGGTATAAATAAGATAAATGTAATAATAGGTGCTTTTGTAACGCTTCTTATTACTGTTATGATGTACTACTACTACTACTACTACTACTACTACTACTACTACTACTACTACTACTACTGCTATTGCTTGCTGCTAGCTGTTCCTGCTACTACTACTCATTGCTGCTACTGCTGCTGCTACTACTACTATTACTGCTACTACTGCTACTGCTACTACTACTACTATACTACCACTACTACCACTACTACTACTACTGCTGCTAATGCTGCTACTACTACTACTACTACTATTACTACTACTACTACTACTGCTACTACTACTACTACTACTGCTATTACAACTACTACTACTATTTACTACTACTGTTACTGCTACTACTACTACTACTACTACTACTACTAGTACTGCTGCTGCTGCTGCCTCCTACTACTACTACTGCTACTGCTATTACTACTACTACTACTATTACTACTACTGTTACTGCTGCTACTACTACTACTACTACTACTGCTATTACAACTACTACTACTATTACTACTACTGTTACTGCTACTACTACTACTACTACTACTACTACTACTACTACTACTACTATAGTACTGCTGCTGCTGCTGCTCCTACTACTACTACTGCTACTGCTATTACTACTACTACTACTATTACTACTACTGTTACTGCTGCTACTACTACTACTACTACTACTACTGCTATTACAACTACTACTACTATTACTACTACTGTTACTGCTACTACTACTACTACTACTACTACTGTTACTGCTACTACTACTACTACTACTAATACTACTACTAGTACTGCTGCTGCTGCTGCTGCTGCTACTACTGCTACTGCTATATTACTACTACTACTACTACTACTATTACTACTACTGTTACTGCTACTACTACTCCTATTACTACTACTGTTACTGCTAGTACTACTACTACTACTACTACTACTACTGCTACTAATACTACTCCTACTACTACTACTACTACTGCTACGACTACTGCTACTGTTACTACTACTACTACTACTACTGCTACTAATACTACTCCTACTACTACTACTACTACTGCTACTACTACTACTACTGCTACTACTACTACTACTACTTGTTTGTGTAAATTGGCGTGGCATGTGTTGCTTCCACTCTGGGTCTTGTGAGGAGGGGAACACAAAATGGCTCCCGGGGACTGTGCATTATTCACTGTTTGTTTAGTATTCACTGGGGAAGGGGAGATGGGATTCTGCAGCGAGCCATGCAATTCAACCAACGAGGAGCATAGTAATGTGTGCTGGGACCAAATCACAATGTCAGAGCTGAGATGTTATTCCTTTGCCTGAAATGTTCCGTAGTGTGGTATTAAATGTATCTCTCTTCATGGAAACAAGCAGGAGACATTATTAGATCAGTGGAGAAGCGCTAATGCTCACAGTAAGAATGCAGTTTTTTTTAAAGCAACGAAAACACCTGTAACTCATGGAAAGATTACAACTAGAGAGCAGATATTACAAGAGCAAGTCCGATATTTGCTGATTAAAACAAAGTAAAAACTAACCATTAAGAGTCAAATATTTTGATATTTGACTCTTAATGGTTAGATATTTTTGTCGACTAAAAGTACGATATTTTCATCTGAGATCCAAGTTCCATTTTTCAATCGCAGTAGAAAGTGTAGGTATAGTCGACGAAAGTCATTCTTGGTGGACAAAAGCTCTCAAAACTATTATGTATCTCTGTGTATCTGACCCGAACTGCACTCGCAAGACTAGACCTGCAGGGGGAGTTCATACAAAAACAACTATTTATGCAAAATATACTGAGGAACAATGTACAGTGGTCCCTCGCTATATCACGGATCACATTTCGAGCTCTCGCTGTTTCGCGCAATGTCGATGAAAAGTTCTGCACCGACAAAGGCTCCTACGAAGGTTTGAACTTTGAGAGAGTTTAAACAAGAGAGAAATGTGAGAAAATGTTAATGCCTGTGTGATAAAAGTGTATAAAGCAAAAAACATATAGAACAATTGTAAAAAATAAAGCTATTTCGTGGATTTTTCCCATTGAGGATTATTTTTAGAACATAACCCCCGCGATAAACGAGGAACCACTGTATTTGTATAAAGTTTTGTTTTACTTTTAGATACCTTTAGATTTCAGCTAACTCACTCACTCACTTCTGCTTTCTGCTGCTGTCTCATATAAATCCTTATAATCGAGATAAAATGATCAGTTAACGAACGCAAATTTTGGTCGACTAAGACTCCATCAACCGATTTATGGACTAAACGACTCAAAGACTTCAGCCCTACAAACCAGACCATGAACAAACTCAACGTTCAAGAACTCTGTACCATGTCCCATCAGGCATTCAAACACGTCATGAAACTAAAGCTACACTTTTCTTGTCAAACTCAACACTGTCTCTAGCTCAGGTCATGACTCCTCCCTGTTGGACGCCCCATCATGTCCCATATCCCCCGTCTCACCCCATCCACAAGTACAGCTTTGTCACTCAGCGTGTCACAGTGGGACATGTACACCGGGACAGACAGAGGACACGTCGTCCATCGGGGACACTTTTTGACGTTGTGATTGGCAGGCAAAGCTAGCACGCCCGGGACACCTCGGGGTGGGACCAGGAGATGTGCCAGAGACAGAGAAGGTCGTCCAAACTGAGAGGGAACTGTCTAAGTTTGAGGGGGTCAAAGGTCAAAGGTTAGGAGTGATGGAGCTCTGCAGGGAAGTAACCTAAATTTACAGTAAGAGTAAAGTGCAGTAAAAGTGATATGAAGTTTCTTCCGGAGGTAGCACATTTGGGTGGAACTAAAAAGTTAGAAAGTCGACCAGCTCACCGTGATCTTTTGTTCTTTAAAAATAAAGAAGAATCAGAAAGTTAAAAAGTAATAAATGTAACCTTTACTTTTGTTTCCCGTGTCCTTATTAAATATGTTCTGATCTACTTTTGGCTCATAACACTTCGAAAAATAACCAGTGGAGATAAGTTTTATGCCATTCTCAGACTTTATAACGAAGTGGACTAAGTGAGAGCTCCAGTCAAATGACGCTCATCGAGGCTAGAACAGTTATAGCGACAAATTTGGAGCCAGGTTGCCTATTAGGAATTGCAACCGCGAGTATCATAACAACGAAAGAGCCGATCCGGAGTGAGGCTGTTGAAGGTAACGCCACTTCCTTCCCGTCCGCACTGCTGGTTTAGTAGGGAGCAGCTGCTAATGCTAGCGGGAGTGACCTTGTGTTAATAATGTTCATATCTTGAGTTATGGACACAATAGCAAAATAAAAATATCAGGATCGTGTAGAGCGGGTCAGTACGAACATTTTAAGACCAACATGATGAACCTGACAACAGCGATTACAGAAAGCTGGGCGACAGTTTTTCTATGTAAAGTGAACTGGAGCCAGAGTCAGTGGAGCCCATGATCACTTTCTGTTTTGAACGCGGCTTCTAGCAGATTAGCTATGTCCATTTATATATACAGTCCATGGATATCCTATAGAAGATTTTAGCCAAAGGAACATCTGAATTGAAATATGGTTGAAAAAAAGGGTTAGGTTTGTAGAGATGCAATGGAGGAAAAAAGTTACACGGTGGAGCTTTATAACAGTGCAGTGCCTCGGTGTATTTTGTCGGTATGAGCTACATTTAGTCATTACAGTTTGTGATACTCGAGTTGGTTGAGATAGACCTCCAAATTCATTCTGGTCTCCTTCAAACATTATACATAACTTTTCTTTCTGCATTTATTTTTTTATGTATCCATTTGTTTAATTAATATATTTGTTTTTTTATTTGCAACAATAATGTTTATGAAAAAACAGCGAAAGCAATTCAGCCGTAATTCCAATGTATGAAAGTGGTTAGGTTAGCTTTTTTTGCATTGAAACATTACGGAAAAACAATGAGGAGCACTTCCTGGAAACGGGTGGTACCACTTTATGACATCAGCAGGTGGAACAGAGCATTTTGATCTTTGGAAAGAAAGATAGAGGATCGACATGTATGATAACACAAAACACAACTCCACGTATGTTTTCCAAGCAGCATATTTGGAAAAGTCGTCATGGTTAAAAAATCCAAAAGCCCAGTTTAGCATATTAGTCCTTTAAAGGAGCAATATGTAACTTTTTTGAGCTATAAAAAACATTGAATAAATGCAGGATAGATATGTTTAAAGGTAAAACAGGTAAAAACATCTCCACGGAAAACACATGGCGGAACTTCCCACTAGAAAAGTTACATAGTGCCCCTTTAAAATACTATATTGGGTAAAATTGGCACAACTGCACTATCATTTGGGATTTATTAAAAATAAAGTAGAACACGGATACATTTTTAAACATTTAAATTAGGTTTTCTGTAAGCTTAATGAACAAGATAAACAAAGTGGTTTAAAAATAGCTCCTCGGTCTCCGCACTGGGCCGGCTTCACCTCGCTCTGATGAAATATGACGCTGGATCTGCCCAAGTGTTTTTGGGGATTTGCGTTCTCGCTCGCTGCTCTGATCATAGTAAACACTGCATGATTTATCAAAGGCTCAGCAGACCGGTGGAGGCTGCCAGTTAGCGCGGAGGAGGGGCTAATGCTAGGTGGTGCAGGCTGTTAGCATTAGGGAGATCAAAGATGAAGAGGGTAAACTAAATTAATGGGAAGGGGCTAACGCTAGGTGGTACAGGCTACTAGCATTAGGGAGATGATAGATGAAGCAGGTTTGGCTAAAGTTATGGGTTAGCGTGGATGAGGCTTGCGCTAGGTGGTACAGGCTGTTAACGTTAGGGAGATGAAGCAGGTTTGGCTAATGTTATGGGTTAGCATGGATGAGACCAACGCTAGGGGGTACAGATTGTTAGCAGTAGGGAGATGATAGATGAAGCAGGTTTGGCTAAAGTTATGGGTTAGCGTGGATGAGGTTTACGCTAGGTGGTACAGGCTGTTAACATTAGGGAGATGAAGCAGGTTTGGCTAATGTTATGGGTTAGCATGGATGAGACTTACGCTAGGGGGTACAGGTTGTTAGCATTAGGGAGATGATAGATGAAGCAGGTTTGGCTAAAGTTATGGGTTAGCGTGGATGAGGCTTACACTAGGTGGTACAGACTGTTAGCATTAGGGAGTTCATAGATGGAGCAGGTTTGGCTAATGTTATTTGTTAGCGTGGATGAGACTTACGCTAGGGGGTACAGGTTGTTAGCAGTAGGGAGATGATAGATGAAGCAGGTTTGGCTAAAGTTATGGGTTAGCGTGGATGAGGCTTACGCTAGGTGGTACAGACTGTTACCATTAGGGAGTTCATAGATGGAGCAGGTTTGGCTAATGTTATTTTTTAGCGTGAATGAGGCTTACGCTAGGTGGTACAGGCTGTTAGCATTTGGGAGTTCATAGATGAAGCAGGTTTGGCTAATGTTATTTTTTAGCGTGGATGAGCCTTACGCTAGGTGGTACAGGCTGTTAGCATTAGGGAGATAAAGCAGGTTTGGCTAAAGTTATGGGTTAGCGTGGAGAAGACTTACGCTCGGTGGTACATTATGTTAGCATTTAGGTGCATTCAAGTTCGTGGGGGCGTCAGGTTTACATGCAAAGTCTACAGGGGCGCGTGTCTAGGCTAGCTAACATGTCCATACGCTTGCACATTTCAAGTGTTTGACATTTGCCAAACGGAATCAGAACTAAATTAGCTGCGCATTAACGTTTCAGATGCGAAGGCGTCAGACTGAATCTATAACAGTTTTAGTCAGAAAACATAACTCTGATAAATAGTATGTGATTGCTTGATGAAACATGTGACATTTCTTGGACGTTGGGTTTGTCTGTGGTCTGGTTTGGGGCTCTGGGGTCGAGACTTGCTCCTTTTACCAAAGTGTGCTGCAAGAATAACGTTAATATTTCTGAAGTATGAACTATTACATTAGTTTTAAAATATTATGGATGCCATTTTGAGGACTTTTGACCATTTAAAACACCACTCTGACTTGCAATTCATGTAATGCCTAGCACAAGATGACCAGACGTCCCTATTTACCCAGAACAGTCCCAGTTTTGAGTCCAAGGGGACACAGGACTCAACAGATTTACCCAAAACTATTGATTTGTCCTAATTTTACACAAAAAAATGT
Source organism: Periophthalmus modestus (assembly GCA_019594935.1). Taxonomy (NCBI): domain Eukaryota; kingdom Metazoa; phylum Chordata; class Actinopteri; order Gobiiformes; family Gobiidae; genus Periophthalmus; species Periophthalmus modestus. Next base: position 19,672,086 of record JAIEZT010000068.1, on the reverse strand, counting down.
CCCAGGTGTCCCTATTTTTGACCAGTTTGATCCCCGCCAACAGTAAAGACCGGAATATACTGTCATTTGTTTAGCTAAAATACAGGCAAACATGCTTAAGGCATAAAAATGACACCGACAGAAGTCCCTGAGTTTATGACTGACCCTTAAGTGAATCGAGAATGGACAATGCTACATGTTCTTTCCGCAATTTTAATTATACCAACCATGCCATCCCGGGTGCGTCCCAGTTTTGAATGTTGAAAATCTGGTCACTCTAGCCTAGAGCCATGTCTTCTTTTAGCCTGGATTCACTTGCAGACTTTTTAAATGTAACGGACATCATTTTGAGGACTTTTGTCCATTTAAAACACAGACTATTTTGTTCTTTGCCATTACGATATGCCAATGTTTCATCACCCTGATTTGAAACACGTGGATTGTCCTCGTTTAGCTGGAAGTAGATTGTTAGCTGTCGACACATTGTTGTGCTCACACTGTTCGGATCACAGCTCTGAGCAGGAGGAGCCTAGAGCTGACATCACACTCTGCATTCACACTCTATTTCAGGCTGTGGAGCAAAGTGCAAAGAGGGGATGCACTCGTTATAGTGTGTGTGTGTGTGTGTGTGTGTGTGTGTGTGTGTGTGTGTGTGTGTGTGTGTGCGTGTGCGTGTGTGTGTGTGTGTGAAAGAGAGAGGCAGCAGAAATGCAAAAATGACAATTAAAGTACCAAATAGAATTGCTAGAATAGTGCTACAATATGCTAATAGGATACATGGAAAGGCGTATGTGGTATAACATAACATTCACCGTAGAGAGTTTATAGATAGACGTAGCTAACACGCTAGCTGCCACATTCCAAATAGTAAGTGAGTGATGGTGCAAAGTGGTTCCTCCGAGATTTGGTTCCATTGAATAACCGGCACCTCTCTCTCAGTAACTGTTGCTGTCAGGCTCAGCATTCTGACCTTAAAGTGTTTGTTTTAACCCGCTCTACATGATCCTGGGTTTTTTTGTTTCACTGTTTAGACCAGGGATGGGGAAACTTTTTGACACAGGCCACAATGTGTTCTAAAATTTGACAGAGGGTCCGGGCCAAGATATATATATGTGTGTATATTACATTAGCGATAGAGAGAGACATTACCTACTTCCGGCGCTTGCGTGAGCAGCAGCTGGTTTGCATCGCTCCTCTATTTTCAACTTTTCTTTCTACTCTTTTTATTCTTTTCCCTCTTTGTTTGCTTTGGACTTTTTGTAAATAGTGTGTTTTTTTCCAGAAACGCGGTGTTTCTGTTTAGTTTCAGTTTTTCCTCTGTTGAATTTGCCAAATTTCACCGGCGCAATGTGCGTGGGGCCGCGACCACCCATTGTTTACTCCAGAGAGCAGCTGATGGCCCTACGCGGGACTGTCGTGCTGCCGCAGGACCGACACGACATTCCAGCGGAGCTGCTGCGGAAAACGCGGAGGGGCAGACGAGCGGGACGTAAACTCCAGGAAAAGAAGAGACGCTTCTGACCTGTGCTCCCCTCTGTCATCGCGGGAAACGTGCGCTCTATTTCGAACAAGACGGACGAACTAGCGGCGCTCACGCGATTTCAGCGGGAGTACAGAGACAGCAGCATCATGCTTTTCACGGAGTCCTGGTTAACCCCGCAAATCCCGGACTCAGCTGTTGCTTTGGACAATTTTCACCTGCTGCGCGCGGACAGGACAGCAGAGAGCGGCGAGAGGAAAGGAGGAGGCCTGGCTCTGTTTGTGAATGAGAAGTGGTGCAAACCTGGACACTGTACAGTGAAGACACAGCTGTGTCACAAAGACATTGAACTGCTGGCCGTTAGCATGAGGCCATACTATCTGCCCCGGGAGTTCTCACATGTGATTGTCATTGCTGTGTGTATGTTCCTCCCTCTGCTAACGCTGAGACGGCCTGTGACACGCTGCACTCCTGTACCAGCACACTCCAAACAAGGCACCCACAGGCTCTCTTCCTGATCTCTGGAGACTTCAATCATGCATCATCTCCTGCACCTGTTCTGCCCACATACACCCAGTATGTCACCTGCCCCACAAGAGACAATAAAACTTTGGATTTATTTTTTGCCAACGTCAAGGAGGCTTATTCTACATCCCCACTGCCTCCCCTGGGTAGAGCTGACCACAACATCCTCCATCTTAAGCCTGTGTACCAGCCCATTGTGCACAGGCAGCCTGTGGTGTCCCGGGTGGGTGAAGAAGTGGACTGCTGAGAGTGAGGAGGCTCTGAGAGACTGCTTTGACACCACAGTGTGGACAGAGCTCTGTGACCCACATGGAGAGGACATCAATGCAGTGACTGATTGTATCACGGACTACATAAACTTCTGTTTTGAAAACATCGTCCCCTCCCAGACGGTGCGGTGTTTTCCAAACAACAAGCCGTGGATCAACCCTGACATAAAAGCTCTACTGAAGGAGAAGAAGAGAGTTTTTAGGTCAGGGACCAAGGAGGAGCTGAAGACAGTTCAGAAGGAACTGAGGAGGAAAATCAGGACAAGCCAAGCCAGCTACAAGAGAAGGATGGAGCAACAGCTACAGGAGAAGAACATCCAGGGGGTGTGGAGAAGTCTAAAGACCATTTCCGGCTTCAAAGCACCCCCTGTGTCCAGATGGAGGGGGACCTGCGGTGGGTGAACGACCTCAATTCTCACTTCCTGAGATTTGATCAATCACCCACCCCTACCCCCACCCAGCTGCCTGCTCTCCCCTCCCCGGCTGGACAAATGGGGAACTCCTTTACCTCCTCACACCTCTGCCTCTGTTCTTCAGCCCAATACACATGGACTCATCCATCCCCCCAGCCTGCCACTGTCATTTTCTACAGCCCAGGTGAGACTTGAGCTCAAGAAGATCAGACCCAGGAAGGCAGCAGGACCAGACGGCATCAGCTCCAGGCTCCTTAAGTCCTGTGCAGACGAACTGTGTGGAGTTATGGAGCATGTCTTCAACATGAGCCTAAAGCTGAGGGTGGTACCACAACTCTGGAAGACCTCCTGCGTGGTACCGGTGCCCAAGACGCCACAGGCCAAGGAGCTCAGCAGCTTCAGGCCAGTGGCTCTAACATCTCATCTCATGAAGACACTGGAGAGACTGGTCCTTGGCCACCTCCGCTCCACCGTGAGCTCAGCGATGGATCCGCTGCAGTTTGCGTACCGGCCTGGCATCGGAGTGGAGGACGCCGTCACCTACCTGTTGCACCGCTCACTGTCTCACCTGGAGAACCCCGGCAGCACTGTGAGGATTCTTCTTCGACTTCTCCAGTGCTTTCAACACCATCCAGCCTCTGATCCTGAGGGACAAGCTGGAGAGACCGCCGGGGTGGACTGTGACCTGGCAGACTGGATCCTGGACTATCTCACAAACCGGCCCCAGTTTGTGAGAGCCAAGAACTGCGTGTCTGACATCATGACCTGCAGTGTGGGGGCGCCCCAGGGCACTGTCCTCGCGCCCTTCTTTTTCACCCTTTACACTGCAGACTTCAGACACAACACGGACAGCTGCGTCCTGCAGAAGTTCTCTGATGACTCTGCCATCATTGGCCTCATCAAGGATGACGACGATGTGGAGTACAGAGGACTAATGCAGGACTTTGTGGACTGGTGTCAGCAGAACCATCTCATCATCAACGCAGGGAAGACCAAGGAGATGGTGGTGGACTTTCCGCAGACGCCACTCTACTGCCCCCTCAGTGAACATCCAGGGAAGGGACATTGAGAGAGTGGACTCATACAAGTACCTGGGTGTTCATCTGAACAACAAACTGGACTGGACTCACAACACAGACGCACTGTACAGGAAGGGCCAGAGCAGGCTCTATCTCCTGAGGAGACTCAGGTCTTTGGAGTGAGAGGGCCACTCCTGAAGACCTTCTATGACTCTGTGGTGGCATCAGCCATCCTGTACGGTGTGGTCTGCTGGAACAGCAGCATCACAGAGAGGGAGAGGAAGAAGCTGGACAAGATCATCAAGAAGTCCAGCTCTGTCCTGGGCTGTCCTCTGGACTCAGTGCAGGAGGTGGGGGACAGGAGAGTCCTGGCTAAGGTCATCTCAATGCTGGACCATGAGTCTCACCCCCTGCAGGACGCTCTGTCTGCCCTGGAGAGCAGCTTCAGTGACAGACTGATTCACCCTCGCTGTGTGAAGGAGAGGTTCCGCAGGTCTTTCCTTCCTGCTGCTGTCAGGCTGTACAATGAACACTGTTAGCACTGAACATGTGTCATTCCACTATGTGCAATACCCACTTCACAAGTCACTTTACTAAGGAGATGTATATTTATATGTATATATATGTGTGTGTGTGTGTGTGTATATTAGAGTTATTCTTGAATCTATTTCTTAAATTATTTCTATTTATCTATTATCTTGTTATTTATCTATTGTTTTATTTTATTTCCTTCTGTTCTATGTGTGCGGTGCAATGCTGGAATTTCCCCACTGTGGGACTAATAAAGGCTTATCTTATCTTATCTTATCTTATTAGACATGAATATACAATTGTACAGTTTCCCAAAGGCATTCTTTTAAATACTTGCCTTCAGAGAAAGGCTTGCTAGCTTTTGGTAATTTCAATGCCCACAAAAAACTTGCCGTGGTACTTTGATCGAACTTTGGTGAAAAAATATTTTGTTGCCCACTCCGTATTAAACACTCAGCGCTCACTATCCACTTTTCTTTTCTTTGATGAGCAGAAGGGCTGATAAGAGAATAAGAGACTAATACAAGGTTGATGTAGCTGAAGTGCGCCATAATTTGGTTACGCTCGGCGGGCCAGATAAATAAGACCAATGTGCCATATGTGGCCCGCGGGCCGTAGTTTGCCCACCCCTGGTTTAGACTGTACATCAAGATATGAAAATTAATAACAGACTAATCAGGTGCCTTATTTCCCTGAGGTCTCTCCTGCTAGCGTTAGCAACAGGTTTGATTGACAGCATTGACAAGCTCTGGAAATGAGCCAAAAACAAAAGTCTTTGGAGGGCTTTTTTGCAAAGGGGAAAAGGCCAAACTAAGGAGCCAGAAGAGAAGCCTATGACCTCCAAGAAAAAGAAAGATCAATTTAACAGACAATCCTAGGAGTCCTACTTAAAATATGGGTTTGTCGCTACAGGTGAGTCTCACACAACGAGTCCGCTCTCTGTAATATGTGGGAAAAATCGAACGAGGCAATGAAACCTTCAAAACTGCTTTGAGACATGGAGACTAAGCACCCTGGATTAATCAAATCTAAAATTCACAGACTTTTTAGATCATGCAAACTCCCCTTAGCATCCACAAACTACATTTCCCACAATTCCTGGCAGTCTCATGAAAATGCATGCACCAAAACGTATGCATGCTGTTGTTGTGATTCGAGCGTTAATTACAGTGAGAAAAATCTTGCCTTTCACCGCCCACATAAACACTATCCCACCTAGCTATGTGCCAAACGTAGCATTAGCATTAGCCCCTTGAAATATGTGCTTGGAATTCCTCTTGATCCTGGCAGTAGCAGTGTCATGGTCTTGGCTTGGCTTAGCTTAGCGGAGAGGGTTGGTAGCTAGCAGAAATTGGCACAGCGCAAGTGTTGATGTAATTATCGCGTCGTGTTCCTCTTGGCGCTAAAGCTAACACCCAGCGCGAGGAGCTACGTGTGGCCGTGCCAGTGTAAATGAGATCAGAAAGCTGCTCCACTTTCGCTGTTATTGTGAGGGAGGGTCTGAAAAGAAGGATTAGGGATGTACCTGGTCAACGCGTGGACATAATGAGGTGATTAGTGGAGATGTCTTTTTCGGAAATCGAACACCTCTGTATAGAATTTTGTTTTTATTGTGCTGTAATACCTTCCTGTCACAACCACCCACAATGCACTTCAGGTGAGATCTGAAGTAGCTGCACTAGCACTGATTCATGATTGGCTGCAGGTGCTGGGGTTTAGGTAGTGACCATTCACATCAGAGAGAGGCGTTTTAGGTTAAAATTGTGCATGACAGGTTTTGACGATTCTCTAATTTTGGTTTAATTTAGATGGATAACACCTGTTGTAAATATAAATAATAGTTTTATGCCAGGGGGCTTTGTCATCCTTATACTGCGGCTCTGCGTGGCTTGGGAAAATTAATTATAAATATTTAATTTAAGTGTATTTTATTTGTTTTAGTTCTTTTGTAATTGTAGTTTAAATAGGAAGATTATTGTGATCTTCTAAAATTAAAATAAAATTATATTTCATTATTTTTCGTCACTCAAAATAAGCGTCACACAAAAAATAATATATACTGTGTTATTTTCATTTTAGATGTTAAAAAGTATTTGCGGCTCCCAGTGTTTTTTTTTTTTTTTTTTTTTTTTTTTCGTGGAAAGGTTAAAGGTTGCCGACCCCTGTTTTATACCAAATAAGAAGCAATTTGTTAAGAAAAGCTGAAAAATATGTTGAAAATTACAGGAAGTAGAGAGTATTATATTGATGACATCACACACAATTTACACACACAAAAAAACATTTTTATTTTATATTTTAAACATTATTTCAACAAAATAAAGGTGTTTTCTTCATTTTGTTTGTCAAATAATAATTTCTATGTCCATTGGAGGAGTTTTGGCCCAGTGTGCTGCATGGTTGCCAGGTAACAGTTATAGAATTCCTTAGTGTGATGTCATGATTTCTAACCAGGAAGTAAAATCTGAAATCTAAAATACTGCCAAACTGGGAAAAAAACATTACATATAATGATCTTACCTGTGTTTTCCTGAAATGAGGACTATCATATGAACTTTAAACCAACTGGATCTCAGCATTAAACCTGGCAACACAAATGAGAGACACATGTGAGGCTCATTCTGCTTTCTGATTGGATGATCATCTGGAGAATCAAATCACCAAATTATAATACTAAACCGTGTTCTGAGCCTGCTCCTTTTGTGCTCTGTATGTTACTATTTAATGATAATGTTTACTTGTAATGTGTAATGTCAAACTAAACATCCCGATATAGTAAATATCTACCAGATACTCAGCAGATCGAGTGACTCCATGTACTGTAAGAAGCAACTAGTTTAAAGGGCTCATATTGCGCTGTTTTTTGATCTATGTTATAATGTTGTTTCCTCTGAATATTAACTTTGCTACTTTTCTCAAACAGAAAACACTCATAGATTTTCTCCAGGTGGAAAATAGGGTTGTATTTGCAGCGTAAAATTCATAAAAGTCTAAAAACATTCTCTAAAATAGTTAAATATGACAAATAATTTCAGGAAAAGCGATAACATCACACCATTCTGTCTCAAGGTTGGTGGTTCGAATCCCGCTCTCGACATAAACATCATTGGTTGAGAGGTTAGATCCGCTGACCCACAGGTTGGCGGTGCAATTCCAGCTCTCACTAATGAATATTGTGTCCTTGGGCAAGACACTTAACCCACCTCGTATCCCAGTGTCTGCGCAAACTGGTGTATGAATGTGTGAGTGGTTCCTTAGTGCCTTGGAGGTGAAAAACCGCTATATAAAATGTGACCACTTACCTTTTACTGTCTCTCTGCTAAACGCCTTTGAAGACAGGATA
>JAIEZT010000068.1:19583121-19664427 GCA_019594935.1 Periophthalmus modestus | reverse complement strand
CTCTAGTAACCGATTCGCCAGCTCTATTACCGAGGCCGCCGCTCTGTACAGATCGCCAGCTCGAATAACCCGGATTCGCCAGCTCTAATACCGATTCGCCACTCTATTAACCGATTCGCCAGCTCTAGTACAGATTGGCCAGCTCTAGTAACCGATTCCCAGCTCTAGTAACAGATTCGCCATCTCTAGTAACCGTTTGCCACTATAGTACCAGATCGCCAGCTCTAGTACCCGATTCGCCGTCTCAGTTCACCGATTCGACCAGGCTCTAGTCCGTTCGCCGTCTCTAGTGAACCGATTTCGCGTCTCTAGTGACCGATTCGCCGCTCTAGTGACCGCTTCGCCGTCTAGTGACCAAAATATAAAAAAAAACCAAAATCCAAAATTATTCAACTTTAAATTTTATAACAAAATCGATTCCGCCGGCTCAGTGAACGCTTCGCCGCTCTATTTGACGACGATTCGCCGGCTCTAGTGACAATTCGCCAGCTTCTAGTGACAGATTCTCCAGCTCTAGTGACCGATTCGCCCTCTAGTAACCGATTCTACAGCTCTAGTACTCGTTTTCGCCCCGCTCTAGTAACCGCTTCGCCGCTCTAGCGACAGATTCGCCAGCTCTAAGTAACCGATTCGCCAGCTCTAGTACCGTTCGCCACTCCTCCGTAACCGATTCGACAGCGCTAGTAACCTCTTCGCCAGCTCAGTAACCGATTCGCCTCTCTAGTGACAGATTCTCCATCTCTAGTAACGATTCGCCAGCTCATCCCCGATTCGCCAACTCGAGCAACCGATTCGCCAGCTCTATTCCCCATTCGCCAGCTCTAGAACCGATTCGCCATCTCTAGTAACCGCTTCGACACGCTAGTACCGATTCGCCGCTCTGTAACATCCGCCGGCTCTAGTGACCCGATTCGCCGGCTCTAGTTGACCGATTCGCCGGCTCTAGTGCCCGTTTCGCCGCTCAGTGCCGATTCCCGGCTCTAGTACAGATTCGCCAGCTCCTAGTGCAGATTTCTCCAGCCTCTAGTAACCGATTCGCCAGCTCTATTAACCTATTCGCCAGCTCTAGTACCAAGTCGCAGCTCTAGTCTCCGATTAACCGCCTAGTAACGATTCGCCATCTCAAGTGATATAGTCTCACCAGCTCTAGTGACCGATTCCCCAGCTCTAGTAACAGATTCACCAGTGGTATTAGCCTGGCTCAGGGGCATAGTCCATGCGTACCAGCCTCAATTGAGATGTACACATTTGTGAATCATTGCACGGCTCCTCAGTAAATTGCTCAATTAGCAAAGGTGGAGTTTCAGCACGATTATTTTAATCTGAAGAGCGTGAGCAAAAAAATGCGAACTTTTGTTCAGGCAGGCGAGGCGGGGATCCAGAGAAAAGCACCCGACATCTCCCCTGTCCCCAATGACAGCCAATGTGGTTCACCTTCTTCACTTTTTTTTACACAGAAAATAGTCATATTTTTGCCTAAAAGTAGGCTGAAGTACATCTGGTGGCTGCATTGGTCTTCTATTTCTTTGGCGCCCTTGGCGATAGGGTTTGATGGGTGGCTTCACAGCAACCTCGTTGGTCGGCTCTGTGATTGGTACCATTGGTGGGGCAGCAATTGACCCTCACAATGCATACTCGGTATTTTTGAACTCCCAACATCGAGACACGTCAATGAGGGCAAAAATACATCACTGGTACGTCAGTTACTGCGGCCTGTTCTCCTCAGTCATTTACGTGGCTCCTACGATTCCAATGATTTCAAAAATATGCGGAAGTCAGTGCAAAGTTAAATTAGTAGCTACACTTCTATAATTGAATAGCCCAGAGACAGAGCATGCAACGTTTTGCACGATAAGGGGTAAATCGTAGCAAACATGCCCACAATCTGCACCTGTTTTATTTCAGTTTAACTCACAACTTAGCACCTGGATTGATAACTGCCCTAAATGGGCCAACAGAATGTGTATTATTTACACACATTTTGGTGAGACGAGGCTGAGTGGAGAAGACTTTGACCTCACAGCAGGCTCCTACACAAAACACCTGTACAAGAGACAAGACACAGTTGTTTTAGCATAAAAGCAACGTACTACTTAAAGTATGACCAGCGTAATGCCACACTGTGTGACATTCTGTTCAGAGTGCATGGATTAATCTTTCTTGTAAATACAATGAGCCACCTGAACACAATAGAACTGGTGGAAAATCCATCGAGCTATTTTGCCCTGACAGTAAACAGCCCTTCTCTCATGCTTGTACCTATAATCGTTCCCATCTGTTTAAATGTCCCAAATACCGTTTTATAACAAGTGTACATGCAAAACAGCCATTCTTCATCAAAGTGCTCTGACCTACATTTAAAAAGCCATTCTTTCCAAAAACAGGATTAGCCTTTGTGTTTTAGGCCGCATGCATGTAAGCACAATCTTATATCTAGCCTCCCCCTCATCAAATGCGTATATAGACAGTCAGCTGAATTCTCTTTGTGAAGCCACATCCTCCTCGCCCCGCCCGCGAGAGGAAACAAAATGGCTTCCTCTGCGCATGCATTTGTTCGGCTTCTTCATCATCATCACAGCAGGAGGAAACATAATCGCTGAGCATGTCAAGCATTGTGTACAACTGAATATGTTATAGTATTTATGCCAAGCTGGATGATGGCAGGAGCTTTGAGATTTTGGCATAAAAATAATTTAAAAAAGGTTTTACGTCTGGTGCTGTTCTGTTTATCCAGGTGTGGGACTGACACAAAGCTTTTGGTCAGGAGATCCATTATGCTAGTTTGGTAGTACTGATACAAATAGCCTACAATGTTAGCTGCAGTATTTTTTTTAAGCTTTTTTAAACGATGATACAAGTGCAAAAGTCTTCGCATACTTCGCATAGTCATTCAAGCCCCTAATGAGTGATATCACACCTATTAGCATCCCGGCTAGCCCATTTCTTTTCTTTGCTTAAGATCTGTACCACTGTAGCCAAAAGAAAAGAAAGGTTTGAGAGTGTTGAGAGAGTTAAAGAAGCAATTTTTGTTAGGAAAGACCTTGGACAGGAACAGGGGCCTCAGACATCATCTTTCCCCCGTCTATAACTCCATTCTCAGGACACAAAGCGAACAAAGAGAACAAAGAGAACAACAGGACTAGCCAGGATGCTAGTAGGTGTGATATCATTCATTAGGGGCTTGAATGACTACGCTAAGTATATCTCAGGCACAGTGCACACTTTGGGTAACACAATAGACCTAGCCTGCAAACAGAAACTATATAACATGACTATGGCAGGTTTAAGTTTTTGGTTTAGTTTATTGTCCCCTTTTTAGTTACACAGCACACATACAAACTCTCGTACTTCCTCCTGGGGACACTATAAAACTAGGCTGGTTTAGACCATGGTGGGGACTTCAGCGTAGTTGTGTGCATTTGGTTGTTATGCCATCGGGCTCGCTTCCCCACAAGGGCCAAAGGGGCTTTTTGATGAATGTTTGATCAGCCCTTTTAGTTCCTTGTGCATAAAAAGCCCCTGCAGTTTTGAATATAAGTTTAATATTTACCACAGGTACTGTCCCAACCAAACCAAGTCATACTTACAAAAGCATTTTTAATGATCTGCTTCTATCCGTCTCAGTGGCGTAAGGTGAGGCAAGCCTTTGATCTGTGCTGCTTTGGGTAGCTCCAGCCACGCTAACGGCACTGCACCATTTGTTGGCCTAATAATAGAATTCATTGGCCACTAACGATGAGCTCTGACCTCCATTTCCCTGCACCTTGGCTTCCTCCGCGGCATCGCAAATCGCCAGGGAAGAGTGAGAGCCTTGACACAGAGCGGGGCGGAGCGGGGGTATAGTTGCGCTGCTGGCTAGCTGCGAGAAGAAGGAGGGGCAAAGGGCGTGAGGGAGAGGGGAGAGAGGAGAGGAGAGGACTGAAGGACATAGAGAGAGAGGACACAGGAGGTAAGGAGGGATGGGTATGGGTAATGAGCTGGCCAATATTTAAAAGGGAAAAATGTTGGAGCTCGAATACGGCTGGCCCTAGTATAGAGCCTTGAGGTACGCCAGCACAGTTGCACAATTTTGCATATTTATTTATGCTTTTAATGCTAAAAAGTAGTTGTTCAAATGCATGAAGCACACAGTAAATCAGTGGGCGGTGGAGGTATTATAAAGTAAAGTTGCCATTAATAAGTAGTGTACTAATAAAATATTTGTTATTTAAGTATAGAACAATGAAGCTTGTACTGAGCTTCATGCACAAGTACATGCAAAGTAAACAAATAAAATAACAGTGCCTTATTATATTGTTCATATTAACTTCTACTGTATCATTTTTTTTGATTTTTTTTACTAAATTTTTTGAGAAACTGGATGCATTTCTCTGGGTATGATTGACAGGTGGGTTAACCAAAGTAAATTGTGGCGACAGGATGCAGTTCCAGACCATACATATTGTGAAGTATTGTAAAAGTGTGCGGTCTAGTGTTGTGCAATGGGACTGACAGACAGATGAAATTGATGGGTGTCACATACTCAGTAAAACTACGTATAAAGGAGTGATGTTTGAGCCACAGAGCCACAGGGAGGAGTGACACTGACACTGGCATTAGCACAGTGTCCTGAGGAACCCCTGCAGCCCTGATCACCACTGCTGTGTGTGACTGTGAGAGAGGGAGAGAACGAGAGACAAAAAGCAAAAAAAAAAGACGGGTGCAAAGGGGAAGAAAAAAGGAAAGGGACAGAATGGGAAAAGATGGAGAGAGAGAGAGGGGAGGGAGAAGAGAGTTGGTTTATGTTCAACACTGGTATTATCCCTGTAGGAGAGAGAATTATCCCTTTGGAAGTGAACACCTCTCACTCTGAACCCTGTTATTACCTGTTGTCTGAGGGGCAGGGTTCAGGGTCCACGCGCTGCTCACTAAAATATCCAATTTCCTCTGAATGTTAGAAACTAGTAGTCAGAATTTTAGTCCAGGTGCCATCCCAAACTCACCGCATTACTTCAGCTGGAGCAGGTAAAGAAAGAGGCTGTTGCCCTCTGGTCTTTAGGTGATTGTCACAGTTAAAGGCTGTCTATAGTCATGCGTCAAATCAACACGAATGTGGAAGCTCCTCAATGTACCCACAGCCAATCAGAATCTGTGAAGCCCGACAGCCAATCAGAAAGCTCTGTGAAGCAACCCGACAGCCATCAGAAAGCTTGCGGCTCTTACAGTGTCGTGTTCGTGCTGTGAATGTGGACCTCGGCCAAAAAAGTTATTATGCGTTGAATTTTCGCCAAGGGCCATGATCCACGAAGACTATGGACAACAGATCAAAAATGTAGTTTGATTCCCACAACGCATCAGGACCCTGACCAGCTCCCCTGATGCTTGTATGGTTCAGGTCTGGATGTCAGCTCTCAGCTGCACGGAGCCTGACGCTGGACTGTGAACCAGCCATTAACTCCGTCACATCTCCTGTCCGATACCCGGCGTCTGCTGTAACAATTAGAATGTGTTAAAAATAAATGAGGAGGTTTACACCACTGCATCACAGCTCTGTCTGCCACAAAAATATGCAAGTCTAATTTTGAGACGGATGCTGCAGTGGTGTGAATCATTTTATACCATCCATTTATAGCCACAGGAAAACAGACCATTTTCAGTGGGTTTTTATTGCATTAAAACGGAACCTTTTATTTCCTAATTTCTGGTCAGGTCTAGGCCAAAAACTGAAACTGTGATAACTGTGATAGTTCTGCCTGATAGTTCTGTTTCCCCCAATCCAGCTCCATGTTCCAGTCCTTCTTTTGTCACCTCCCTGTTTTCCCCTGCAGCTGCCTCTCATTTTGGTCATCAGCCCAGGGTCGCCTATATATTCTCCCTCACTTCAGTTAGTTCTTGCTAGATTGTTGAACTGACAACAGCAACTCTCAAGCCCTGTGTCTGAAATGCATATATCCTGAAATTCTGAATCTGCCTTGTCCCTGTTTGAGTCGCCTGTTCTTGAGTTTTTTTTTTTCCAGCCTGTTTCCCTTGTAGAATTCTCAGTCTTGGAAGATATTTCTGTTCAACATTAAATACGACATATTCCTCAGTTGTTGTTTGATCTACAACATTCTGAACCACCAGTTTTGTAGGACACTTTCCGTTACACTTAAGACATTTGCCTGCACTCTTTGTGTTGCACTCGAGTCCAGTTTTTCCAACGTGACATCAACACCAGCAACTTAACCAAATTAAAATTTTTGCTCATGCCTGTTTTGGACAAATACAGGATTTATAGCGTAAAGTAAGAGCACTTGTTGAATGTCGAGGGGAGAAAACATCTGGCCTTTGTGGATTTACAAAGAAGAAGGGTGAATATAGGAGCAGAGGAGGATAAGCGAAGGAGAGGTTCAGGCAAAAGAGGCATGTCTCTGTATTTCTGTGAGTCTTCTCCAGCACGTAATGTCATAACCAGACACATCCGTGACGCCCTGTACTCGATGTAAACTGGAATACGTGAAATGGTCGTATGGCAGATGGTTTAAATTAGGTGTTATCCTTTTCATGGTTTCCAGTTTTCTATAGACAATTTGAAAGAGAATGCTATGTGGTAAAGTGCTGCGTAGTTGAATATATTTTAACTTTAGGCTGCTCTGTGAGACTTTGTGAGCTGACTTCCCTGTCTTCTCTCCGTCCTCTGCTGTCCTCCTGTGTCCTGCTTTCACCTGCAGCATGGACCGGATCAAGTGTCTGGATCCAGCTGCCCTAAATGCTCTTTGCTACAAACCCGTGTCTAAGCAGTCTGGCCTGTCTGTACACTGTCAGCTCATTCACTACCTGTCTCCATGTATTTCCTCCTGCAAGCTAGGATCATGCAGTAGAATGTGATGATGCTTAAATATCACAAATACCATCCTTTTGTGCCAGTTAATCTTGGGCCAGGGAACATTAAAGGGTCCTTATTACGCTATTTTCTGCTCTATGTTATAATGTTTCCTCATCACAAACAGACCTGGAGTTGTGTTTTGTTTCATTCACACATGTTTAACACACAAACCCTGCAGATTTAGGCTCTAACACTCCACCTTGTGATGTCACGTGTGGTAATATAGGAAGTGCTTCACTGCCACATGCCTTCATTAGAATAATTTGGATGATTTCAGCCCTGGAATTGCCCGTCTCTACTGAACAACAGGTAAAAGGTAGCTGTTAACTTGCAACTTCATGACATCACAAGGTGGAACAGAGCATTTTGAGCTTTGGAGATTAGACAGACTAATAATACAGGATTACTCAAACATGTGTGAATGAAACAAACACACAACTCCAGATATTTTTTTGAGGAGGAAACAACTTTATAACATGGCATAAAGCTCACAAGAGTCCATTTTGCGCAATATAGAATCTTTAAAGGTCCTTTTACCTGTTTTTTAGCTTTCATAAAATGTTGAAAAACATAACTACGTAGTTCATGTTAAATGGTTTTACAATGGTCCAAACGTATTCCCCACCAGGATTATGAAGTTGTAGTGTATTGTTTTGTAGGATTTGTGGAAATACTGATTAATGGGACTGTATTCCAAGTTTGGCTGGGGGTTCTGCATGTATGTCTTTGGCAGATTTTTTAGCATTTACCGTAGTGACACACTGGACTTTTACTTTTGTTTTTTCCAGTCTAAAAAACTGTGATCAACACATACGAGCATGTGATAGTCAGTCATTTCAAAAAGTCCAAAAAGTTGAGAGTGACTAACTGAAAACTGTTGGCTAAGGCTAAGCTAGCTTGCAGTTTTATGTGTCAGATTCTTGTTTAACACGGCTCAAATCGACTCACCTGTTGTAGTTCCAACTAAGCCAGCGCTTTCTGGTCAGATTGTGCTAAATTAAAGGTCAGATTAAATCGTAACAGAGCTTCAGACAGAGCAGTGCCTCCGTTAGCTTCACTCGCCCAGAGAATGTTGATGACATTGGCTGCAAAGTTGCTGACCGATACAGCGTATACCCTGACGTACTTATGTGTTGGGTTTCCGTGCTTTTTGGGATGTACTTTCATTTCCTGGAGACTGATCCTAACCTGAACCGCGGTCTTAACCTTAACCTCAACCCTTACCTTAACCAATTTGAACAAACGTGTAAAAATAAAAGGATTTATGTCAAGAGGACCTGATTTCTGTCCCCGTAAGAAAGGCAGGTCCCCACGATGACAACGCCTGCACAATGTAAGTCCCCACACTGTCACGTAAACGCGCCTTCACACTGGCAGGGGGAGGAGTGTGACGGATGGCGGTGGACACGCAGGTCACATCACCAGCCGCTCAGCTCTTAGACAGGACTCGTGTTCTTTTACATCACCTTGACTCCGCAGATGGAGCTGACCCTGAGATCTCTCTGTCCCCACTGCAGAGCGCCCCCTGCAGGTCGGCAGCAAGCACACTGGGAGCACAGGATTTGTGTCCTCGCAGAAAATCTCGTAAATGCCATCCATCTTCTTCCACTTCCTTGCCTGTCTGAGCAGAGACTCCCAACTTCCCTCACCCCAGACACTTTCCTCCAGCTCTTCCAGACCAGCTGAGAGTCCAGCATGACTTCCTCCGGAGCCTCTTATGGTATGACATTCCTGGAACTCCTCATCGGGAAGGCGTTCGGGAAGCCAGATTCGCTCCTGTCTACGTGGAGGAGCAGCATCTCTATTTCAAGCTCTTGCAATACTCGACTGGGGACAACTGGCGACGACTGGGACGACTGGCGACTCTGCACCGATCCGCCTCTTGTGTTTAAATATGCAATAGAAAAAGAGACAAATACAAGCACAATTGGACATCTTTGACATCTGAAGTGGTTTTACTGTAGTCATCCATGCATGTTTGAGTAATGTAGTGATCTCCTCTGGGCCCTAGTCGTACCCTCTTTACGGTTAGCAGTAGAGCCCCACACCTCGGCCCGCAAACCGGCGAAACCAGACTTCACAATCCTGGTGTGATGTACAGTAGTTTCATTAGCGGGATGCATGCTTGATGCCAACTGAAATGGCAGATGAAGAGAGCGTATTCAAATGAATGACGAGGGAGATAATTGGTCGCGAGGAGAAGGAAGCGGGCCGCGATTGGCTGAGAGCAGACAATGCGGAGTTTCTGTGGAAGAATTTACTTTGCATTTCCATATCTCCTCCTTTGTGATTGAGATCCAGATTCCCCTTCGGTGCATACCTCACGCCTGCAGTTGGACAGCTCTAGATCAAAGGCAGCCATGACGGTGACACGCTCTGATTTGGTGGCTCCTTTCCCCACACACATCTGTCCATTTGAATATTTCATACACATGGGGCAAAGCGTCTGAATCATTTAAACGTGAGATTTGTTTCACTGCTGTACTTGTGTTGTATGCAGTTGTACAACGTCCTCTGTGACAGCTGCGGCGGCAGGATTGATCTCGAATCCGCCATTTCATAAACGTGACCCAGATGTGAGGTAAACGTGGTTAGATCAAATATAGCTTTAACTTATAACAATTGTAATGCTGATTTATTATGAGTTAACTCCAGGTATATTTTTGAGCAGGCAATGACATTCTAACGTCCTATACCTTTTTAAATCAGTTCATTTGAAACAGTTTTGCAATGGTCCAAACTTCCCTGACACATTCCTTGTGCGTCTGTGTAATCCCGCATTCGTCCAAGTCTGATTCATCTCAAAAGACGACATTTAAATCTGTTGAGGACGTTGTGAGCTGCTCATCCAAGCTTTCTTGCATTTTATTCATTGCGATGGGTTTCACAACTTTCAGAGACCAGGGCGAGGTTTTGCCGTCAGAGTAATGCTAACGACAACAACTAACTAGAATGGTGCACTTCCTGGTTCGCAGAGAATGAAAACACTTTGAAAAAAAACACGATGGACAAGTTATTTTTGTCATAATTTGATGTTTTGGTGCTGCTGTTTTCCGAAGGTTTAAGGAAACTGGTAGCAAACAACTCTTGATCCAATTTTATTCTTACAACGTTTCGGTTGCTCTGACCTTCCTCAGGTTCCTCAGAGCGACCGAAACGTTGTAAGAATAAAGTTGCATCTAGAGTGAGACACTGGGGGAGTTTCCTTAACCTTTCAGACAAAGTGCTTCTCCTCCTCCTACGCACCTGTCGCCCAGTCAGGTGTGCACAGTCTACACACAGAAACGAACTGGTGCTGTTTTCCCCCGTCCCTTCTGTGTCGGAGAGCCTGGAGATCATTCGCATATCCTCAGTTGGCTTTGTCTTGTTTTACAGTTAAGACTTTTGTACTCAGTTGGATATATTTTGTTCTTCACTAGATATCGCTCCCTGAACCGACGCAGTTCTTCACGACCGGGACCACGACTTCCTCATCTCTGACCTCGTTCCGCTCGAAGACTACTGCGTACAACCCCAGTTTCTACTGCCCACTCCGTCTACCTTCATTCATATTACTGTGACTGTAAATAAAACTTTGTTCAAACGATCCACCCGAGTCTGAATCTTTGGTCTCTTCTCTCTTTGGTCGTCGTTATATGACAGGTTCTCAAGACAATTATCTAATAAGAAAACAGAATAAGCCTCACATGAGTCTTTCATTTGGGTTGCCAGTTTCAATGTTGAAATCCAGTTGGTTTAAACCTAAAAAGAACTGAACTGTCACCACCTAAACCCAGCACCTACAGTCAATCATGAATCAGTGCTAGTGCAGCCTTCTGCAGCTCAGTGAGATCCATTCTGGAGGTTCTGAACTTTCACATCTCATTTTCTGACAATGAGAAAAAAAATGGATGTGTCAAGATCTTCAGGTTAAGGCTCTGGCAACACAAGTTCAGATGTGATTGTAGCGCCTTTTTTTACAACTAAAACACATACAGTTCCTTTTAACTAAAACTTAAAATATCAAAATAATACTATTGCATTAAAGGACAACCATGTAACATTTTCTGGTGTGGGGTTTCGCTGACTGCTTTGCCTCGAATATAGCCATAACATCCTCATGGCGACCAGGAGGTAGCGAATCCTGCACCAGAAAAAGTTACGAATAACACTTTTACACTTCTACTACTGCAAAAAAGTACCCAACATCCCTGGTTGAGAAGCTCCTTTGTAATGAAAGTAAATCCCATATCTCTCAGTCTCTCCGCTGCCTGCTGCTGTATCTTAATCCCTAATGTTTCCTTTATAGCCCTGTGTCTAACTTAAGCTCTGTAATTGGCCCCCGCTGCCAGGGCTCAAGGGTCAGGGAAAGGCTACCGCACGACAACACGGCAAGCGCCAAACCGCCGCGACCTTACAGCGGGGACAGCCAATGGGATTAAGCCCGTCTAGGGGATAAGACCTCTCCATTCAGGGGCTATCGTCAATGGGGACTCTGGAGGTAGTGTGAAAGCGAAAGTAAAAGTGGAGAGAGGTGGGCCAGATGTCATGCTAATGCCCGATCTTGTTTGATGTCTGAAGCTAAGCGAGGCTGGTCCCCGGTTAGCTCTTGGATGGGAGACCGCTGGGAATCCCAAACGCGACAATGGGCTGGAGTAGGTCTAGCGTGTATGTTGTTGTGTCCTTAAGCAAGACACTTCTCCCACATTGCCTTGTGTGAGCGTCGGAGAGGCGAGGCGCAGGTGCAGATTGGCAGCTCACTTCTGTCAGGTCCAGGGCAGCTGTGGCTACAATAGTAACTTACCGCCACAGAGTTGGAGCGAATAACGCATCATCGAATTGCAATGCTTTGCCTGTAATGTTCCAGAGTGTGACTTTAAATTCGCTTTGCTTGGTACCAGTTTACACCTCAGACAAACATGTTCAGACAGCATTTCTCCTCTGTCACTGTCAACCAATCGCAGCCTTTAAATCAGTCCCATCTCCACCGCAGGAGCAGAACCACCAGCCTCCTCAGCCTCTCCACCACTGGCACATCAGACACATGCGCGGGAAGCTAGCGGCACATGCTAGGTCCCAGCTAATGCAGGGTAAGCTAGGTAGCATGCAGAGTGCTAACAGGATTAAGCAGTTTACAATCAGAGGATGTGCTAAAGTGGATTACAGGGAACTCATGAGAGGGCTTTGCTTTGTGACTGCGTCTATACCACGTTCGACCACCAGGGGGCCAGACAGTAGCTCAGTTGGGAGAGTGTTTGATCCAAGGGTTGCTGGTTCAAATCCCGCTCTCGACATGAACATCAGCGGTTGAGCAGTCAGATCCCCTATCCCACAAGTTAGCGGTGAGATTTCAGCGCCTACAGATGAATGCTATTGTTGCGTCCTTGGGCAAGACACCTCGCCCCTAGTGGTTCCATGATGTAAAGCGTTTCAAGTGCCTTGAAAAGTGGGAAAGTGCTGTATAAAAATGTGACGATTTACCAATACTTTTATTTATGTATCAAATTATACTGTATACGGTATCAATCTGGAATTAAAATATGTCGTGAAAAATAAATAATAAAATAATACATAAAAAATATAATTACAAAGGACAAATTATATAATAAAAAATAATTCCGCAGTGTTTGCAGCACTTCAAATGCCAGAAAGTACGTACTATATAGGTCTAATTTTCATTTGCTCACTATTCCTAAAGGTTGCCGGTTCAATCCCAGCTCCGGCCACTATTTGTATCGGATTATCTATTTCCCTCTGACCATCTTTGACATGTTTATTTATTTTGTTAGGAGTTTAGTTGTTCTCACCACTTATAGTAGCGCAGTGGTGCCACAAACCTTTACCCACTATTCTAAGATCTAAGGTTGCCGGTTCAATTCCCGCTCCTGTCACTATTTGTATCAGATTATCTTTTTCCCACTGACTACCTTTAATATGTTTGATGTTGTTTATTTATTCCGACTAGTTATAGTAGCAAAGTTGGCACAAACCTTTGCCCACTATCCTAAAGGTTGCCGGTTCAATCCCAGCTTTTACCACTCTATTGCTTTTGCATGCACCGTGTATTTCCCTCTCACTAGCTCCAATGTCTCTCATCTCTAGCATACACCATTCATTCATTCTAACCAGGTATAGTAGCAAAGTTGGCACAAACCTTTTTCCCACTATCCTAAAGGTTGCTGGTTCAATCCCAGCTTTTTCCATTCTGTTACTTTTTGTGCAGAATCATGTATTTCCCCTCACACTAGATCCAGCATCTTTCACTATCTAGCTTACACCATTCATTCATTCTGGTCAGTTGCAGTAGCAAAAGTTGGTACAAACTTTTGCCACACTATCCTAAAGGTTGCCGGTTCAATCCCACCTTTTGCCATTCTATTGCTTTTGTATGCACCATGTATTTCCCCCTCACTAGATCCTTTGGCTCTCACTTTGTTGTATACACCATTAATTCACTCATTCATTCAGACCAGTTACAATAGTAAAGTTGGCACAAACCTTTGCCCATTATCCTAAAGGTTTTCCGGTTCAATCCCAGCTTTTACCACTCTATTACTTTAGGGTAGGACGGTGTATTTCCCTCACATTAGATCCAGGGTTTCTCACTCTCTTGTATACACCATTCATTCATTCTGACTAGTTGTAGTAGCAAAGGTAGCACAAACTTTTGCCCACTATCCTAAAGGTTTCTGGTTCAATCCCAGCTTTTACCATTCTGTTACTTTTGTGTAAGACGGTGTATTTCCCTCTTACTAGATCCATGGCAGTGTGTGTCTCATTCTCTGGTGTACGAGAGCCAAGTGAGGAGCCATTAAGTGCAGAGATAAGGCTCCTTATCAGCTGCTTTACACTGCTACTGTCCACTCCCAGACATCACTCCCCACAATGCACTCTGCTCCTCACTCATGGACGCTGGCAGAGTCGGCCAGGAGAGGAGAGAGGGGGAGAGAGAGAGAGAGAGAGAAGGAACAAGAGAGAGAGAGAAGAGAGAGGAGAGAGACTCATGGACGAGAGCAGAGTCCCTCGGAGAGTCGAGAGAGAGAGAGGGAGAGAGAGAGAGAGAGAGAGAGAGAGAGAGAGAGAGAGAGGAGAGAGAGAGAGAGAGAGAGAGAGAGAGAGAGAGAGAGAGAGAAGAGAGAGAGAGAGAGAGAGAGAGAGAGAGAGAGAGGAGAGAGAGAGAGAGAGAGAGAGAGAGAGAGAGAGAGAGAGAGAGAGAGAGAGAGAGAGAGAGGAGAGAGAGAGAGAGAGAGAGAGAGAGAAGAGAGAGAGAGAGAGAGAGAGAGAGAGAGAGAAGAAGCAAGAGAGGGAGGGAGGGAAAGAAGGAACAAGAGAGGGAGGGAGGGAAAGAAGGAACAAGAGAAAGAGAGATGAGGAGTGAGGGTGACAGAGGGGAGGGAAGACGGGGAGGAGTGAGAGAGGAGTAATTATTGCTTAGTGCCAGCTTCCAGAGCAGATCCACTGACAAGAGCAGAGAACAGTGCCAGCAGAGGCCCACAGGCGCTGATGGAGAGATGGACGGATGGATGGAATAATGTAGGAATGGAGGAAAGACGTGCCGGTTTCTGATTTCTGTGTTGGAAAATTGCAAAGCCCAACAGAGGTTCCCGTCTGCCACTTTACGGTATGTCGCTGTAAACGCCATCACAGCAAAGAGCAGTGTAGTCGTCTGCCTCTCTGGATAGCTGCACATCACCGATTTAAGAAAGTCAAATTGGAAAACGAAGTAAGTACAGAGCAGTGGCGGTGAAAACGGGGGTAAAACATGGAACAGCACCTCTTTGATTCAAACTCTCCAGCTGAAATTCCAACTAAACACTGTCAATTCCAATAAACACGATCATTTTTTGTGCTAACTCCGTAAATTTGCAGCTTTCTGGTGAAAAATTGTCTATAAAGTGGCTGTGTGCTGCCTCCAGTGGCCTCTGCCATTTCAGGTATTTGGTGACATCACACATGACTGCCCTGATTACAGTTTGAAGTGCGGATACCTGTTAGACCAATCACACTGTTCCTTTATACCTCCAGACCCTGCCCACCTGAAATGTGATTGTGGGCGGAGTTTAGCCGTTTAGTCCTAATTTAATCTTAACTCACGGTTTGTGGAGTAGCCTCTGAGGTATAAAATGAAACTGATGCAAACAGAGTAACTAGATTCACGTGTTACCTGAAACTGGATATCAACTTTGACGACTCTGAGTGAAACTGATGACTCCAGCTGCTACCGCACAGATCAGGCAGCGAATAGAGGCAAGAATAGAGGCAAGAGGGAGGGGCTATCTGCGAGGCACAGGTGGTGGTCATCAAATTGATCTAATACGTGATGCAAAAGATAATCGAACTATACTACGTTCAAGAGCAGGTATCTGGACTTTCTACTACACTGCATTTTTGAACAGGACTGAAAAGTAAAAGTATTTTAAAGTCTGAGGGATTTATTTTTTAACATGTTCATACAGATTAAAAAAAAAAAAAGAATTGAATTTGAACACTGAAGATGTGAAGCTTTATAAGACATCAAAATCTGCGTGAAGTACTGGTTTAAAAATTGACTTAAATACCTTTTACTTGACACTTTTATTTACTATGGTATCTGTACTTGAGTAACAAAATCGAGTACACCGCCTACAGACTACACATGGATGTCGATTTTTGCCACAAAGTAGTTTTATTTACGTATATTCTATGGGGAAAAGGACGTGGACCTTCGGAAAGGCATCATAAATACTCGTCTGACGTGTGAAAGTGAATACCCCTCTACGTTAATCTGCCTCGCTGTGTGAATAAAACCGGGGAATCTCTGCTTTATGGTTTCCGTGGAGACAGTGGTCAGATCTGCTCCGTCAGCACAAGTAAAGGTCAGTGTGGAGGCCCCCAGTCACATGGGATTAGTTTCACATATGGAGCTCGGGAAGGCCGTGCGGTAATAATTGTGAACGCTCATGTTTGTGATTTGTAAAAAAAAAAAAAAAAAGATTGTAAAAAGTCTCCGCAGTCCATTTTCTATGCAATTAAAATTTCATCTAAAGACCCATTTGCACAGGATTAGTTTTACATAAAATTTAAACTACCCCATGTGTTTTTGGTGTGTATTCGCATGGGATAAGCATTACAAATCTACCTCTTCTTACTGACTTTACTCTGGAAATGTTGGACTGATAAAGACGCCGAAACATGACTTTTAATTCATCAAGTCGCCAATGTTGATGCGATTACGGTTCAGAATGATATCCACACGATCATAGTCCTCATAAAACACCCGCAGGCTCTCTCTGTTAATCCATTCACGCTGACACATTCCTTGATCTAAACTTTGCCCCAAAAGCACACAGAAATACTGTTTAGTCCTCAGGTGCCACGACTTCAGGGTAGTACTTCCATGTCAGACTGTGCATACAAACTTTTCCATAGAAGCTCTGCGCTGCTTGGTCCTTGGTTGCCATGATAACGGGTTTGTACTTTTGAGTCACATCTTTACTGCAGTTTGTTTGTTTTACTTTTTATTTGCATTAAAAACAGTAACTGGACTAGAGTATTTTAATTTTGTTCATGTCTGGACCTAAAATGGCCTGTAGACTATTGAATTACTGTTCATTTCAACGCATGGCTGAAAAGTGGACCAGTTTGAGCGTTTACACAGGACTAGAATCACCTGAGGAGCTCTAAGTTTGCAGAGTTACAGGAGGTGAAATTCAAGCCCCAGTCAATGGGCCGTGCTCAATGGCGAATGTCGCAAGTTTAGTTTTTAGCGGCTAGGTACATCTGGTCCTGCCCTGGATCATGGGCAGTTGAGCTACGCCCCATGAGACTTTGCCTGACGAGAGAAAGCGGCAGTGAAGGAGGCAAGGGAATAATAAATTATAATGTTTGTGCTTCCAGAAGCTTTTGAACCATGTTCTAAACCTGTGGCTCATTCACGAAAGTTGGGCTCGGTCACATCGCTCACACGCTCGTTCTTGTCGTACCATAAGACCGCTCTTACCAATCAGCGCTTAAGCTTAGCTAGAGTGGACATAGAAGCTAACGAATAAAAAGTGTTTTTAAGACAACAGATTTTGAGCTAAGAAAAAGTTTATGATGTGAAAATAGATCAAAATCGCCACAAAATTCGACCTTGGTGAAAGTTGTAGGTGCAGCCGAACACGAGCAGTTTGTGATTTACATTGTGCTCTATGAGAAAAATCCTTTCTGCGCAGGAGGGATTTTTTCATTGTACTACCAACGAGTGACCACTAATGCAACAAGAGACAGCTCTGAGCTAGCAATACACTATCCAGTTATTTTAACAGATAGTAAAATTTGGGGGAATTTGTACAGGACAAGGAACAGAGACGTCGTTTGTAATTATTTCAATTTTCCCGAGGTCCCGAGGTAAAACTAATCCTATTCAAATAGGACTTAACCTGTCATAGGCACTTGAACTGTCTGTCTTCTACAAAAGGGTGTGCTCTTGAAGGCACTTTGCTAACACGGCACATTAGCAGGTCCGGGTCAGTGTGTCAGCTCCCCGTTGCTATATATCACCATGTGGATTTACCGGCTCCTGACAGACAGTGCCCAGGGTTTAACTGCACCACCTGTACCGTTTTGGGCTAACTTATGGCTCGCGCGTCCGTTTGGCACAAAATTCATGACCGTCTATCGCGCTATCCGTCACCGCTAAAGACTGATGAAAACCCCAGATCGATAAGCAAATGGGAGGAGTGTGCTGGGGTGAGGACAAGATGGAGGGCTGGAATCAATCTACAGACTGGACACTGGCCCCGTGTGTCACTGCAAACCGAGACGACAAGGCCAGGGAGGTATTTAAAGTGCATATGACAGATTAGACAACACATGGGAACGCAGTTATCTTTTACCTTTAGTCCAGTAGAAGTTGCAAATTCGAAGGCTGAACTTTTCCAAATGATTCTAGAGTGAAGGTGTATGGAGTTTAAAAACACAGTGGAGCACTTCCTGTTTTACCACATGACATCACAAGGTGGAACGGAGTGTTTTTCCAGTCTGAGAGGAGAACTCAAAATACTAACTATATATGCAGGGTTTGACTGTGATGAGGAAACAACATTATAACAGAGATCTGAAAATAGCGTAATATGGGCCCTTTAACCCCGGAGAGCCCAAGAACCATGTACTTATGAAAATTGCATTAAATTACTGCTTTAAGTTCACTGAAATATCCACTTTT
The DNA here is from genome assembly GCA_019594935.1 of Periophthalmus modestus. Taxonomy (NCBI): domain Eukaryota; kingdom Metazoa; phylum Chordata; class Actinopteri; order Gobiiformes; family Gobiidae; genus Periophthalmus; species Periophthalmus modestus. Next base: position 19,646,419 of record JAIEZT010000068.1, on the reverse strand, counting down.
TCAATTTGAACCCTTTATTCCCTAATTTGAGATCAGGGCCAAATTTGACCCATTGGGCTCCTAATTTATCCAAAATAGAATATAAAACGTACTTCTAGACATTCTGCAAGCTATTACGAAAAAGATTAACAAAAAACCCCACAATTTTACCAACCGCTGGTTTGCTGAGAAGACGATTTTGTTTGTGTAGTTTTCCAGCTCAAAAAACAGCAGGTGGTCAGCCATCTTGTTACTACCACTCTGGCTCATTTTAGTTCAATATTCATCCACTAGGTGTCTCTATGCAGGGGCCAGAAGTGGCACTCTGGGCTTTTTGAATTTAAATTTTACTGTTTGTTCATTTTGGGTAGCAGCAATTAACTGTGGCCAAATTTGACCCAGTGGGTTCTCCAGGGTTAAATCTGACATACTTTTCACTAAGTTTAGCATTTTAGTAAAGTTTATAATTTTACTTCCTAGTTGGACTCAGGCAGCAAATTTGACATATGTAGAGATAATTCCACAAGTGCATTTTATTAGATGGAATTTCATTTTGTTATTCATTCGTTCCATGCTCACCGTTGCTAAGATACTATAGTAGCCACGGCTGCCCTGGGGTAGACTGACCAAAGCGAAACTGCCAATCTGCACCAGTGGCTCCTCGAACCTTCACCAATCACTCAATTGCTGTCACACTGCATTCATATTTGGCACAGTGGGTAAAATGTGTTGCCCAAGGACACAGGAACAGTAACAACCGACCCTCAGGCTGAAAGTTTAGTTGAAGTTTTAGTTCTGTAGTTAAATACATTTTAGTACCGTAGCAATCATGAACCAGTGCTAGTGCAGCCTCTACAGCTCAGTGAGTGAATCCTGGAGGTTCTGAGCTTTAACATGAGGCCTGTGCATAAACTGAGAATGAGAAAACCTTGTCTGTGTCCTCCATCTCCAAGTTAAGCCTCTACATTTAGTCCCTTTGAGCTAACAAGGTAGTGCAGTGTCTCACCTTCATATTCTGGTACCAATCTCGTTCTCACTTTCTCACCCTCTGCAGCTGTTTAAACGAAGCATATTTAAAGTTTGTGCCGCAGTAGCGCTAAGCTAGGTCAGCCGAGGACAGTAAACCTGAGCGGGACGTAGCTTATACTTGAGAAAAGAACATCTGACTGTTAGCATCTGTTAGCACGGTCAGACACGGCTAATTAATACGATGCTAACGAGCGCGGGGAGAGCCAGTGTATTTCCCCTGTAGACAGTGGTCGTGCGGATGGGGACTTGATCTTGTCACTATTAGCATTAGCGGTAAATCATGATGCTAACTGTGCCAATGGGACCCGCCACCGTTCCACTTGAATGTAGGCTAATGATATAAAGAGGACCACTGAGGACCAAACCAAATGTTAAAGTGGAACTAAACACTGAATCCACTTGCTCTGTACAGTATGTAGCATTTGTTTAGCGCCATCTACTGTCCCTAGTCCTATTTTGGTACGAACTAGGTCAATTTGCAGTTTTAGGGTCAAAAATGTATAAAAAATATGCGTCTCCTTGCTCCTGTGCAATTTCAAGTAGTTGGTAACATCACAAAAGACTGCCCTAATTACAGCCAGGTGTGATTACAAACACCTGGCTGCAGGGGCGAAGTTTGAAGTGTGTTAGACCAATCACAGTGTTCCTCATATCCATACTAATGTTAGATTTGGTTTGGTTCGAGTTTGAGTGGGTTTAGTCCTAGTTTAGTGCCAATTTTTCGCTTTCGTTTTCGCCGTTTTCGCCCATGGGCAAGACACTTCTCCTATTAGACGGTTCCGAGTTCGACTCTCGGGCGTTTCTCTGCAGAGTTTGTGTGTTCTAACTATTACCGAGCACTCCAGTTTCACCCATCAACCCAAAACAGCGTCATGGGTCAAATTCTCCAGCTGAGGTAGTTCCGACCAAGACGAAGCTCAAGATCTGGAGACGCCCCATGTCACGACCCAGCTCGTGTGGGGACAGGGAAGTAATGAAAGAAACGAAGAAATGGAAAGTGGCAAACAGATTAAGAATGTCATTTAAACAAAAAGGTATAAAATACAGCGAAACGCAATGGTGTCGACCCACGCAGCAGGCGATTGTGTTTGGTTTGTTTGGTTTTGATTATCTACGTGACTGATGATAAATTAAATGATGGAAAACGCAGATAAATAAATATAAAACACAGCGAAACGCAATGGAGTCGACCCACGCAGCTTGTGTTTGGTGTTTGGTTATTATCTCTGTGACAAAACAAAAAGAAAGTCCCCTGTTTGGGAGTACTTTGACCTCGATCACTCCCAACAAGGTTTGTCTTGTATAGTAATTATAAAATGAGGGAGAAGGACCCACTACAGGACTGGAGGAAGCAAAGAAATAAGTTTCCAAATGTTTCACACTGGCCTCACGAAGCTTTGCACTCCAGCTTCATCTGTGCCTTGTAAGAGGATTTTTTTTTTTTTTCCAAAGCAGGAGAAATCCTCACAAAAAAGCGTATCCGCCTTAGTCCTGACTCTTTAGAGAAACTACTTTTTAAAAAATAAAAACTAATGAAAAATATTGGGGTTAAATTCTCTCTATTTAATTGGAAGCACTACTACAAGTAACACAAGTGCAGTCCTGTTTCTATTAATGTGTTTCACTGTGTTTCTATCACTGGTTTTGTACATTTGTTCAATTGATGGCACTGAGGTGGAAACTAGATTGTAGTACATTTTATTGACCTCTTGACGGCGCTATAGAGTAAATGAATCCTTATGAAGTGTCGGTACGTGTGCCGGCAAAGTTGGCTGAAAGTATCGATGCTTCATAGGGCTTCATCTCACCATCACTATACAAGAACGTAACGAAATCTTGACAAACACAGAGTGAGTAGTGATGGTGAAGTATCTCGTGACACACAAAAGAGACACACTACACATGACAAAATGGCGGACTGGCCACACACAGGTTCAGGACACCTGTTCGTGGCTGCTGGACTTTTTAAATGGGTGGGAGGCGGCTGAAGGTGGGCCCCAGGATTGGCCAGGCTGGGAAACCGTCCTCCAATCACAGCCAAGGGCTCCAACAGCCACGATTATGGGGAAAGTCGATCGATTCGGGGACACACACAAAACATAATGGACAAACAACTAACATAACTTAAGGTAAAGGGCCGTAACACCCCATTGTCATTGAAGTATGGGTCAAATGCAGAGGACAAATTTCTCTACAGGGATAATAAAATGTACCTTAATTCAGTCCGCACACTTGTTAGCTTATCAAGTAGCGACGGATGTTCTTAGGACGGTAGGAGTAACTCTGGACCACTGCAAACCGTTTAAGATGAACAAATTCTGCTTTCACGTTTTTGAGACGTTAAAAATCAGTTATAACGTTTTTGGGGTTTTTTTACGCATTCTCCCCTAGTTCTCTCTGACCCACTCTACACCTCGACGTCTCTCCCCGCTGTAGTGCATCCTTAATAGCGTCAGAGTTGTGAATCTTTCCCGTGTTGATGAATGGACCCTGACACCTGCTCTGTTCCGACAGCTCATATTTACGGGGGGCATCCATCTCGGGGAACGCTTTGGACTGGAGCGTTTGGTATGCACTGGCCCTGCTGATTTATACCTACAGCTCGGGCTAAATATAGAGCCGCGCTGATTACAGAGAGTTTAAACTGGTCCAGCGCCATATTGTGTCATGTTTGTTCAATACAGACCAAATAGTGGAGTCTAAGAAGAAGAAATTTTGGTTTGTGAACATTTTTATTGACGAAAAAATGTGTTGAATACCTTGAATACTTCCACTTTAAGTTGCATAATACATGTCAGTGAAGTGGAAACTTTCGACAAGACGAAGCTGAAGAAGACTGAAACCCAAGAGAAGAACACGCTCCCAACCAAAGAGACAATCTAGCAGGAAAAGGCCCAATGATTAACTGACTAAACATTCCACCCTGTTCCCTGACCCTCCTCACCGTGGTCCATCAACCTGCTGTATGTACTTCACACCTGCTGTTACATCTCCGGGCAAAAAAGGAAGTCACCACCTGGATTTAACTCAACAAATAGGTCCGAGCCTCCTCCAGTTGGTCAGGTCTAGGTTCAGAGAATGAGGTCAGCTGACACCTGAATATACTGAAGGACCAGGTTATTCCATCAGTGGATTTTTTCTTCCCTGATGGGCATATTCCAAGATGACAATGCCAGGATTCATCAGGCTCAAATAGTGACAGAGTGGTTCAGGAGCATCATTTTCACACATGGATTGTCCACCACAGAGTCCAGACCTTAACCCCATTGAGAATCTTTGGGATGTGCTGGAGAAGCTTTGTGCAGCGTCAGACTCGACCATCATCAATGCAATATCTTGGTGAAAAATGAATGCAGCACTGGATGGAAATAAATCTTGTGACATTGCAGAAGCGAAATCGAAACAACGCCACAGCGAATGTGACGCAATCGAAGGTAAAGGCGGAACAACGACATATTAGACTGTGTGACCCTTTTTTTTTTTGGTAAAAGTAAGGTAAAGTTGGTAAGAGTTTGGTAAAGTAAAGCAAGACTGTAACTTTCTGACCTGCACAATTCCATGGAAATAGAAAAAAACTATACTTGAGAACATTCTCCATGGAGATAAATGCGTTTATGCTACACTGTGGAACATTCTATCCAAGCGAACAACATTTCTATGGACATAACCAGCAGAAGGTCATTTCTGTCTGATTAGTTTGTAGATAAAATGAGTTCTCTCACGTCGGGCTTCTGTCAAATAAATAGTAAAAGAGCCAGTCATTTGAACAACTCTTTGAAATAAAAAGACCCAAAAGATTCAGATCCCACAAAAGAGCCGAAAGTCCCATCACTAATAACACCCAAAATATAAAACTGTGTGTTTAGTGAATAGGATGGAACGCCTTTATCGGTGTCAGTGTGAGCGTAACTATTCTTAACATGTCCCTCCTGTAGTGTAGGCAGAGATTGTGTACACTTTAAGAGTATTCGAGGGTAGGTGTAGCTCAACAGTGATCCTCCGTCACATGGGATTACCGCTGTTGTTCAAATCTGTGAAGGTAACAAATCCTTTCATTATACATCCAAAACAAAAAGTGTCTCTTCAGCAAGTCGTAGAAACAGTAAAAACGCTGAGTTATCAAGTTCCAACTGACAGAGAAAAATGTATCTGGAGACATATTTAAAGGCGCTGTACCTGATTTCTTAAAAAGTCGAAAAACAGACCTTGGTGGTTTACAGTTTTTACAGTGGTTCAAAGTTATTCCTCATTTATTACGCATAATCCCATGGAACTGTCAAATGATATCAGTGCACTGCTTGTTTTTACACAGTAGCATGCTAACAGAGCTTTTAAAAGACGTGTAGCGTGTCCATATTGGTCAAAATGCGCTAAAAGTGGCTCGTTAGCGGTTAGCACACAGCAGTCTGCAAGGATGAAGTGGTAAATATTAAAGGTCTTTCTCAAAATGACACTGGAATAACACCTAAAATCACAGTGATTTTAGTAGAAATTTAAAACAGCCCCTCGCTTTTCTCAATTTTCCGAAGCCAGAGTTGAGTTTGGCGTCACTGTGATCCTTACAATAGCTACCACGCTAACCACGCACTTCCTGATTCTCTGAAAGATAATGATTAAATGCAGACAGCGCATAGCGGACATGTCTTGACCTTAAGAGCTGCTTATACCCTATATCTATACTGGAGCAAGACAAGTTTTGCTCAGATGCATGGGGAAAATCAGGGACCGTTTTTACGCTCAGATTTTCATGGGGGCGTTCAAATCAAAGGGACTGTGAATGGATGCTCGTTCTAGGTTCACAGATTGGCAGCCATGTTTCAGCCATGTTTCCAGTCAGCCCCAGGACAGGTGGTACAGATGGCAGCCATGTGGCTACAGAACCGACTTACCAACAGAAGCGATGAAGTTATGAAAGTCAACGAATAATAACTGCCTGTATACTTTCAAACGCTTCTAAAAAATAAGATCATGTACGAATAAGTTAGCTAATGCATTTTCAGTGGGAGGGTTAGCATTAGCCTCCGAATGTCACAAACTCATCTGAAGGTCGCAGTTCGAAGCGCGATCTCGACGTCGACAGCTGACCCCACAGGTCGGCGGTGCGATTCCAGCTCCCACAGATGAATGCTGTTGTTGTGTCCTTGGGCAAGACACTTAACCCACCTCGCCCTCAGTGAAAAGCGCTTTGAGTGGTTTAAAGGCGGGAAAAGCGCTACATAAAAAATTTGACCATTTACCGTTGTAAAGCTTAGTGGTTAGTGCTGGATTTAGCGTACATGCTAACGACCATGTAATAAACTCTTTTTAAATCTAACATTGTGCTAGGTAATAATGCAACAAAAATGTACAACTGTTCGACAATGAAGCCCAACAAATCCTGCAAACATTAGTGAACTGGAGCTGGAAGTTACATATTGACTAGATGGTTATTACTCTGCAAATGTAACAAACATAAGCAACCATTTGTCTGCCCTGTTTACAGACGTCAAAATTCATGGTTTTATTGAGCTGTTCTATTAAAATGAATGGGACAAAGCATTTAAGAGAGCACGTTATTGCTAAATATATTAACCGCTAACACATATACATCCATATTACACATACATATTATCATCATGTTACGTTTTCCTGTTTTGAAAATCCCATATTCACCAAAAATAACATATTAACATGTTTAAAAAGTTTCTATTTCATTGTGCATCTCACTAATGAAACTACTGCACATCGCGTCAGGTTTGTGAAGTTGTAGTGTGCAGTTTTGTATCATGTTTTTGTATATTTATGGAGAATTGTCATGTGGGAGCGTGGGTGACGTAGGTTTGTGGGCGGAGCTTTGCACAGAGCTACAGGAGGGTTTGGATAAGGCCCGGGGGAGATCGCTAGATTACTCAAACATGCAAGTATGACATCCAAAACATCTTAAGGCATGTTTTTGATGGTCGAAAGCTGAAAAAAAGTTGATTTTGCGTAAAAAAAAACGCAGTTGCGCAGAAACACTGTAAAAGCGTCACTCCCGGAAGAGCCTACAAACCAAAAACCCCGATGTAAAGACGTCAAAAGTACTGTATAAAGTGTTACATTGCGTTAAATGAGCAGAACAAGCCTATCTCCACACACTTAACATCAAAGCGCCAGATAAGAGCAGACTGGATGGCCCCATGCTGAGAGAGAAATATCCACTTAAACATGTACAAAAGCACCGAGCCGGAGGAGCTTTCATTTCATTCTCATGTCTCTATTAGCGTTCAGACTCCCAGGGGCCCGGCCAGAATGAGCAAGACTTAATACGCGATTACAGAGCGTAGTTTAAGACCAGTGTCAATTTCGGCGACTTTAAATTCGTTTGTCAATGTCTGAACGAAACAAAACTAACTAAAAATCAATCATAAGGACTAAATTTATGACAGATATTTATATTTGAGTACTACAAGACAACAAAAAAGTACTGAGATTTTACCCCGAATAATAAAAACGAAATGTAAATGAAGCCCCAGAGCCCCAAACCTGTTACGTCAGATCCAGAAAACACACTTTTCCGATAATATATGAAGATGAGCGTGATTGTTTGAAGTGGATTAGCCGATCAGGGACATGTGTGGTCCGTGCGTAACACAAATCCGGCTGGTACGAGGAAAAATGAAAGGAAAAAAATATCACAGCGGACAAAAACATGGCGGATTTCTGCAGAATCGATGAGCAAAGCACTAAACTAAATTGCGAATGGTATTTGTGTCGATGAAAAGCTTAATTGGAAAGTGTGTTCTTCAGACAAAGTTAGTCAAAATTAAGTTTTTTTTTTTTTTTTTTTTGAGTCAGGTTTCACTTTAATGATTGTACAATAGTCTATTCCTACCATATTTGAATTATTGTGTAGAAATTTGGGGGTAATACTTAAAAGAAAAAGAAATAAAAGGTCGTTCTCGTTTTCGCACCAACAAATCCTATTTTTGTTAAGTTAAAACTAGTAAAAACTGCCTGATCTTGTTGATTTGAGCACATGTGGTGAAGTAAAATCATAAGCTAGAACTTGTGTTTCAACGTTAGCGAACAGAAACAGAGTCATATCAGCTTAGACGAAGGAAGCTCCTAAAAATCAAGATAGAACATTGTGTGGAAAGAGCCTCGATGATAAATTAAAAAGCTCCTACACAATAGAAGCATTTACAAAAGAGGTCAGGAAACATTACTTTTTGAAAATGACCGTGAAGTGCTTGGTTTGTAGTTTTTCTTTTGTAGAAATATTGAGTCAAATGTTGTAGAACTGATGCTGCTTTTCTTGGAATTCTTCTGCTTTAAATAAGTTTAAGCATTTTAAGTCATTTTTACTTCAGCCTAAACTTTTTTTGGTCATAATAAAATGTTATGCCCCGTAATGACCGAAAAAAAATACTACTTACCCCTAATCTGAGTTGAGGGAAGTTTGATTTTGTTCAAAACGATGGCTGACCAATGAGCTCCTTCCTCTCACAAATACACAAATCTGATTGGACGATCACCTTTGGTCGCAATATTAGGTTAATTTGTGTATTTACCTTTGATATTTTAATGGAAAAGTACAATTTGAAGACCTCTGTAAAGGTTCGGCACGTCAATTTCCTCAGGTGGCACCGACAAGACTCCGTAGAACGCAGAAAAGTAAAGCCATACTACGGAACATTCCACGTGGAGGTACTTGTATGCCAGAGAAAACCAACTGACTAACGATTGCGAAAGATTATAGCCAAAGAAACAACATTTCCAAATAAGAGTCGGGTTTGTGGAGATGCAAGCCCACTCATAAAAAGGTTAACATGTTACATACTGTGGCATTACATAAACAGTTTTTTTCTGGTTGTGTTTTTAAACTCTTACGGATTTAACTTCTTACAACTTGAGATTAACGAGATGTATTTACCTTGACGTGTTTGGGCTGCCGCTGTGAGCCGTTCCTCAGGTCTGTCGCGAACTATTACGGATTTAGTCAAGTCAATTAGCGCGGCGTTTTCACCGACAAAACTCAGCTCAAACTGAGAAGAGTTATTCAACCAAAGAACTAAAAAAAAAGTGCTATATTACACAAAAGATAGATAGATAGATAGATAGATAGATAGATAGATAGATAGACCTTTATTAAAACGGACTCTTGTTACCTTCTCAAAAACAGACCTGGAGTTGTGTTTTGTTTCATTCACACGTTTGTCTACATCTCCAAAGCTCAAAATGCTCCGTTCCACCTTGTGATGTCATGAAGTGATAGTTTTCAAGTTAACATCCACCTTTTACCTTTTCTTTAGCAGAGATTGGCAATTCCAGTGGCATGTCTCAAATCAACAGTTGCACACTTCGCCGGAGGCATTTGAAGAGCACTCGTGTCACAAAATAATGAAAAGTAAAACTGTAATTATTTTTAAACGTTTAGCTCATTAGTCAGCAGCCGTCACTGTTGCTAGGCGATGTAACTTAAGCGATATAACATAACAGACAGTGATAAATGCAGTGTAGGCCTGTCCCATTTCGCCACGACTTTTGTAGTCGACGGAGATAAAGGAGCACCTTTGTCGGCCGGGTACTTCGAACGTCGAGGAACCAAAACATCAATCCCAAATGTTAAGAACCACTGTACTTCTAAAAGGTGTAATTTGTTGGCAGTGGTGGAACATAACAAAGTAAAAGCAGGAAAGTACAATACTTAAGTGCAAATTGTAAGTATCTGTACTCGGCTTAAGTCAGTTTTACAGTAGATACTTTTACTTCACTACATTTGAGAGCAGTATCTGTACTTTCTACTCCACTACATTTTTGAATTGGACTGAAAAGGAAAAGTTTTTTTTTTTTTTTACCATTGTAGAGCCGCTGAAACGTCCGAGGAGTTTATTTTTTTAACATGTTCATAATTTGAGCAAATACAAATGGACAAGTACAAACATCCAGGTAAAAAAAAATAACAAAATTCAACACAAATCTTTATCAAAATCACATTTAAAAACCTTAAAATACGTGCAAAATACTTATACTTTTTACTCTTTAAGTTAATTTTTAAATAGGTACTTTTATACTTTCACTGTAACTTTTTTCACTTGATACTTTTACTTGCACTTGAGAGTTTTTTTAGCTTTGGTATCCGTACTTTTAATTAAGTAACAAAATTACACACTTCTTCCACCACAGTTTGTTCATATTTCAGAAGGTAGTGTGTCATGGAATCATTTTAACCACAAAAGTGTGCTCAGAGACCCAGAACACACTGAAAACCAGCGAGTCAGAGACGTGCGGCTTGATTTCAGCACCATGGACAGCTCCTCTTGTTGAATGAGGCGTTTTCTAAGTCCACGCACAGAGAAATGGGATACTGCAGAGTCACACTACGCCGGAGCACTCTGCAGATGCATAAATCTAAAACACAAAGGGATTTTCATTTGGCCTGTTCATTTTCCTGAGCGCTGCATTCCAAATATGTCTTTTGGAGTAACTATAGTACATTTCGGGGGTTCGTGGAGGTGCTGATACCACTAGGGACACTTGGCTCACTCTAATCCAGAGAAGATAACTCATTTGTGGGATAGATTATTGTATAAAGTGGGGGTTCCTGGAGGTTGTGGAAGGCTTGTATTAACACTTTGGCTCAGACTAACCCAGAGACTGGTTTGGTACATGGTTCTGATCCTGTTCTGTCGACCCGGACCCTCCCTTCCCTCGCCTGGCTGGATGACCCGGTGCCTGGCTGGGGTGGCTCCTGTCCTGCCGTCGGATGGGCCCCTCTCTGTCCCTTAATGTTGAGTGGGCTCTGGCCCTACAGACTTGAACTCTATCTGCAAATGGATGTGCATTAGTCCTGGACACATCTGCAGCCTGTCCGTCCGTGGGAGTGGATCTCTCCTTCACTGTGGTTCTCCTCGAGGTTTCTCTTTTTCCCACTGTTTGTTTTTCTTGTTTTTTCTTGCTGAGAAGGAGAGTCTAAGGACAAGGGATGCTCTGGGACAGTTTATCCATTTACTTGTTTTCTGTTTTATTAATTTTCTTGTCTGTTTCTCTTTCATTGTTGATTTTCTAACTTTCTGTTTAAATTAATTCTCATGTTCAGCCCTAAGCGGTCGACGGCTGTTGTGATTTTGGGCTTTAGAAAAATAAATTGAATTATATTTTTGCTATCAGCTCACTCAGTATCTATTAATATACAGGGTGGCCCAAAAGTCACAGTTGAAAAAAATGTATAACTCTTTTGTTTCTAAATATTTTTATTTTATTTTTTCAGAGCCTTTAAAACTACCCTTTCAACATTAATATGAGCAAATTTAGCACCGAGGAACGAACCCTCATTGTACAGTGGTACTTTGAGTCAAATTCAGAAACTCAGTGGTGTTACCGTTGACATTTTAATACCAGAGATGCCCCAAGTGTAAATGCCATTAAAGGAATAATAAGTATTTTTCACAAGACAGGGGGCAGTATGTGATCTCCACAGATCTGACTAGTCCTGATTTCTTCCTGTGAGGCTATCTTAAAGAAAAGATGTTTGTGAATAAACCTCAGACAATAAACAACTTCAAACGTAATATCGAGGATCAAATAAGAGCCATAAACCTGGAAATACTTTCAAATGTTATGTAAAGTGTGTTGGATCGGGCTGTTCAGTGTGAAACTCAAAATGGTGGACACTTAAAAAACAGTTTTACTTCTCCTAGTTTAAGTAGTGATAAGTTCAAGTGTAAGTGAACAATTATAACTGTATATATTGCCAAAAATCTCAGAAGGTTCAATTTACCTACTGCAAAAATTTGGTGAGTATAACTTCAGAATTATAGGAGCTACTGAAGATTTAAAAGTGTCAGTGATTTATGGGCCACCCTGTATTTACTAGTAGTTACATTTTGGTTATTTAACTTATGTAACCTCCAGTCTACAGTTTGTGATTTCGGTCATTGTAAAGTTATATACAACTTCATGTGTTTTCCAAAATGTGATGGTTCAATCTGTCCCACGCTGCCTTTGTGTCCTTGGGCAAGACATTAAAGTACAACATATTATGCAGCTAAAGCTAAAGGCTAAAGCTCACCACACCAAACTGGTTCTACAGACCGTGCCGCTGGTCATATTCACTTTGGCAATTAAAGATGACTTTAACTAACTTTTTGGTGGAGGGTTCGCTACCTGCTTGTCTCCATGGAGATGTTGCATTGCTGGGCATGTTCCACAGTTTGGCATTAAAGATATTTATACCCATTATCTGATCTATGTTAAAATGCTGTTTCCTCATCACAGACAGACCTGGAGTTGTGTTTTGTTTCATTCACACATGTTTAACACACAAACCCTGCAGATTTAAGAGTTCTGAAACACTCTGCTCCACCTTGTGATGTCATCATGTGGTGATACAGGAAGTGCTCCACTGTGTTTTTAAACTCCACACACCTTCACTGGAATCATTTGGATCATTTCAGCCCTGGGATTGCAAATCTCTACAGAACTAAAGTTAAAAAGTAGCTCTCTTAACTTGAAAGCTACCACTTTATGACATCACAAGGTGGAACAGAGCATTTTGAGCTTTGAAGATGTAACAGACTAATAATAAAGTGTTACTCAAACATGTGTGAATGAAACAACACGCAACTCCAGGTCTGTTTTGGATGAGGTAACAACATTATAACATGGATTAAAGCTCACAAGAGTCCATTTTGTGTAATATAAAACCTTAAAAACACAATTTGCTTGTCTCGTTACAAATCAAACCTCCTAGTTGTTTTATTTTTGCATAAACATACACAGAACATGGGGGAGGGCGGAGTCCATACTTCACATATGTGGCTTCATTAGTGCCATCTCTCCATGCCGTGGTCCGCAGACAAGCCAAGGGTAGGGCCTAATGAGCTCATCCCGACCACCCACCCTCACGCTAGCCACCCAGAGGTGCACATCAAAGAGCCCCATACCACACACACACACACACACACACACACACACACACACACACACACACACACACACACACACACACACACACACACACACACACACACACACACACACGTACGAGCATACAAGTACACACAGTAAACACAGTACACAGGAGCGGGTAATTAGTGCGCACCTTCAAACAGATGGGTAGAATCGATGGAGGATTTAAGGTCAGTTGGTTCAGAGATAGTGACCCTGAGTGGGGTGAGCAAGGGCGTAAGGAAGGGGTGTAAGGTGTTTTGTAGCAGTGCAGCACTACATCAACTGGTATCTTGATTTACTGACGCTAAGGTGCCCAACAGTGGATATGGAACGCGTGGGGGGGGTCACCAAAACGTCATGCAGACCAGCGTGGGACCTTTAAAAAGACGAGTGGATAATAAGATAACACCTATGTCCTGGTCATTTTGGTTAAAGTCGCATTTTAGGAATGTGTGATCCCCGGCTAAAACAGTCAACTTGTTCGACTTTGCCTAAAGTTTCTGAAGACCAGAAGAGGACCTGCCTTACACACACGCACCTATTCAATTCAATTCATCTTTATTCCAGACTCATGAAACAGACATGGACGGTGACAATACAAACAGTAACATTTACATTTTTAAAAAGACTCCACATCTTGGACTGAAGCGGATTGCACTGAAACTTATGTCTGTGAGTGACAAAATGGTGGCAAATACAACTCTACATTAAAGTTCTTCGTACAACTTGCAAAGCGTTCATTCGTAAAGCGTCATTATAATCCACCCGCAGCTTTCTGAAGACAATATGATTTAAACGACATGAACTTGACATCATCAGAACATGAACCAAACTTGAACATTAGAGTATTAGCTTGAGCCACAACATCCTGCGTTGTCTGTAACTGTCCTCATCGTCTGCCGTGTCCGCAGTGATGATGTGGCCAAGATATTTATTTAGTTGTAACCTTCAACACAACATTAGACAGGAAAAAATCCTACAGATCATGATCATACTCTTAGTTGAGTTATACTTAATGTCGCGCTCCAAACCATAATCGTCTAGATACGAGTTGAACAAAACTGGGGACAAGATTCCTCCCCGTCTGAACATCTCGTCTCAGGACTCTCTTCTTATCCTTTCACTTTACCTGTGTGGAACTCATTAAACTCTTCTGACTTTATGTTTCAGAGTCTTGGTCCTCTTTGACGCTTACACCACAAACATACCTAGATTAGCCCTCTAGATTATTATGAATGATTATTATTGTAATTCTGTGTTCAAAAACAGAATTGCTGCATGGCTTACATTAAAGGTTTACCTATTTTTTTTCCATGTATTTGAGCTAAATTTGTTCAAGGAAGTGCGCTGTCAGCATGCTAGTTGTTTGTGTAATCCCTCAGTCGTCCAAGTACACAGTAAATTTTCATGTGTTAAACCAACACTTAAAGAGTAAAATTTGACACTATTTGTGAGTATATACTGTGTGGTCCTTATCTGTACAGAGTAAGATTTATTCTAGCTTCAGAGTAAAAATATTCAGAGTAAATTTTACACTTTCAGAGTTAAGCTGATGACACCGAGCAGTGTTTTCAGAATTTTACTCTAGCGGATTATTTACTCTACACAGCCTCAATAGTATTAAAAGTAGTGTTCATTATTTACTCTCTTGCAGTGCTAATAATGACACTTGTTAGAGTGATTTTAAAAACACTATAGAGCACATGTGTCAAACACAAGGCCCGCGGGCCAAATGTGGCCCTCCACATCATTTCATGTGGCCCTCGAAAGGGTAAATTGAAAGGTACAATGGTCTTAAAATGTCATTTTATCAGGAGATACACAGTTACACAACCATATTTTTACATCTAGGCAAACACATATGCAATACTTGTAACTTGAATAAGTAATAAATACAGAAACAGTTAATTAACAAGTTAAAAAAGTAGTTAGATTTATTTTACATCTGGCCCTTTGAAAGCAGCCATTTTGCTGATGTGGCCCTAAATGAAAATGTGTTTGACACCTCTGCTCTAGAGAGTAAAAATTACTCTTTGTAAGGGTCAAATTTAATCATCACATTTATTCTTGCAAGAGTCAATTCCACTCCTTCTGTAAAAGTGTACAAAGGAGTGTATATTCCAATTTGCTACTAATAAATAAAACCATAATTTGAAATATAAATGACATTTTAAAACGATTTCAATAAAACATTGACCTAAAACTATAAAATGGCAGTAAGGTACAATATACTTGGATGAATCCAAGGTTTCATACTTCATTTGAACATCAAATGACTTGTAGTAACATGCGATCTGATCTTAAAAGCATAGAAATGTTGATCAAAATAGACAGTGTCCATCAGTTCACCACAGATGACAACACTGATCACAGAAATGGCTTTGATCAGACAAAACACAGTCACTCCAGAAAGTCCCTCTGTACAAACAAGGCCGTCTGGACGATATTCTGCACCTCGATGTTTAACCCACTTAACAGAAAACACATTTGTTGACAAGTCACATCTCAACTTGGAAGCAATATCTGGACCTTCTCTGATTTGACATAGTGGGATGATCTTTCATGGCAAACGAAAAATTCAATTGTGTCAACTGGACAAAAGTTTTAGGGTGAAGACGTTTCACTGCTTCTTCAGTTCGGGTCCGATTGCTGTTGGACACTTTGCCTTATATCTGTCTGAAGGGAGGAGGTAACGACTAAACTAAGCTACAAAGAGGTGTCTTAGTTTCAGTAGTTAGCTCCTAGATAGTAGTTGCTGTTGTTGTTAGCTTAGCAGTGATGGAAAAACTCCTCTAGAGTCTGAGAAAGTTGTGAAAAGTGCTTATAAACTCATCATGGTGAATCATTTGGACGCTCGCCATGCATGAGGTAAGTGAGGGATAACTTTGGACCACTGCAAACCGTTTGAAAACTGACCCTGTCGCTTCTGTTTCCGCCCTAGCGTCAAGTTTGAAATTTTACCATGACCCTGTCCCATCCACAGCTCCCGCCCTTGTCCCTATTCCTGCCTCCCCTTACTGTCCCCGCTCCGTCCCCAGAGCGTCCCCGTGTCCCTCGTCCCTGTGGTGGTCAGCGCCCGCCTGACAGGTGACTTGCTGACGGGGCCCTTTCAGAGAGCGCCTGACGTCTGCGCATTGACAGTGACATGAAATATGCGGTGACACCCAAAGGAGCGGCGGTCCGGACCTGCTGAGTCGCCCAGATGTCAGCTCATATTAGCACATATACATCAGCATTTCACCGCACAGGGGCAGGCTACACCGGTTTACTCTTTTTTACATTTAAAGTAGAGAAATACGACAAAGTTACTTAATAATGTCATGTTCCTTTTCGGATATGAACCTGGAGTTGCGTTTGATCGTATATTTGGTGTAGTGTATTTGGATACTACTGTTTTTCAAGCTCTGAAAACTCACCGACTTCAAATAACTAGCGTAGCATCTCGTGTTTTATCGCCTGTTTCTTTCATTTGAGTTCTGTCGTGAATCTTGTGAACGTCTTTGAGTGTCATGAAAAACGCCATCTCAGTGTTGTAAGTTATTATTACTATTATCATCAAGTACTACATGACATCACACAGGACTGGCCAGGACTAGAGCCAGGTCAAAGTGAACTGACTGACAGGGTACTTCAAAAATAGAACCAATGCATACTTATATTAAAGGTCCACTACATTTTTACGTGTATTTGAGTAAAAATTTGCCCGAGGAAGTGCGCCGTTAGCATGCTGATTGTTCAATTCTGCCAACTGGACCAAAGTTTTAGGGTGAAGACGTTTGGGCGCTCATCCAAGAGGCTTCTTCGGTGGCCACTCCAATTTTCAAGCCCTAAAAACTCACCTGTTTTATCTGTTTCTTTTATTTGTGTAAACCTGAATATATCGGTATTTAGACGACTTTAGCGTATCGAGTATCGGCCGTAAATCTCCAGTCCAGGCCGATAATTTTTTCTGCTGTCTAAAAAAAAGACTCAAAGCTTTATATTAACACTTTAATACCTGCATAACACATGACTACACAGCTATCTAACAGGTTTGCGGCAAAAAAAAAGAGCTTGTAGTAAATTTAAAATACATAATTCGGGGAAAATAATCAAAATCGGCCAACTATATCAACCCAAAAACATCGGTAGAGCTTATCGCCCAACGGTTTCTCTGGATTCTAAACAGTCGGTATCGGCATCGGCCATGAAAAAACCCATATCGGTCAACCTCTATCGTTGAGTGTGATGAAAAGCGCTATGTATTATTGCATATATATTCTTATCAAGTACTACATGACATCACACATGACTGGCCTAATTAGAGTCAGATGTTTCGAAGCGTGAATACCTGTTAGACCAATCACACTGTGCAGAAAACCCCGTCAAAACCTCCCCCATGTCCAAGCTTGTGTGCGCTTTGCAACACCCTCACACTGCGCTCACACCGAGAGCGACTCGAGCAGCTCCCGTTCCTCAGGTTAGCGTCCCATAGAGGGCTGGAGACAACACAAGGGCGAAAAGAAACAGGTTTTGTCGCGTGGTGTCCGCAAAGAGATCATGGACGAGCTTGGAAACACTCATCTTTGGCACAGACAGTCAAAAGTATTTTTACATGAACTTAATGCAATTGTTTATTTGTTGTATCCATCCATTTTCTTCCACTTATCCGGGTGCGCCAGTCTAAGCAAGGACTCCCCGACTTCCCTCACCCCAGACACGTCATCACAGCTCCTCCGTTGGGACCCCAAGGCGTTCCCAGACCAGCCGAGAGACATAGTCCTTCGGAACACCTCCCTAAGGTGTAACTAGGTCGTAAATGTATCTTTTGAATTCCCACGATGCACCCGGACTCTGATTAGCTTTGCGTAGGCTCAAAAGCTTCAGATCAAAGCGTCAGTGAGAGAACGTGTTGCCAGGTTAGATTTCCTGTCTCGTGGTTAGTGCTGCTCCCGCTGCTCTGAGTCTATTGGCCGACATCACATCACGGATCACCAGCTCATATCAATAGAACTGTGCTGTATCGGCACCTGGCATTTAGACCGACTTCTACTGACGGAAAAAAAACACAGCGACCCCGATTTCAACTGTACAAATCTCCCAGGATCAATATAGCAGCTTCGTGTCTGGGATAATATACAACTCCAAGAAAGGGCCAGACTGTGGTGAGGGTGAAGAAGATGGAGAGTCTGAGGAGGCTCATGTTTCTGCTGCTGCGGTGGAGATGGGGTTGATGAAGAGCGATTGAGAGTTTGTTCATAGTAATGCAGTTTGTTTGTAGCAGGGATGGAAGAAGTACTCGGTATTGTTACTTAGGTAAAAGTACAGAGACTGGAGAAAAAATGACTCAGATAAAAGTGTCACATGAAAAAATCGACTTAAGTAAAAGTATTAAAGTACCTGTTTAAAAATGTACTTAAAGAGTATAAAGTAAAAGTATTTCACACACATTTTGAGATCGAATGAAGCTTCAAATGTAGCGATTTTGATAAGGATTTTGACTGAATTTTCATCAAGAAACAGCTGAAAAAAAAATTTCCGAGCTGTTTTTGTTTTTTTTGCTCAAACTATGAACAAATTTAAAACATGCCCTTAGACTTTTCAGCAGGTCTCAAACAAAAATGAAATACTTTTACTTTTCAGTCCTGTTCAAAATGCAGTGGAGTAAAAAGTACAGATACCTCCTCTCTAATGTAGTAAAGTAAAAAATATCCACTTTAAAAGGACTTAAATAAAGTACAGGTACTTAAAATGTGTACGGTACTTTACTACTTTTACTTTGCTACGTTCCGTCATGTATTTGTAGACTTGTATTTAAGCCATATCTTTCAACCTCCAGGCTAATCCTCCAGCTAGGTACTCCTAACTAAGGTACTGTTCAGGTCAATGTTAAATCACGTCTTTCGTCTTTACCACCCAATGTTAAATCATAAATTATATGTTATGCTAAAATTTAAATTTGCACCGAAAAAATGTTGTAAACTTGCATCCAAAGACTCATCAAGCACCTTGTAACGTAAGGACCTCCCCTTTAAGTAGCACCTACACACACCAAACTTTCCAGTCTTGTATTTAACATGATTTTGATTATAGATTAACTCGAGAAAAAAAAAAAAAAAAAAATTGACAAAGTTAGAATCTTACATGACTATTCAGTGCATTTCTTTTTTTTTCTCAAATCCAAATCGAGTTTATTTATAAAAAAAATCCCAAATCCCCTCTGTATTTTTGTTTTTGTGTAGAGTATTTGTCCATTGATCTGAAGATTGGGGGTTCGAATCCTGCTCTCGACATAAACACCTTCGGTTGAGCGGTTCCTTGATGTAAAGAGCTTTGAGGGCCTTGAAGGTGGAAAAGCGCTATATATGTCAACAAAATTAAGAAAAATGTAAACTGATCCTGACATTTTTCAGACTGAGATGTCCCAAATGCACGAAAACTTTGCAAATTTTTCCACATAAAATGCCTTATGTTAATATGAAAAAAATATCATATGGTAAAAGAGAAAAGTACTGCATTGGTGTTAACTTTTTTCTTATTCACCTGCATTGTCTTGCCTTAAATCAGACCAATTCTACAAAACTAACTTTTCTGAGCTCTTAACCATGTCATTTCTCATTTACCCTCTCAAAGTTGTATTTGGAGTGATTCGTGCATGTTTGACTGATCTTTTATCGCTTATTTTCAAGACGCCATATTGCCGATCATCCCTCGTTTTCACAGCTACTGGTACACGCTCAATGCTCCGTACTTTGTTCTCCAATTTTCATTTCTTAACTGGTGATATGCATAGGATTTGCCAGCATCTTGTAGTAAAAAAAAAAAATCAGCTGCTTGCTAGCGTCTGGGGAGGATAACTTCACAGATTTGTCGTAGATTCTAACTATATAGCAGACACAAGCACAATATGTCTTCTTTAAAGGACACATATTGAGCACTTTTGTAGCTTTAATTCCCTTTCCTGCCGATTAAACATACCTTGAGCTTACTATGACGCGACAAAACTGGCAAAATACAAATCGAGCATTTTTGCGTGCTCAGAGAAGATATATTTAGATTAACGAAACAAGCGTAAATGAAACAAAATACAACTCCAGGTATGTTAGTATGACTCTCCCATAGCCACTCAAAAACCCCTCACACATATGTCGCCTGATATAAAACCGTTTTTCCTCTTCTGCTGGTCCAACAAAAATGGACTGGTTCAATATGGCTCCAGTACGCTCCGGTTAAGATGACGCTGTGGCTCCCATCACTCTTCACCTGTCAGGGCCGACCTTGTCCTCTCCGCTGCTGTCCGCCACAATGATCCCGGGCTCCAAATGGATTTACAAGGACTTGCACAGAGCACAGGGAGAGGAAGATTCGATATAAATGATGACGACTAGCAAGAGAAGAAACTGGGGACAGTAAAACACCAAAACTTCCAAATACATGGTTAAGTAAGACATAAAAATTAAAAGAAATATATTTAAAGTTTAGTAAAATTCTTGTCTTTCTTAGTTTTAGTGAAGTTCATAATTTTACTTCCTGGTTGGACTCGAACAGTAGAAGTAGAGGTAGTTCCTTAACTGTTACCTAGCAACTATAATGCTATCAAAGGCCAAAACTGGTCTAAATTACACAATAGTTATGATTAGACGAATTTTAAAAAATCCATCTGGTTGGTGTCCTTACTGTGAGCGGGCTTGCATCTCCACAAACCTGACTCTTTTTGGCCTGGAGATGTTGTTCCTTTGGCTATAATGTTCCACAGTATGGCTTAAAACTTATCTCCATGGAGAGTGTTCCGAAGTATGGTTTTAACTTTATTTCCTATATGATTTTGGTGAAACTACTGTATTGCCTTTCAATGCTTCTTAAACACTTTCCCCACCCACTGCTCCTATTGGTCAGCCCATGTGACGCTCTGAGTGAGTGACAGGTGGATTCAACCAATCACAAAGACGCACGAACTCTCACAAACATTAGGTAGTATCTTTATCTTGTAACTAATGCTAAGTGCCTGTATTATCACGATACAAACATTTCAAGGTCAGTTTCGATACGACGGAAGAGACTCGATGTTCAAAACCAATTCCACGATGATAATTAAAAAAAAAACCCTCTATATTTAGACAATAGATAGCAAAACATATAGAATAATTGTAAAAAGTAAAGCTGATACTTCATGGGTTTCGCCTGTTGCGGGTTAGTTTTAGAACGTGACCCCCGCGATAAACGAGGGACCACTGTACTTTCTTTTACCATGTGGCCTTATATCTGTGTAATCCCTCAGTCGTCCAGTAGGTTCATAGTGGTCCACGGGTGTTATACTAGTTTATGTGTCTTATACTTGTTCTGATACAGCTCCAGATCATCCTAAATCTGTTCAGGAAAGGTTCATTTCTGTCCTGTGAATGTGACTTTTTATTATCAATACTAGCTCAAATGAATATCTAGTTTCGATACCAGTTTTAGTAGTATTTAGTACGACGTAAATGCATTAATCAAACTGAAATTGTCATCTAGGGTCTAAGAAACGTGTAAAATGTCATTCCTCCACACACCTATACTGCAACTGGATCTACTGGTGCCTACTGGACTTTGGATTTGTCTTTCCCATAAGTGAAATTTGACCACGGAAAAATATATATGGCAACCGGACACGTGGAAGATGAGCTATAGATTCAGAAGGACGATCCATGTAAAGGAGGGACGGTAAAGGAGAACTGTAGAGCTGGTCATCTCAAGGTTAGCTGTGGTTTTACTGACCTGCTAACATAAGACAACTCTGCGAATCATTTGGACAAGTTCAGCCTTGGAATTGCCTATATCTTCTGAACAAAAGGTAGAAAACTAACACTTCATGACATCACAAGGTGGGACGGACTATTTTGTGCTTTGGAGATGTAGATAGATGATAATGATAACCCTGCGACAATGACTTTGTTTGACGGCTCAGTCCAAAAAATGAGAATTCCAAACTTAAGGTAACTCTTCTCGCCTTTGGTCCATTGACGCAGATACTCGGTGCATGACTTGAATCACCAAGTTTAATACCAAAATAAGCCCGGTAAGCACACTTTAGGAAACTTGTGACTAGATTCCTGTTGGGAACAATGGTGTATTCAGCGCAGATGTGGCAGAACACGTCAGTCTTATTTTTTACGAGATCTTCTAGTCCATCTTAAAATATCAGTTTATCAGGAGATACACATTCGCACAGCCGTTTTTTCATATCTATGCAAATCCATATGTAATATTTGTAACTTGAATGAGTAATAAATATAGAAATGGTCAATTATTACTATTAAAAAGTAGTTGTATTTATTTTACATTACATTTAACTACATTTAGTTACATTTATACTGTCTTACAGGTACATCTGGCCCTTTGAGAGCAGCCATTTTGTTGATGTGGCCCTCTGAAAATGAATTTGACACCCCTGTTCTAGTCGAAGCCATTTCATTCACTTGTAATATAAAAAAAACAACCAAAAAACAATAGTCATAAGTGCACATGGCACTTGTGAGAAATATAAAAGAATTTTGCATCATATGACATGAAAATACCCGTAAGTACGTCGCAGTGGGCGTGTAAACGGGCGTTCATCGGCAAAATGGCGTCTTGAAAATAAGCGATTCACGATTACTCGAACATGCACGAATCAGTCCAAAAACAACTAATAATTGAGAAGGAAACAACTATAACATGGTTCAAAGCTCGGAAAAGTGTATTATGCATCATCGGTCTGCTTTAAAACTGTATTTATTTTAATGGTGGACGCCCTTCCTGATAAATAAATGACAGTATAACACTAACAAACCTAGACTACCTTAAACACCCAAATACCTTTCAGCGTTGCACTTGTGTTGCACATACTGAATGTAAAACGCAGCTAACCTACAACAACCTTCAGCTAAAGGCCAAGGGCGATGCAGGCGCGTGGGGCCGGTCTCCGAGACGAGTCCTGGTCCGTGGTGAATGCAGATATCTTCACCTCCGCAGTGTGTTCAAACTGTGCTTTGTCAGTGAACTAGAGTTTCAGAGATCAGGGTTTAAAATGGCACCACAGCGTTCCAAAGGTTTAAAATGAAGCTAAAGTCGTCTTTGGTAGAACAGTGTTTTCTATATAGCACAGACCGGAGTTACGTGGTTTCGTTTCCACGGCGCAAACTGGTTTAATGAGTGAGTTCAAACTCTTTCTTCTCGGTTTTCTAAATAAGTATAGAACTGAGATGGGGCATTATAACTGTATTATTGCGAGATAGGGTCAATGCCTTGTTGGAAGGTCAGGAAGGTGGTTCGTTTCATTAAAAAAAAAAACAATTTGAGTAAAATTTCTCTTGCCCCAGAACAGATATGTTGCATAAGCAGCTCTTGAGGTCAAAATAAGAACAGTGTGCGCTGCCTGCATATAATTATAAAAGTTTTATTGTCCAAGAATGAGGAAGTGCACTGTTAACATGCTAATTGTTGCTTTATCTCCATTCTCATCTCTGAAAGTTGTGAAATGTGGTTATTAACTCTTGATAAGTAAAAAAAAAAAAAAGATGATCAGATTGCATTGGTTAAATGAGGATTCACTTCATCAGCCTCTACAAATAATTTAAAATGAACCTTTTTATGTTTTTAAGGTGACTTTACATCAGTGAATCGGACCACTCTACCAACTGACCTAGTTTCGCTCCACATTTGGACAACAGGAACTAGTTTGCCGGTGATTTCTGTGCAGGCTTTCTACCTGTGACGCAACAATCCTGGACAAATTCAAACCACATAATGTCTAAGATTCTGCTGTAAAGAACTTTTTTTTAACAGAAGATTACTGAAACCAACGTGAATGACATGAAATACAACTCACAAAAACACTAGCAGTGTTAGGACATGGTTAAAATCTCAAAAAGTTCTTTAACTTCGAAGTGAAGTACTGTCATACGGCGCAGTACGCACTTTAGCTGGACTTTCCCATCAACTGTATATCATGTACAGTATTTCATAAATCATGTATGGAAATATAATGCAAGTTTAATAGCTTTGTTACAATCTATAGTGTATGTTTAAAATGCTTATTACGACATTTTTTTCCGTGCAGTTAATTGTAAAGGAAATATTAGGTTCCATCTTCGTCAATGTAAAAATATAGTGTAGCACCGTCAGCTCATGTGTATGTAACTGGATCAGGTAATGTTATATCAACTCTATATAATGTGAATGACCAGGGAGCAGGCTAATCGCTGATGCTGCTGTTTGGATGCGGCTACCTCCTGATTCATTAGAAGGAGGAGAGCGGGCCAAAAATAAACTTAAGAAAAAGGACAGTTACTTCAAAATGATATAACTCAAGGACAAGTAAAAAAGTAGTGGGTCAAGAAATGATTGAAGTGAGAGTAAAAGAAAGTATTTGGGAAACTATTCGTGTAAAAGTATCTGTCTGGCTTGAATTGGAAGTCATTTGAAGGACAAAATATTGAATACTGCACAAAATCTGGTGTTTTCTAAGGATAGACACAAAAATGAGACAAATTAAGAAACACAAATGTTCAAATCATTTCATTTTGTCGAAATAAAGATTTTGTTTTTATCCAGGTAACAGTACTTCAATGAAGATATTACTCAAGCAGGAGTACTGTTATACTAAAATGTATCACGGAAGTAGAAGTAAAAGTGTAATCTTTATATACTACTCAGAGAAGTACAATTTTATTAAAGGTTTACTCAAATATTTGTCACTGACTGCTTACCTTAAAGCGCATATGGCAGATTTTCATGTTTTTCTAATTCTGACTTGGTGGGATAGTACCTGTGGTCAATATTTATCATAGTTTTATATCAGTTAAGTGGAAAAAAAACTTAAAAGTAGAAAAATACAAGGACCAGCAGTGAGTTTTGAAACTGAAATCCCTCTACCTGTGTCACCAACATCGAAAACTCCATCGAAAATGTAGATACAAGAGAGTTTCTGTCCGGTTAAACATTGATTGATTTATTTATTCTTATCTGTTGAATCATAACTATTGTGCAGTTAAGAGTTGTGGCCAGGTAAAAGTTGCAGAATTACCTATGTAGAACTATATGAATGTGTCCCTAACCCCACAATCACTCCACAGCCCTGCACTCGGACTCTTTAGCGCCTCATCCACAGAGATTCTGACACACATCTCGCTACTTTCGGATCACGTGACTCTGGCGTTTGGGTGAAAAAAAGTCTAAAGGTTAAACTCTGATCAAACCTGATTCCTGTCATAAATAATAATCAGATTGGACTGGCACATGTATTTATGGACAGTCTATAAGCGGACCCATCAGCTGCTTAGGGCCCCGAGGCCACCAGAGGGCCCCCAAGAGCCCATACATTTATTTTGAAAATTGCCGTAACATCTGGAGGGACCAAAGATGCAGATGCGGGAAAACAGTTCAAAAGTTTTTTTTAACAATACAAAATGTGAAAGACGGGTGTCGGAGCGAGTGGTGGAGGACTGGGTCGGACACAGGTCGTTGATAGCGGGGTCGGGCGCTGGTCCGAGGTGAGCTGGGTCGGAGGCTGCAGTGCATGGATAGTCCGAGGAGTAGTGACGTGACGGTCCGTGTCGAGGCTTCGAAGCGTGTGCCGAGTAGGGGAGGGGGCGTTTCCGCGATGTGTTTTATTTCCAGTTGCTAGATATGTGCTGCCTACAGTTTTTCGATGTGGACAGCTGCGGGTTTGCACCTGTGTGAAGGACCCCTCCAGGTGCACTCCGGGCGTGCTGAGGCAGCAGAGGGACATTAGTACAGTTTATCTCAAGAACGGGACGATGTATGAAAAGCCCCAGAGGAAGACGTTTTGAAGAAGGAGAGACTTTTCAGAGAGGACTCGAAATATGCCACCATTTTACCCCCATTGGACCTGCACATAAAGCAATGAAGCTGGACGTGTATAATTCTGCGGACAGGACGAACCTCAGAGGGACAGAGGACAGAAGGTGAGTCTGTTTATTACATTGGCTGGTTGTGGTTGTTTCTGATCCTTTTGTCTCTAAGCAACAAGTCTTAACAACGTTCTTTTACGTCTGCTGAACGAAAGAACGACCCGTGAACGACTCCTGAATGTGCTGTGAATGCTCATATAGGGATGAACCGATACCACTGCAAAAACGAGTACTTCGGTTTGAGTACTCGAGCAAAAATACTGTTTCCAGACATTATTCTTACATGTGTTTGATTAGAGTAGTAAATCTAATTCATATCACAGGATTTCTATAGTATAGCCAAATTTTTTCATCTTAGAAATCTTATCTCCTGAAATCATTGTAGTTAGCATCTGGCTTTAATGTTTACCACTTCCTCTTTGCAGACTGTACACCGAGCTAACTGCTAATGTGCTAACGCTATTAGCATAACAGTGTCTCTTTTAAAAGCTCTGAACTCGCCCTATTCAGTCGATAAATTGTTTGTTAGATATAATAAGCTTCAATGCAGCACGAGCAAATAATCGGCAGCCCACTGACGAGTACGAGTAGTGGCACCGATACTAGTATTTGTGACTGTGCATCCCTACTCCTCCTTACTCATTCATTTCCGCATTTAAGTGAAATCACAGAATCCAAAGACTGACAATAAACAGAAAAATAATGTGATCTTAAAATCCTCTCAGTTAATGTTCAGTCCTTCCAAATGATCTGGAACATATTAAAATGCATCAGAAAACATGAAAAAAATGTCCAGAATTGTAAAATGTCTCTGGTGGACTCCCTTCCTTACATGCTTTTATACTGTAATACTTGTGGATATTGCTATTGTGAGCCTCTAGATTTTGCAGTCATTTTTAGAAGTGGTTGTGATGGTATTTTAATGTTGTCAAATATGAATATGTGGCACTTATTCTTTTTTTTAATCTGACATGTGGAAAATCTCGCTCTGTTAACAGCTGAAGCTAAGTGGCTAACGCTAGCAACTTTACACAACAACGGTTTATTTAATAGTGTTTTATTTCCGACTCTATCAGTGCATTGTGGTCTATATTGACCGGTTTAGTGCCCACTACTTTTCAAGGTGCATTGTGGGACGTTTTAAGTGCACAACTTTGTCACCAACCGGACGTCCGGGCACCACTAAAAATGGCGTGACCTCCAAATAGTGCTCTAAGTAGGGAATCGTGCGGACATTCAGACATAAGCTCTGTCATTGGCTGCTGCTCGTGTCCAACCAGGAAGTAAAATGATGAACTTCAAAATTAAATAGAAAAAACTTTTTGGTAAAACCTTAAATATAATGATGTTAGTTACATTTTAGTGAAATTTGTATTCTAATCTGTCATGTGCACTTTCTGGATAATTCCCCGCTTCTGTATTTAGTGCTGGCCCTGCTGTCTACACACTGAACAAATCAAAATGTTTAATCACATTCAAATTTATTCTGCACTAAATCCCACATTTGAAAGGGAATCCATCAGCCTGAGCCCCCCTCTGCTTGGACACAAATACTGTTTTCCTCTGGGGAGATGTTATTAAACCGTTCCGGCTTTGCACATGGCAGCACTTTTCTGACATGGGTTTGAGTCAGGTCATGTCTGTATCAAAACCAATATGGCTGCTTACGAGGAAAAAAGAAAAGTGACGGTGTTCGACCAAAGAGGGAAATGTAACCAGACTCTACTGTAAATTTACTTTTTTCCCACGCTTTGACCTCTGCCACTTACACAACGGTGCGGCTAATTTATAGATTTTTACTGGCTAACGGCCTCCGGGGGGCGCTCTCTACCAGTAAACGCAAAAGTGAGACAGACGTGGAGAAAGTTTATGTGCTGAAGAATACGCTAGCTTTGATTTTTGTCATTTTGCCCATCATGCATCACAGAAAATACACGAAGAAATGCAGATGATGCAGCTTTTAAGTTAAAGGCAATGGATCTGGTGTCAAAGAAGGAAATAGAGCCACTGCACGAAAGTTTGACATTAATGAGCCGATGGTGAGACGTTGGAGGCAGCAGGAAGGACTTAGTCAAGGTAAAAAGACGACAAAAGATTTGAGAGGAAATAAAAACAGATGGCCCATGTTAGTGCTGTTTTATTTTGTAAAAACATGCAGGTATGTTCATCCCATGTTGATGGCGTGTTGGTGCCGTATTGATGGCGTGTTGGTGCCGTGTTGATGGTGTGTTGGTGCCGTGTTGGTGCCGTGTTGATGGGGTGTTGGTGTCGTGTTGATGGTGTGTTGATGGCGTGTTGGTGCCGTGTTGATGGCGTGTTGATGGTGTGTTGGTGCCGTGTTGATGGCGTGTTGGTGCCGTATTGATGGCGTGTTGGTGCCGTGTTGATGGCGTGTTGGTGCCGTGTTGATGGCGTGTTGATGGTGTGTTGGTGCCGTGTTGATGGTATATTGATGGCGTGTTGGTGCCGTGTTGATGGCGTGTTGGTGCCGTGTTGATGGTGTATTGATGGCGTGTTGGTGCCGTGTTGATGGCGTGTTGATGGTGTGTTGGTGCCGTGTTGATGGTGTGTTGGTGCCGTGTTGATGGCGTGTTGATGGTGTGTTGGTGCCGTGTTGATGGTGTGTTGGTGGTGTGTTGTGCCGTGTTGATGGTGTGTTGGTGCCGTGTTGATGGCGTGTTGATGGTGTGTTGGTGCCGTGTTGATGGCGTGTTGATGGCTTGTTGGTGCCGTGTTGATGGCGTATTGATGGCGTGTTGGTGCCGTGTTGGTGCTGTGTGGCCGATTTCCTGGCACAGTTTGAAAAAAAAGCGTGTCTAACTAAAACAATGTACCATCTTTCTTTGTAAATATCTCATGTTACAACATAAAAACCTGCAGCTTATATTCAGGTGCACTCAATAGTCAGAAATTTAGGGTATATACAGAAGAATATCAGTCTGGATCATGGTCTGTATAAAGAAGTGGACTAAGTGAGCGTGACGGCACTCGTAGCGTTCAACTCCAGTCAAATGAAGCTCATCGAGGCAGTATAGGGGTGATTTGGAGCCAAGTCACTGCGTGCATCATAGCAACACCAAAGAGCCAGTCTGGAGTGAGGCTGTTGAAGGTAACGCCCCTTCCATTAGCAACGTTGTCAATCAAACCTGTTGCTAATGCTAGTGGGAGCGGGGAAATATGAGGATCATGTAGAGCAGGTTTATTGAACATTTTAAGACCAAAATGATGAGCCTGACATCAGCATTTACAGAGAGAGGGGTGACGATTTTTCAGTGTAAAGTGAATTGGAGCCAGAGTCGATCGCTTTCTATTTAGAACGCGGCAGCTAGCCTTTTAGCTATGTCAATTTATACGTACAGTCTCTGGTCTGGACTTGCCAGGCCACAAAAATCCTATATCACTGTCCAAACGCAAACATTCTGACATTTCTAACTGAAGTGGGCAACAGGGCGAAGGCTTAAGGTCTCGCTTGTCATATGTTGTATCTTTGGCGAACTAAATAATCCATGTATTTTAAAGTAATCGGCTGCTTTAACACTTGGTTTGATCCTGGTTTAGTCCTGCTGTGTAGACTTGGTTTAGTCCTGTTCTAGTTCTACACACTTATCGATCTATCGCTGAAAGTGATCAGGACCAATCGAGATGTTCCAACAGGTTCTGATTGGTCGAAACATTACAACAACGGGACAAGCCCAAACCAGCTGCCCTGTGATTGGTCCAGTCTCCAGCCCCCTCTCTGCTGAGCAAGGTTAAAATGCAGTATGTATAACACTAAAAACACAAACAAATCCATACAAAATCCTGCTTCTATTCTTACCTACTTTTGATTACATGCTAAAGGTTATAGGGCAGCATTAGCGCTTCTCCGTTAGCCTAACAGCGGGCCCCCCGGGGAGATCCAGAGAGCACGGCCACAGCAGCTATACGACTTCATCCGGCTCTGCTCCCATCATCAATAACCTCAAAGCAGAACGGGGCTGGGTGCGCTTGATTTATGGCCCCGGCATTGTGTTTAAGAGCGGCCGCAGCGGAGGGGCGGTGCAGGGGGGGACTGTGCGGGTCAAGGTTTGTTTCTGCAGGGTCACAGTCGAGAGGGGCGGCGGCGGGGGGGAGGACTGGGATGACATAATCACTGTACAGGGTAAGTATATGGAGAGATACTGTGGTTAATGGAGTCGTCATAGTTAGTTGTCGTTGTGTAGTAGTTTTTTAAGAACAAAACGATGAGGTCGGGCAGATGCTCCACCTGTTGGGAGCAGGGACATATTTTATGATCTATTTGATGTTAGACAAATGATAATTATGAATAGTATGTGTTAAAGCTTCACTAATGCCACTTCTCTACATTTAATAAAAAATCCATGAACAGATACATATTTTATTAACTCCCAAAGAGTTAAATTTTGTGGCATCACCTGCAAACAAACACAATACTGTCCTATGTAAAACAAATGGAGAATCGAATGACCAAAACTAAACAAAACACTTATAAGTCTATAGCATTTACTTCATTTCATTATTTTTCATTATTTTGATTGCCAGTATTCATTTAAGTGTTCGAAGTCATACTGCTAACGGGCTTGTTGTTTCTTTTTTCCATGGAATATTTTCTTTGACAGGGTATGACTGTGTAATCCCTCAGTCGTCCAGGTCTGATCCATAGTAAAAGCCGAAGTTAAATCTGTCAACCGGACAAAAAAGTTGCAGGAGTGAAGACGTTTTGCTGCCCATCCAAGCCACTTCTTCAATTCTTCAGTTCTGAGTATTGATTTTTTTTTTTTTTTTCAAAACCATTAAATTGTATCATTAAACTGTAGACGTCAAAGTTTGGCGAAAACTCTTGGTACTTGGATCAGAGACTGTTGGGAATACCAGGTGCCACAGTGAGGTAGTTGCAAAAGCTCTCATTGTGTCCTTAGGCAAGACACTTAGCCCATATTGCCAAGTATGACAGTGGTGTGTTGCCGGTTGTCGGAGGGTGCGACGGCGCAGATTGGCAGTCTCGCTTCCGTCGGTAAAAAGTAGCTTACCACCACCGGGCATGGAGCGAATGAATAATGCATGGAATTGTAAACCGACTTCGAGCGTCTGGAAAAGCACTATATATATATATAAGACTACTGCATTATAAAGTTTTGGGTCTTTGTGTATCCGTACGCATCGTTTTCCTTCTGATTTTCACTTTTAAACCAACGCTTACTCCAAATATGCACACGAAGAACTCATACCTATAACTTTATAAATAACCATCACGATCTCGCAGTCCAAATCTAGCCGTAAATGCCGGCTCCTCGTCTCCGATCCCCGAAATAGCCGCACACAGGCTGCATTAAGGTGCCTCCTCGTGTCCTCTGCTCCTGCGCCGTCCACGTTGGTTCTATTTGCGGACAGGACTAGATCAATATGCCCCCTCAGCACAGCTCCTGGTGCACTGCAGAGAGGAGCCGAGAGGAGCGTGCTACGGGATATCTGCTTTAGGAACACACCCTTATGTTCTCACAGTCTGAGCTCAGTATCTGCTGGAGTTTGGTTTTTAAATGCGCTTTATCTGATTTTTTTTTTTTTAGTCACTTCAGAACGTGAAAAACAGTTTGGTTTGAACAGGGGCGTCGCCAGGATTTTTGGTTGGAGGAGCTTGTGGGTCTTCTCATTTTGAACATTTTTAGTCAAGACTGAAACTGTATGAAAGCGCGGCAAAAATCTTTGGGGGAGCTATTGGGCTGCAACGACCATTCGAGGGGAGGCTAGTGCCCCCTCAAGCCCCCCTCCGGCGCCGCCCCCGCTTTTGAAAAAGTTTGCAGTGGTCCGGAGTTATTCCTTACTTAGGTTCTGTATTCTGTGCGTCTAAATGATTCACAGGGATGAGTTTATAAGTGCGTTTCACACCTTTCAGAGACCAGTTTGGAGTTTGCCGTTAGGGTAATCCTAACAACAACTGGCATGCCAACGCTGCATTTCCTGAGTTTCGGATGCAGACAGCAGCGTCATTTCTGGGATGAGCTGCTTATTCAGTATATCTGTATTGGGGTAAACGGTCACATTTTTATATAGCTAACTAAATACTAGCTATAGATACGAGGGGCGAGGCGGGTTAAGTGTCTTGCCCAAGGACACAATGACAAAGCATTCATCTGTGGGAGCTGGAATCACACTGGTGCATCTGAGCGGGATTTGAGCTACCGACCTTTTGATTAGCGACGAAACACTCCACCAAACGAGCTACTGTCAGGGTAAAACTAATTATGAGCTTCCAACCATGTTACAACAGTGTTTCCTCATCTTTACTTAAAGCGATACTTTGATTGATTCATACGTCTTTGAGTAATCCTGTATCCTCCCGCTTCTGAGGCTTGAGTGCTCAGAAAAATCCTGTTTTCTCCTCCCTCGTTACTTGCTATTACTCAAATTCAAACTTGGCGTCATACATATATAGGGTTCAAAATATCGCAAAGGCTGTGTCCTATGTCCACACTGCTCCCAACTGAGGACATTATTTAGGGGTCACTCCATTTTTAGTGCTGCCCAAATGACCAAGGAGTGAAAAAGTACTACAATCAAAATCTCCCACAGTGCACCTTGAAAAGTAGTGGGCATCGGTGGTGTGTAAACCGGTCAATAAAGACCACAATGCACCGCGAGAGTCGGGGAAAACAACAGCGAACAGCGGCAGGACTGAAGCAGATAGAAGCTCTGGTTTATCACTGACTGAAGACGAAAAGATGGAGAGGCTGAGGAGGCAGAAGCTAAAACGACAAGATGATACACGGTAGAGAGAGAGTTTGCATTTATGGTTTTGAAATGCGATTGGTCGAAAGGCAAAGGTAAGCGGGCTGGGATTGGCTGACGGCGATCGAAGGCATAGAAACCGTCTTCCTGGTCGAATTTGTTGCTCTGCTCCATTTCTTTTATTAATATTGATCCGGTGTAGTTATAACAACACTTTAATATCTCAAGTGTCTGAAGAGCAGGTTGTTGTGAAACTTTAATATGTCGCTAATGAGAAAAGTATCCCTCCAGGACAAAATAAACCCCGTATAGATCCATAGTTTGCAGTGTAAGTCTGACCTCAAGTCTTTTCTGTTTCATATTAAAAGTTCTCTGCCGTCTGGGGAGCTGGACATTGGAACAAATGATTGAATTTAATGGAATATGGTGTCTGCCTCATATGAGAAAATGGGCTTTAATACAGTTTGCCACAGTTAGAATAGTATTATCACTTTAGATTTATCCAAAGAAAACACAGTAGTGAAACTCTGATGTGCAGTGTCTGTGTAAACTGTGTGTGAATGTGTTTGTGCAAGTTTTTTTTTTTTTTTCAAACAGGGGGTTTTATGCTAAATTGAAGCATTCTGACATGTTATAATGTTGTTCCGTCATCAAATCACACCGAGGAGGTTTCAGGTGTTTGAGTAATCTAGCGATCTCTGTTTGAACCCTATGGTTAGCAGCGTAGGCGCCAATCCCGTGGACGCTGCGGTGACGGGGCAAAACGTTAATCTCTGCGCACCCACCAGAATTTCCCCCAAACGGGAATTCCATTTACTTCAATTATGTTTGTGGGGAAAAGTTTGGCAGCTAAATTCTGACATAAAGTTGGTTGATTTGTGTAAAATGTTCTCCCTCGATGTGACCCACAAGTCGACACTGATTCTCTGGAGGTTTTAAAGCGGCTCTGTAGTCCCTAGTAAACTTATTCACTAGCCAGATCCCATGCTCGTCAACAGCACCGCCCATGGCCCAGTAAGTTGGTAGAGTGCCGTCTGCTGACGAATCCGGTTCGAATCCCAGTCTCGACATAAACATCATCGGTTGAGCGGTCAGATCCAGTCGCCCACAGGTTGGTGCCGCAATTCCAGCTCCCAAAGATAAGTGGTGTTGTTGTGTTGTTGGGCAAGACACTTAACCCACCTCGCCCCAGTGTCTGCGCTGACTGGTGTGTGAATGTGTGAGCGGTTCCTCGATGTAACTGGCTTTGAGTGGCCTTTAACATGGAAAAGTGTTGTGTAAAAATGAGACCATGGTCAACTTTCGCAATAAGGTGAATATTGACTGTTGTTTTTAAGTGTGCGCTTACAGTGTAATGGTAACAGGTTTGATCTGAGGACCGGGGGCATCTGATTCCCCTCGCGTGATAATGGTTAAATCCTCGACTGTGTGCAAAGACGGGATCAGAAATAAAACTTGCCTATTAGCCTTTAGGTCCAAATAGTCTATACCAGAGAAACTGACACTCTAGACTGTAAAACTACATGGAGCTGCTGTGCAAGGCTACGCCCACAAGCCTCAGAGTGTCAGAAAATGAAATTTATTAAAGACCAAATATTACCCCATTTTCTGGTCTGTTATAATGTTATTTCCTCATCACAAACAGACCTGGAGTCGTTTTTGTTTCATTCACACATGTTTAACACACAAACTCAGGATTTAGGCTGAGTTCTTCTTTCAAACTGAAAACTGTTCCACCTCGTGATGTCATGCGGTGATACAGGAAGTGCTCCACTGTGTTTTTAAACTCCATACACCTTCTCTAGAATCATCGGGATAATTTCAGACCTGGGGCTGCAAATCTGACTCAACTAAAGGTAAAAGGAGCTGTTAACTTGAAAAGCACCACTACCTGACATCACAAGGTGGAAGAGAGTATTTTGAGCTTTGGAGATGTAGACAGATTAATAAAGAGTTACTCAAACAAATGTGAATGAAATAAAACACAACTCCAGGTCTGTTTTTAGTGATGTAACAATATTATAATATGGTTTAAAGCTCAGAAGAGTAAATTTTATATAATATAGGACCTTTAAACTTTGGTCATGTATTAAAATGTTTAATTTGTTTGGCAACTTACTTCGAGTTTTCCTCAGGATAAATGTCTTGAGTGGACCATTCCAGTAGTGCACCCTCCAACTAAATACACCCACCCCATCCAAACCACCTCCTCCAGAAGCCCGTCCTCCTCATCGCCCCATCCTTCCCTGCTGTAAGCCTATGACAGGTCTTTTGTCAGCATTTTGTCACTATTTTCTTTTCTTTTTTAAGATAAGCCTCTGCTCCTCAAAAGGTCAATGCTTCATCCTGGTTTCAGAAAATGGCACCTTGGGTAAAAAAAACCCAACATTATTATTGATCAGAAGAAGCAGAGAAGTAGAAAGTTGGGTAAAATTACTGACAGTGTTATCAAAAAAAGAAAATAAATACCTAATATGAAGGAAAGAAAACTTTAAGAGGGGGTGTTACAAGTTTCAGTTTCATTTTTGACGGTCTGAGTCTTCCCTCACTTCGCTCTCCGTGCAAAGTCGCTCCCCCTTCAGAGCACTATAAGTAGGTTTGTCAAAGTAATTACTATATTGACTTATCTCTCAGTAGATGACAGATTAAACTATATTTTTTGGAGGTCTCCATTTACCATGGGTACATTTTCTTTGTAATAGTGATAGATTTGAGCTGTAGGGTTGGATAAATAGATTTTTTTTTTTTTTTTCTGGATAATCCTACTTTAGGGTTATTGTGTCTGGCATAAATTACTTCGTTTATCATCTATAGCTTCTTCAGAAATATATCGAATTTCAACATTTGTTACTGTGACCGGTCTAAGAATCGCGTAGGTTCCGCTAATGAAGCTACTGCACATCGCATCAGGTTTGTGAAGTTGTAGTGTACTGTTTTGTATCATGTTTTTGTATATTTATGTAGAATTGTCTTGTGAGAGCGTGGGTGACATAGGCTTGTGGATGGGATCGTACAGGTAGCCATAAACAGGGTTCAAATAGTGACTGGGGAGATTGCTATATTACTCAAACATGCATGGATGACATTTAAAACTTCACAACTCACGAGCTTTTGACCATGTTCTAGCGAATAGTATTCACTCATCATTAGTTTATGGTATTTGTTAAAGCTTTAAGGCTCGTGTGCTCGGAAAATGTCTGTTTGTCCAACCCATTCCCCATAATTAGAGGCAAAGTTCGTCATTTCTATTTACAGCCTCAAATCACCTATAGAGTATATAGCCACAGCTAACTATAGCATGTCATTTGACATAGCCGACCTAGCTAAGCACCTAACAGTCAATAACATGTTCTGATCAGTTACACCCATTACTGCTAATCTGTGTAGCCCCTGTGCAGCAAACGTGCTCTTAAAACCAGGTCTGGAGGGTCTTGGGCACATACAGGATATAACGCCAGAATTATGTAGCGTAGCCGCCCTAGCTAAACCAGTCAATAACATGTTCTGATCAGTTACACCCATTACCCGGCAGTTGTCAACGCTAAAGGTAATCTGTACAACCCTGTAAACAAACGTGCTCTTAAAACCAGGTCTGGAGGGCGGACCAGATAGCGGAGAATTAATTTTCCGTAGCCGACCTAGCTAAACGCCTACCTAACCAGTCAATGCGATAACGGATAAGAATCCTTTTTTTTCTTGGGACGGGCGAGCACATCCTTTTAACAAAACATGTTCTTATCCGTTACACCTCTTACCCGCCAAATATTCACGCTAAGGCTAATCTGTATCGCCCCTGTAAACAAACACGGTCTTAAAACCCGGTCTAGAGGGCGGGGTACGTACAGGATATTGCACAAGAATTATGCAGCATGTCATTTAGCATAGCCGACCTAGCTAAACGCCCATTTAACCAGTCAATAACATGTTCTGATCAGTTACACCCATTATCCGGCAATTATCGACGCTAATGCTAATCTGTATAGCCCCTGTAAACAAAACGTGCTCTTAAAACCAGGTCTGGAGGGCGGACGGGAGCGCGAGGGTACATAATTGGAGTGTGATTTATTAGCAGGTGTAGCGCACGGCGGCCCCTAAGCACCATTACCCCCGCGTATGGATCTGCGGCTGGGTTTATGGCCGCTGTTGGCAGAATGCGCTCTACAGCGGCCATTTTTCAACAGGCCTATCAATATCCCCATGGCAGAGTGAGCTCGGAGGGCAATAGCGTGAGTGATGAGGGCCGGGCTGTCAGAGGAAAGGGGGAGGGGAGAGGGGCGGGGCTTGTGCAGAGTGGGAGGGGTCACAGTGAAGATGGGTGGTATGTGGGATTTTTCAGTGTATTGTTTCATAGAATTCGGACATGGGTTATACTCTGGAGCAACTTCGGCAGCAGTACTCGAATAAAGTATAAACCATGTAACTGTAACTGTACTTTTACTCATTCCATTACTGCATATAACTTAATATAATTACTATACGGTTCACACATGTTTCATATGCATACGCCGCCCTGCAGGTTTGAGAGTGAAGTGGAGCGGACTGACCCGTGGAGCCCGTGGTGAGGGGGCGCTAAGACGAATGTGTGTGGGGTGAACAAGTCAAGGTTCCCCTGGGGGTGGTCTCACGTGATAATGGTGTAATTAATCTGCAGAGGGAGAGGGGGCGCTGTGCAGTCTGCTGTCTGTAAGTGCACTGTAAAAAAGAGGAGTACTAGCATGAGTTGATATTTTAAACAATGCATTTAAAATAATACACATTATTTTAAAATAATGCAATTGAATTTTTTTTTTTTT
This sequence comes from Periophthalmus modestus, assembly GCA_019594935.1. NCBI lineage: Eukaryota > Metazoa > Chordata > Actinopteri > Gobiiformes > Gobiidae > Periophthalmus > Periophthalmus modestus. Next base: position 19,609,110 of record JAIEZT010000068.1, on the reverse strand, counting down.
TTTTTTTTTTTGTCTAAACCAAATATCAAACCAAAAAATATTATGTTATTTTTTTAATTTTAGTATTTCCTGTTCAATAAATATATTTAAGTAGCTCAACTTTGGGTCAAAATAAAACTGATAACATTAAAAACATGTTATTAAAGAGGGAGCTTTATGCAAAATCCACTTTTTGGAGCTTTCTACCATGTTATAACATTGTTCCCTCGTCAAAAACTTGCCTGAAGTGGTTTTCAATGTCACTCATGCATGTTTGAGTAAATTAGCGATCTGGCCCCACAAGGTTAGCTGTAAGATTCTGGCACATCACCTGCATGGTTCCATGAGAAGTTAAAACCATACTTCGGAACATTCTCCATGGGGATTGATACGTTTTTATGTCATACCCTTGAACATTATAGTCAAAGGAGTAAGAAAAATGATATGTCAGAACCAAAATCAAACGCTATTTTTTGGACTAAAAAGTGACATACTATGGCTTTAAGAGCAGTGGCATTTTTTGCCTTGTTATCTCTGTTGAATAGTGCACTTGAAATGAGACAGAAAGTCCAATAATAGAGTATGTGATCTTAAATCAGCCAAAACAACTTGAATAAAATGAGGATTATGAACTGTAGACATTGTAACCCTTTATATGTCAGTGTTTATTTTGTACAGTGTAATGGCCCCCGCACCCTGAGGTTATCCGTCTTTCTTATTTATGAGTCTCCACATGGATTCTCCCTCTCTCTCCTCTTCCTCCTCCTCTTCCTCCTCCTCTTCCTCCTCCTCCTCAGCATCTATACCTCAAGGTCGAGCGTAGCAGGGGCAGCGTCTAACGTCCCAGCTGAAGTTGCGCGAGGGGAGGGGACGATACTGGGGCCACACCCACCCAGAGATACAAAAGTGATTATCTGCTTTCAATAAAAAAAAAAAAAAATACTCATCATCTTTTGATATGAACCTTTTTTTTTCCTGTTGTGAGTTTTATAGTCATTTAAAGGAGACATATTACGCTATATCAACTTTTACGAGTTTTTATCTGTTATATAATCGTTTTCCCTTTTCATTCACCCTCTTGAAGTTGTATTTAGAGTGATTTAGAGGCATTTTGGCACAGATTTTTAAAAGTGATTTGGATCAATCCTTAAGTCGGGCTGTCAGTGAGCTGCACTTTGCTGTGAGGATGTTTCCAGCGACGTTTCATAAAGGGACGGAAGGGAATCACCGCTGCAGTTTTCAACCAGGAGTTAACAGACGCGTTTCTTTTATTAAATCAGACCTATTCTGCAAAATTGACTTTTCAGAGCTTTTAACCATGTTTATAGTTGTTTCCTTCTCATTTACCCTCTCGGAATTGTATTTGGAGTGATTCGTGCATGTTTGAGTCATCATTAATCGATTATTTTCAAGACGCCATTTTGCCACCGGGACACGCCCACTGTGACGTACTTACTTTGTTCTCCGGTTTTATTTTCAGAGATGGGTGTATGATTTGGCAGTGTAGCATAGTTACATTGACATTGATGGAAAAAAAAAAAAAAAACAACCTTCTACTCACTAGTGTGACGTGCAGCTGTCCATCGGAGGTGCCGACAGCTATTACATCGTTTTAGGTGAATACTGCGATTTAAAAAGTGCAAATTCTAACATAATGATCCTCAGAGATTATAATTAAAGAGCAGACACAAGCACAATGCCTTCTTTAAGTCATTTTAGATTAATATTGTAAATGATGATGTTTAAAATATAAAATATTTAGCTAATTTACTAACAGATGATTGTCTGTGCACTTTTTGATTAAAGTGATAATCTGGAGGTGGCACATCGCCCACATGACTCCCTGGAAATAGAAAGTTAAAACCATACCTTGGAACATTCTCCACAGAGATGGATGCGTTTCAAGCCATACTGTGGAATATTATAGTCATAGGAGCAACATTTCTATGGAAACAAGAAGGAAGTGGAGATGCAAGTCTGATCGCAGCGAGGACACATTTTTATGTTTTTAAATGAAAAAAAATAAAATGTGAAAAAAAAAATAAAAAATAAAATATTCTAGTCTATTTTTTTTGGCAAAAAGTTTACATATACAGCTTTAAAAAAGACTCAATTTGAAGCTACGGGTCTCGACTTCACTTAAAATTTGAGTAACTGCACAGCCCTACTTTGAATTATATCTCACTTTTGAAATTCTTGTCACTATATTTGTCAGAAAATTCTAATTATCTTCCCCCAAAACAGCCCCTCCTCCTCTGCACAGCACCTCTTCAGCTCTAAAGTCTTAGGCGGCGTGACCTTGAGTGTGTGTTTGAGAGCACATACATTATTCATAGTTGAGAATAATACCGCCTTAAAATGACACCTTCTTTTAAATGGAGTTTGGGCTTTGGGGCTTATGTGCACTGCTCATCCAATCCAGCCTGATGCAAACAAACAGGAAGGAAACTAAACATATATATATTCACTCACAAGAAGAAACGGAAGAAATTAACCTTTACCAATCTTGCCTGAACATTTGTACAAACTTGTCCTTGTTACGTCACCTGCTACAACGCATAGCTTTTTAAACCATAAATACACATATACTACTCATTCAGGGTTTTTTTAATTAATTTTTTTAATGAAATTTCTACTACTCAACATTTTAGATACATTAAATAAATACTGAAAGATGTATTCAATTATGTAGCAAAGAAATTACTTTTTATATTAAAGTATTCACCCTTTGTTATTTTGAGACTATTTTGTGTTTGCTACTTTCCACATGTGTCCATTCATAGTTTTGATGCTGCAGTGACAATCTACAGTGTCAATAATCATGGAAAGAAACACAAATGAAAAGTGCATCCAAACTTTCGACTGGTCGTCTAAATTAAAATCTGAAGCAGTGGGGCCTGCAGCCAAAAAAATCCAGCGTTTTTCTTACAGAGTGTAATATAAATGGGCGGTGAATGGCTGGGTAGGGAGCGCTCTTACCTCACAGCAAGAAGGTTTGGCCCTCTGGTCGGCCGGGCCTTTCTGTGTGGAGTTTGCATGTTCTCTCTGTGTCTGGGTCGGTGGGTGAGCGTTCTGCTTTCACCCATCAACCCAAAAAACATGCACAACAGGTTAAATCCTCCAGCTAAGGTTGTCCTGACCAAGACTATAGCTCAGGATCTGGAGATGGGTCCCGGGGCGCAACTCTGCTCATGACTGGCTGAAGGATGGGTCAAATGCAGGGAATTAATTTCCTTCACAAGAGATCAATAAAGTTTACCTCACCCTAACATTAAAAAAACAAACTGCTGGTGTTCGGCTGACAGGGCCCCGGCAACTCTCAAAAAGATCGGATGTTGTGGTGATTTTGTAGTACGTAAAATTTTGTAGTGTGTAAAAATGTCTTTTAGTTGCCATCATTTTAGAATTTCATATTGTAAATGTAGGAATGTTAAGGTTTTAAAATTCAATGCAATATCAAGGTCTCATTTTTAAATGTGTTCCAGCCTCAGAAAGTATTTGTGAAAAGTCCTTCAAACAAATTTCAATTCAAGCTAATTTTACTTCCCTTTGTTTTGTTTTTTCTGAATTTTTAAATAATATTTTAATTCCAGTTTAACACTTTGTACTGTAACCTTGATTTTCTTAAATTTTTAATATTTTTTTCACGGGACTAAGCACTAAATCCACTTCTTATATTAATGAACTGTGTAGTTGAAACCAGAAGTTTACATACACTATATAAAAACACATATGCTTTTTTTTCTCACTGTCTGACATGAAATCATGCTAAACTTTTCCTGTTTTAGGTCAATTAGGATTACCAAAATTATTACTATTTGCTAAACTCCAGAATAATAAAAAAAAATTGACACATTCCATTACTTTCTTCAAAGTTAGAAGTTTGCAATTTTGGTAATCCTAACTGATCTAGAACAGTTTGATTTCATGTCAGACAGCAAGAAAAAAAGCGTATGTAGTTTTTTTTTAATATATATATAAATAAAGTACAGATACCTAAAAATTCTACTCATTAACAGTGCTTTACTACATGTTCTTCATTAACTTCTACCACTGTTGTCAGGCAGGATTCAAACTGGCAGCCATCTTGTCTTGTCTGCCACTGTATGCTGTAAAAATTGTCCTCCAATAGCCTATATCATTTCTGCTTGTTTGTCCTTTATTCCTATACAAGAGAAATTGTGAGTATTAAGGACGGGATCAAATTCAGCTGCAGCAACAGAGCTCTCCACAGACATTTTATATCAGAAAACGTCGGCGGCATTTTTCTCATTTGACCAGGTCCACTTTGATTTATGAGGCAGCAGTCCCAGAGCGGTACAAACACGGATTAGGCTGGGAAAATGTTGGAAAAGTCTTTGTAGAGGGAATAAAGCTGTCACCTCTGATCAAACATGATACTTTTTACTCTGACAAAAGTGAAAATCGTACATTAAAATGACAATAATACTAATACTATATACGCAGTTCAGGTTGGTTGGTTGGAAGTCAGAAATGAGCCGAAGAACAACTGAAGAGCTCGTGTGCAAAAAGTGACATGTTAAAAAAGTCATGGTAGGTTTGCAGTTTACTCTTTGGGTAGAAATGGTTCCCAAAAGCCAAATTTTACTGCGATTTAAATATTGTTCCATCCCTCCTCAATAAAATCCACTAGAGTTCATTTTCATTGATAATATCTGTCTCTTTTTGAACTCTTCACTGACTTTAAAATGGACCTTTTCTGCAAAAACATGACTTTTCAGAGCTTTTAACCATAGTTCGGACATAGTATAGTAGTTTCCCCTCACCCGAAGTTGTATTTGGAGTGATTTGTGCGTTTTTGAACAATCTTTAATCGCTAATTTTCAACGCACCGGTACACACCCACTGCTCTGTACTTAGTTTGTTCCCCAATTTTATTTTCTTAATCAGTGATAAGTGTAGGATTCAGCAGTGTCGCATAGCCATTTTGGTACAAATGAAAAAATAAGTGCTAGTCGCTAGTGTGATGTGCAGTTATCCTTCGAAGGGGCCGACAACTCCATGGCTTTTTGTTGTCATGGCGTGTTTCTTTTATTAAGTCGTTTTAGATGAATATTGCGATTTAAAATGTGCAAATTATAGCACAATGATCCACGGGTCTCATGGATTATAACTATAGAGGAGACACAGGCACAACATGGATACTGAAAATGAAAAACCCTACCCAAAAATCGTTGACGATGACCTAAGCTTTAATCTTAACAGTACTTCGGCTTATTATTGCTCAGGTGGATTTTTTTTCAATTTACACCAGATGCCCGTCCTTTCCTGATCACTCACACTGTCATTACATCGGGCAGTGTGTTGAGTTTTTCAGTTTGTTTGTTCGTATCTGCTTTGATGAGGCTTGAACTTGGAACTCTCCAGTTAGCGGGTGAACACTTAACCAACCACGCTGCACCGGCAACCCAAGAACTTTCAAAACGAAGTTATCTATTCATCTATTTGATTTTATTTATTGGCCTGAAAGCTTTGAGAGCTCGTGCGAAACGGGGGAGGGAGAGCGTAAAGACATTCGGCAAACGCCAAGGTGGTAACTATGTATAATCCCTTAAACCGAATACGCCACCAGCAAGCTACGATTTCAAAAGTTTACACAAATTTTACATTCATCGACCCCAAAACTCATCAAACTTTGTTCATTTCCGACCAAATTACGCTTTCATTCCATTTTCTCGCGATTCCAAACTAAAACTCGACCCCAAAACCCATCAACGCTGATGGAACTTTTGATTTCCCGACGCTACAAAATGATCCATGAACGCTCCGCTCCTCCGTGGCACACAAATGACCTCCCGATGATGTTTACGTTCGGGAAAACAATCTCGCGCGCGCCCAAATATCGTTAGCGCGTGTGGCTGTTAGCATGAAGCAATGAAAATGACTTGTAATATTACCCACGATGCAATTGACAAGAGCGGGAATTCTCGGGAGCACTTTCTATTAGCTTGACACGGCTAAATTGTTGGACCCCGTCAGTGGTGTTTGTGTGGGGCCGTGATAGATAATGTGTGGGTAATTAGTTTGAGGCTAAAATCAATAGAACAGAAGTATCATTAGAGCAAAGTAAAGGCAATTACACAAGTGGCTGAGTACAGGAAAACTATTGGTACATGGAATGGTGTACTCAAATAAATGCTCTTGGGGGAATACATGGACAACGTAACTTGCAGGAAAAAAAAAGTTTTAATCTGTTTTACTGTATTTATTTTGTATAATGGATATTTGCGCCGCACCAGGTTAGAAGAAAAAATGTACTGCAAAAATCACAATAATATATTTCAAAACTGAGCTGGAGAACAGGTCTGAATTCTGTGGTGGAATTTGCTGTTTAAAATTGGACCCAGCACCTAAACTTCACCCAACCTGGAGGCCCAAAGGGGAGGGCGAAGGATGAGGATGAGGATGAGGAGGGGTCTGGAGATGTAAGAAACAGTGGCCGTGTCTCGATTCGACGGTTGCCCACTTCGAAGTTCCCGGCCGACAAAGGATGCTCCTCCGTGTAGCCTCTGTCGACCAGCAAAGGCCGTGCCGAAATGAGACGGGCCTACGCCACGGAGCGTACGTCAACCGAAGTCTGTGCACTGACTTTACGTCGCCTAGCAACCGTGACGGCCAATGACTAATGAGCTAGATGTTTAAAATGGACTAAGATATTTACAGTTACATTTTATTATTTAATTGAAAAAGAGTCAAAGTGTCGTCGTCGCAGCCGTTTATTTCTGTTTAGATTGAATGAACTAAGGACCTAATCTTTCCCTTTGAATATAAAAAGGCAAATATAATGTTATTAGTGATTTCTTCCCAATTGTAGCTAGTATTACATCACTTTAAGAAAATATACCTTGTTTTTCCTGTAGAAGAAGTCACGCGTGGTGCATGATGGGATACAGCAAAGTCTGCTCAGATGCACGCTTCGTTCAAGGCCGATCTCCATGGAAACGCTGGAAATGCAGGGCACATTAGTCGGGTGCATGAAATGGGACAGGCCTTGTCACGCCGGAAGTGACGTGAGTGCCCTTCAAACGCAGCCAACCAAGTGAGACATGGCCAGAGCGACTGGTCTAAGAGGTATCCGCACTTCAGGTGTTTGTGATCAGAAACACCTGGCTGTAATCGGGGCAGTCATGTGTGATGTCACGGAGTACTTAAAAAGGCGGCACACACAAATAAGAACAGAAGAGTTTTGTTGACTGCTTAATGATAAATATCTGGACCAGTGACGTGTGGTGAGGTTCATGGCTGGTGAGGCACTGATGTTCTCACAGTCAGATCTACAAACATATAAACCAGGGCATTTAAGTCGGGCGGGTACTTTGATAGACATATCGAAGGTGCATTTGTCGAACTGGGACACGGTTGGCGTCTGGAGATGCTCACAGTCCGCAAGTCTGTTGGCAGTGACAGAATCTGACACTATAGAGTTAAAAAAGAAATCACACGACAAACCATCACGACAGTCACAAGTTGATACTGAGTCACTAAATTCTCTGCAGCACAGACTGGCCCAGCAGCGTGAACCTGCAGCCAGTGATGGACAAGCGTCTCATCACGAATCGGTGCGTGTCTTGACCTCCATTGAACCCCTGAGACTGACTCACCGAACCCAGGTTAAGAAGCACTGATCTAATAGTATGAAATAAAAAGCTGGTTTTGTATTGTTTTTATCCTTATTCTGGTTCCCCAATTTTCAGTGGATCAAAGTAATTAAATTTCTTACCATTTTGTACGTCTGTTTGAAAAGAGCGAGTCTTTAGTCCCATGTCTGGATCCTTTATCGTTGGTCTTCCTTTAATTATAACCTCCTGCTTCGACTAAAAGTCCAGTTTAGAAAAGTGTTTGAACTTTAATATGTATCTTCCTCCATTTAAGGGCCAGACACGAAGAAAAAAATGAATTGCTAAAGTTGACTTGCTAACTTTAAATTGTAGTTTGCTGCCCCTTTTCTGCGAGAGTTACAAGAATCCCTGGGCTCACGAGCGCCCCCTAACTTGAGGCAGGGTAACTAGGGAAGCCCGCCTCACCCGGCGCCTTTTCACAGCCGCTATAATGTGCTCGGCATCGAAAGGGTTAAAGCAGCAGCTGAGCCTCACCGCACGTCTCTTCTCAGGATTTCAACGGTAAACGTAAAAATTAAGTGATTTTTAAGTACAAAAAAGAATAAAATTGCAAAGTTAAATAGAAAATAACGTTATAGTACAAATCATTGGACAAATATAACCATTTCATTTATTTTTTCTCTGTGATGACAGGCAGGTGAGTATTTTTTCAGAATAGCTTCAGAAAGTAGAGTTGTTTTTTTTTCTACCCCAAAGACATAATCGTTGTCAGTTGAAAGTACCTCAAGCGATAACATTATTATGACAAGTTTATGGAGCAAATTCTGATAAGATTCAACATTTGTGTATCATAAGTTTGGACATTTCTTTCAAAATCAGTAAATCTCCCACAGACCCCTACTCTCCCTCTGAAATTATGACATCAATTTCTAGAGCGTGAACACATTCAGTCCCACATTTAAATCACTTTGTATTCTGAGCCAAACAGGTCAGGTGGTCCCCAACATGGCGTCCGGAGTTCATATCCTGTATAAAAGAGCTTTGTATGTGAAAGCGCAGAATGCTGAGTTTGGCGTTAGCATGGGGCTGCAGTGCTGTGCTGGTGAATAACTGATGAGGAAGAAGAGGAGGAGGAAGAGCTGAGTCGGCCATCTTTGTCCCGTCCTGCCCGTGTGAGTGCGAGCGCGCAGACAGCTGACGGCACAGGAGCCGACACAAAAACCAACAATAAAACTGCAATTTATGAGCGCATGTACAGGAAATGTTAGCCAAAGGGACGCTTACGGTTTATTATCATGTTGCGGTTAATACTGGAGATGTTTTTCAGAGCTGGCAGAGTTTAAGCTAGTCTTACAAATGTTTATTGTCGTGTGATAATGCTAGTATTTCAGTGCGTGTTAGTTTGCTAGCCTCATTTTAGGTTATTTCAGCTAAGTTTTATCTCACTATTACTGTAGAAGTGATGGGACTTTCAGCTCTTTTATGGGATCCGATTCTTTTAAATCTGTTCATTTCAAAGAGCCGTTCAGCAGACCGGCTCTCAGTTGTGTTGTCTACTCTGCTTCTGTGGTGATTCTTGTGTCGGTTCCTCGTACATCAGTAGAAAAATGCACAAAATCAAAAAGAAAAGGATTTGGTTCTTTAATGTGAATGTTTTGAACCAGTTCTCATTTTGTAAAGAGTGGTCCCCTGCTCCCTAGTCTAAGTCGCTCCCTCTTCAGAGCGCTGTCAAAACACAATCACCGTGCATCCCGCTCATGAAACTACTGCACATCACGTCAGGTTTGTGAAGTTGTAGTATATAGTTTTGTATCATGTTTTTGTATATTTGTGGGGAAATCGTCATGTGGGAGCATGGGGGACGCGGGCTTGTGGGCGGAGCATTGGACAGGATCGTACAGCTAACTAACGAAGGTTTAAATAGGGCCCGGGAGAGATCGCTAGATTACCCAAACATGCATGGATGGCATTTACAATCTCTTCAGGCTTCTTTTTGATGAGGGAACAACATTATAACTTGGTAGAAAGCTAAAAATATTGATTCTGCATAATATCCTTTTTTAAGAAACCAGTCCAAAGAACCGCTCACGTGACTAATTGTAAGCTGGGTTGCCTCTTTACAGATCTGACCTGTAGCTTGGCATGGTGGCGTCATTAGCTTGTCTCCATGGCGATAATGATGTGAAAATGTGACTTTCGACTAACCAGTTTGAGTTGTTAAAGGCGCGCTATGTAACTTTCCAGGTTAAAGGAGGCCGTCCGCATAGAGATGTTGCTTTGCTTTGGCTAGAATGTGCCAATATGACGAGTTACAGGTCAGGTCTGCGGAGAGGTCACCCTGTTTATCATAAGAATTTAAGGTATTAAGGTATTTAAGGTATAATTTAAGGTAGCCATACAAAAGACTGAATAAAAGTAAAATGGCAGGTCACCGAACACACACACACACACACACACACACACACACACACACAGAGTCGTGGGCCATTTTGAGTGTCCTTCCTCAGCGTGTATCAGTCAGGTTTACTGCTCTGACATCATGTGATAGGCTCATAAAGTGACACAGGTCCTCTCGGCTCGTCCTTGACCTGTGGACGTCGTAATAGTGGACACAGAGCTGCCAGTCTCTCAATGCAGTGGAATCTCTTACGCAACATTTTAGTTTACACACTGGATGTTGAGTCTGCATCGCAATGTGACGTTTGTTGCAAAGGCTTCAGTGGTCGACTACACAGTTTTGCAGCACGAGATCTGAGGGCCGCCTTTTGTCCCTCGTCGTTTTGGTCTTAAACTGTTCGTACTAACCTGCGCTTCATGATCCTGAGGTTTGATTGACAGTGTTGCTAAGCGCCCGCTCCGTGCTAAACCAGCAGTGCAGGCGGGAAGGGGCGTTAACTTCGACAGCCTCCATCCGGATTGGCTGTTTGGTTGCTATGATACTCCAAATGTGGAACTTGTCTTCAAATTTGCCGCTATAATTGCAGTCTTTGATGAGCTTCATTTGACCGCTATGGGTGACGTCGCACTCTCTTAGTCCACTTCTTTATACAGTCTATGAGACCACCACAGTGTGATATATATACACATTGTTCCAAAGTATTGTTGAAAAAGCAAATGTTTTGTATTGAAACTTCATGTCTGACTGTGAGTTTAGATCCCCCCCATTCAGACTTCCAGACTTTACCAAGCCACATCTGGATATGCTAATTCACGTCTAGACAGCACAAGATTTATGTTCTCGGGACGTCCAATCAGACGAAGGCATTCTCTATCCATCATATCTCCCCATATGGAACAGCAGGCCGACCTATGGGGCATGTTCACACTATTCTGTGTATCCCACAACAACACTAAGCCCGTTTAATCCCCACAGTCACGCACATATAAATAAGAATATCATTGTAGAGAGCGCGGGGTCATGTGATGGGGAGACAGCTGTCAATCATGCTGCACGCTCCGTATGGGATAAGCTTAAGTCTTGACAGCCACTTAATTACCTTTGTGGTTCAAACAGGCTATTTATGAATATTTAATGACTGTAATGAAACATATGTGCAAGTCAGATTAGCAGCTCATGGTAATAGGAGCAACAATACATTTCAGGCAATTTAAAGCTAGTTGTTTTAGTCGTTTACAGCAGTGACGTGCGGTGAGGCTCAAGGCTGGTGAGGCACTGATGTCGTCACAATCAGTGCCTCACCTGGTTTATATGTTTTACAAACATATAAACCAGGTGTCAGTACATTTGGCCCCGGGTCAGTTTCTCTCCTAGTGACTTGGGGCCAGAATAAAAAAAAAAAATCAAAATAAAAGTTCTGAAGTCCATATGAAATAGCTCTAATACAGTGGTTCTTAACCTTGTTGGAGGGACTGAACCCCACCAGTTTCATCTGCACATTCACCGAACCCTTCTTTATTGAAAAAATAAAATATGATTTTTTTTCAAATTCAAGACATAGGTGAGTTTTACTGGTCACAAAATGAACCGTGCATTAACATCACTGTGTTCAAAGAACAAAACCAATACAATGCATGAACTCACAACAAATTACATCCATACCTTTTCACAAAGACATGACCTTTTTTAACACTACCGCCCTGAAATTATTTTAATTTTTAACCTTATATGAACTTATGAACTTATTGTATTTATGCTTTTTATTACTTTTAACATTTTAACACACACCCATCACCTAATTTCCATCAGGTACAATAATAATGAATATTTACTGCAAATCAGTGACTTCTGCTGTTGCCTTTGAGACCAGTTCAGAAATGCGGCTTCACCTTGTGCCTCGTGTTATTTTCACAGCAAAGTCTGTTCTGTGTCTCATGCCGTGAGAACAGTACATCGAGCGGTGCATTTGGCGAATTGAGACATGGCATCAATTCGACAAATGCATATTCGATGTACTGTTCAAAGTGCGGGTCGAAGTACCCGCCCGACTTAAATGCGCTGTTCGAACGGAGCATTAAGTCGGTAGACACATCGAAGGGTGTGTTTGTCGAACTGGGACACGGCCGGCGTCTGTCCGCGAGTCTGTTGGTGGTGACAGAATCTGACACTATAAAGTTAAAAAAGAAATCACACGACAAACCATCACGACAGTCACAAGTTGATACTGAGTCACTAAATTCTCTGCAGCACAGACTGACCAAGCAGCGTGAACCTGCAGCCAGTGATGGACAAGCGTCTCATCACGAATCATATGAGTCGGTGCGTGAGACTGACTCACCGAACCCTGAGGGTTAAGAACCACTGATCAAGCGCCCCCTAACATGAGGCAGGGTAACTGCGTGCCTCACCCGGCGCCTTTTCACAGCCGCTATAATGTGCTCAGCCATTAAAGGGTTAAAACAGCTTAGCACACAGCACACTCAGTCCGCAGTGAGGCACGAACAGCCTGTGCCTCACCGTGCGTCTTTTCTCAGGTTTTCAACGGTAAACGTAAAAATTCAGCGATTTTGAGTAATAAAAAAAAATTATAAAATTGCAAAGTTAAATAGAAAATAACTTTATGGTACAAATCATTGGATAAATATAACTATTTCATTTATTTTTTCTCTGTGATGACAGGCACTGCCTCACCTGCCTCACCTGACCACACGTCACTGGTTTACAGTGAGGGGTGTCTGTTATTAGTTGAGACAGTTGCATTACCTCAGTGCTTCTCAATTATTTTCTGTTATGCCCCCCCTATGAAAAAGAAATACTTTCGCGCCCTCCCTACTCTCCGCCGCAACTATAATAGTACAATTTGTCTATAAAATGGTAAGTTCTATATAACAAAACAAAAAAATACATAAGAGAAAATGACTTGCAGTGCTCTCTGGTTTATTGAAGTGACATTAAACAAGTGGGATGATTGTTGGCAATATTTGTCCTGTTTTCGCTTAACCCTTTTAAGGACTGAACTCACTATAGACCAGTACAGCTCACCTAGACTTTCATTCTTTTTGTATCCATAAAAATCATGTTAAAGGAAGTGTCAGAATATACTGCACTTTTTCACACAACTACCTCTATTTTACAAATCCATCCGTATTTTTTCTTTGACGCATTGAATAAGTGACTGGGAAAATCCCCGCGGCTCCTGCGCTCTCATTCATCATCTTCGAGGGACAACAGAGGCAGATAAAATATCTAAAGAGCCTCGTGCCTCTGCTTTGAGACGCCGTTTGAATTTACATGAAGCACAGTTGGTTGTGGAGTTACGATAACGGAAAGTCCACAACCGCGAGTCTATCGGCGACGATAGCATCCGACACCTCTCCTCCTGCGGGGTTTGTTCTCTCTGTTCACTATCTCCTGCTATTTGCTGTTTATGCGAGCAAACACAGTTTTAACTCTATGGCCTAGAGCTAATACTCGCACTCTAACAATGAGAGCGCAACTGCCACCTACTGTAGTGGATGTGCAATTACACTTTATTCTGGTACGGCAAAAGAAAAGCATGTTCCCCGGGGTCATTCGTGCCCCCCCCCCCCCCCCCCCCCCCCCCCCGCATTTGCACCGTGACTGCATTACCCTAAGGTGTGAACTGTCAGAGTCATATTTAGCATGATTGTTCAAGCCACACATGGCAGTTCACACTTTAGGGTATTTAAATACACTTAATAACAGATACTCCTGACTGTAAACAACTACTGTACTAGGGTGAGTTAGTTTCAGTGTAGTTAGCTCCTCCCTTCACAAGGATATAAGGCAGTTACTTACAAAACCCTGTCAGAACTGCCTCTTGCATGAGCGGGTGGCAAACGCTTCAGTCTAAAAACGTCTGGTCAGTTGACAAGTTCATTTTTATTTTGCGATGGAACCAAACCAAACACATTCAACAAGTTTAAACTAAATATTGTAATGAGCTGATATCTTGTGTTTACTTCAGAGCTGACACCTGCTGTTGTTAATTTAATTACCTTTGTACGTGACACTTGGTTGCTATGCCGACAAGCTGACGTGAAGGTTTTTGGAGAGTTTTGGCTCCAGTGAGCTGAGACTGCTGTCGTTTTGGTCGACAGTAACCCTTATGTTCAGAAAATAAACAACCAGAGGAAATTTGTCATGCTTCCTTACACCAGAACGCTACAATATTATATCTTTTGAATAAATAGAAATCCAAAAAAAATGGGGAGCTTTAATTAACACAGAGATTAGCAGGTTAAAATGGGACCAAACATCTAAACTCCCACACTCATATTCCAGATAGAGCTGCTAAACTGGGCAGTATACTTTCCAGAACTAAAGGGGAGACTGATGCTGCTTTCACGTGATCTCGGAAACTCGGACATGGCAACGTAAGCTAGATAATTATGCAAAATCAGAGCTTTCATGAGAGCAGCCGCTGAAATACACAACCTCTATAAAAGTACATCTGCATAACTTTATCTTTGCTGATTCACTGGGATGATGTGCAAAAGCCCCTAGTGGTTGTGACAAAGAATTACAGTTGAAACAAGAAGAACATGCACCTTTTTCCTCACTGTCTGACATGAACTTTCCCTGTTTTAGGTCTATTTCTGTTTTCTATAATCTTACTGTATGTAAACTTCTGACTTCGGAGAAAGCAATGAAAAAAAATCAGTCTCTCATTATTCTGGCATTTGGCAAATAGAAATTATTTTGGTAATCCTAATTGACCTAAGACGGGAAAAATTTTGTCTGATTTCATGTCAGACAGTGAGAAAAAAAAGCACACGTGTCTTTTTAGTATGTAAACTTCTGGTTTCAAACTGCAGATAAACGAATTCTTTAGGACGTTTTCGCGAAGTTGGAATACTGAGTACTTCATTGATTAGAATATACATCTGGGTTTTAGTTTGGCTTAAATATATTTGTGAAGTAGAACCATCAGTGGGTGGGTGAGTGGTTCCTTGTTGTAAAGCGCTTTGAGCCTCGAAGGTGCAAAACCGCTATATAAAAATTCGACCATTTACCATTTTCCGAGTTGAAATTCCAACCCGAGTTACATTCATCCACGTTTTTCTGATTCGGTGGTCAAATCTTCAGAGTTTACGAGATCATATGAATGTAGCATGAGAGGAGAGGAGGGAGAGGGGGTCTAGGTAGAAGAAGAGTGTGACTCCTCCAACAATTATCCGCACTTCAAACTCCGCCTCTGCAGCCAGCTGTTTGCAATCAGAAACACCTGGCTTTGTGTGATGTCACATAGTACTTAGGCCACTGGAGGCAGCACACTTTGATTTAGACCTTTTTAGACCAGAAAGCTGCAAATCTCCCTAGTTAAAAATAACCCCCAAAAAGTGGATTTGTGTTTTGTCCCACTCTCAAATCTCAAACGAGAAAGAATCATCATTTTGCAGATGTCAGAATGTTTTTTTTTCCTGTTGATAAATGACCTCGCAGTCCCCCGCAGACAGAGACAGACAGACAGGCTCCATGTTGTCCAAACGATCCGCCAACGAGACGCCTGGACAGACCAGACCACCAAACACCCACAACAGGACACAGCTGCACACAGGGCGTATGGGACTCGATTATGGGGCCAGTGTTTGGGAAGAAGAAGCTGTTGTGAACATCTTTCTGGGGAGACGCATCTTATTATCAAGGGTAGAATGTAATTATAAATACTCACATAACTGTAATTGAGTAGATTTGGGGTAATGGTCCTTTTTTTGTCCATATAAAACATTAAAAATAGGTGCAGGTGTGTGTATAAATGTTTATCAGATTATTAAAGTGCATTTGTGGTACCAAAGACTGGATTGTCCTGCTTGTCCTTGAAATATATTCAATTTCTGTGAAGCAAAACATCCAAAAACTGTTTTCTTCCCCATCTCAGTTCTGGTGCAGTTGGTCCTTTAGACTTATGCGAACATGTGAACTTGTATTTAATGCTCCCGTATCAATGATTAACAAACAGGTGAGATAATCCAGCAGTCTGTGAAGTAGTCCCCTATAGACACATTTCATACAGGGCTGTTCTCTTCTAACAGTGACGGCCAAACCACTTTTTGTTTTCTCGATTAATCGTTGGAGTCTTAGGTCAAATGTTTGTAATCGGGGCAGTTCTGTGGAGCCACTCCGAGACCCCCTGTTTCAACCAGGTGATTCTGATTACAAAGACCTGGCTGTGATCGGGGCAGTCCTGTGTGATGTCACCTAGTACTTGAAATTGCAGAAGCCACTGGAGGCAGCACACACTCAGATTTAGGCATTTTTGAAACCTGAAAATTTACCTAGTTTGTACTAAAACTGCCAAAAAATGACTAGGAACCACTGACAATTGAAATATGATTACTATTAAAACACCATATACACTGTTTAGTTGTAAAAAAAAAAAATTAGTTTATTTCGTTATACTTTAAGCTCCACGTGCTCCACTCCACCACTATGCTGATACATTTGCGTCTTAAACTTGAACTACTACTAAAATCCCGTTAGCTTCGTAATTCCTCGCCAAGTTGCTCCTTCCGCAGTTTTCTGTTGTGACCACCACTCTCAGTATTTTCCTCCAACATGTTTTTCCAATCCGCCGCCATTTTTCTGTGGTCAGTGATAATGACACACAAACACAGGCTCTGAAGAGCATTGCATCATGGTCTAAAAGGTTCTGCCTGTCCGAGGGTGGAGCGTTAAGGTAAGCCGAGAGAGTTTAACCTTTGTCTTCTGGCAGAAAAAGAGAATTTGCTATGACACACAAGCCCATTTTCACTCAGCCATAAGATCGCTTTGCCTCGTTAGCGCCCCCCTCCTGCAACTTAGGACTCAGGACATCTGGAAGCACAGCAGTGTCATTGAAGTCTGCTACAGGGGCATTTCATGTACAGGAGGATCTTAGTTTCTCTCGCAGCCAGCGCAGAGGGGAGTATAGGGTTGATAGAAAGCGGAAATATTCCCGATCTCTCAGTAAGGATGTGCAAACTGCTACTAAGTCACCTCATTTGTGCAGTAAATCACCCCATATATATAAATGGACATAGCTAACCTGCTAGTCTTCGCTTTTCAAATAGGCCCTTCTCTCTATAACTGCTGCCGTCAGCCTCGTCATTTTGGCTTCAAAATGTTCGTAGGCTCTACTCTATAGGGTTTTTTTATTAGCTTTTGTCAGCCCGTAAATCAAGATATGAACATTAATAACAGACAAATCAAGCACCTGATTAACAGCATTGCTAAACCTGCTTCATGCTAAACCAGCGGGGGCGTTAGGGGCGTTACCTTCAGTAACCTCACTCCTGGATTGGCTCTTTGGTTGCTCTGATGCTTGTGTTTTAGATATGGCGTTACGGGCCCAGGCCTCCAGCTCAAGTCCCTGCAGCCGATCCCCGATTTCCCTGTGCAAGCTTCAAACCGACAGACCTCTCTCGCGATTGGAGCGTCGGTCGCTAGCTGGCACCTGATTGGCTCCTGGGCCCCGTGTGTGGATTGGTACATTGAATACTACTGTGTTAAGAGCCGCTTTTTGTTAGTCTTTACTTTAATATCCCTTTTAAAATAAATTATAACTACGGTTTCACAATGGAACTTGAGTCCAAATTCACCGTTCGCGTTATGGGTGACGTCGCACTCAATTAGTCCACTTCTTTATACAGTCTATGGAGGACACATCCAAGTTTTCTCATTCTTAGTATATATCGACACGCAAGGCCTCCTGTGAAAGCTCAGAACCAGAGGCTGCACTAGCACTGATTCACGATTGGCTGCAGGTGCTGGAATTTAGGTAGTGACCATTCAGATCAGAGAGAGTGCTTTTATAAAACAACTGGATTAGGGCATGTTTTAGTGAAATGAGCATCCTAAGCCGTCATATGCACTTTAATAGCTCCCACAGCACGTCGTAAGCCCATAGATCTGTTTAGGCCCGGCTAACCAGATTTGTGCCGTTCTCTCTCAGTTCACTTCATCTTCATCAGGGCCGTGGTTGTTCTGAGCTCCGGCAGCTGCTCTGCTTTGACATTTAAATCAAGTCTAATGCAGTCCAGTCAAGTGTGGGCTGCTCAATTAGACCAGCCCAAATCAGCCCTGCCATGTTCTGCTACTCAAAAAGAGAGTGGAGGGAGAAGAGAGGGAGAAGAGGAAAGTAGAGGAGAGGGGAGGAAAGAAAGGAGAGGGGAGGAGAAGGGAAAAGATCGTAGGAGAGAAGAGGTAAAGGGAAGGAGAAGACGGGAGAGGAAAGGAGAGGGGAACTGAAGCAAGGGAGGAAAAGGAAGGAGAGCAGAGGGTGAAAAGGAGATGGGAGGAGATGGGAGGAAGGAAGAGGGGAAGAGAGGAGAGGGGTCATGGTGGTGCTGTGGCTAAAGTGCATTTGACAGGTCTGTCGGGTCATTAAAACATGGTTAACATCATTATATTTTACCGCTTGTGCCTTGTTAAATCTGAGGTCCATTCATCGTGATAACTTTGGCTGCGGTTGTTTCGATCGCCATGAAAATTCACAGATGTGTGCTTTTTCAGGTTTTTAGACATATGTGAGTTTCATTTGGGTATCCACTGATTTCCATTACAATCACATTTTTTTTTACCCCTCCTCCTATGATCTCCACTGCCACCCTATACACACATGGTCAGTTTGTGCCTGGAAAACCAGATGCAAATACAGAAAATACCAAAAGTGGTACGGATGTGATTGTAGTGTATCACCGATTAAGAGAATAAACGATGCAAGTGCAGAGGAATGGGCCAGAACCGGTGGTAGATCTGTTAAATCCGTCCTTTTCTGATGAGCTGAAAATGATCTGTTCCAACAGTCTATATCGTGTGGTGGTAACCTTGTAAAGGAAGGTTGCTAATACGGTAAGATACACTCTATTGATCCCTGTGGGGAAATCTGTATCTGACCCTCCCTTCAGGGCTCATCATACTGGTGTCATGGATCAGGAGAGTGGACGGCCACTCTGCATCTCCAAGGGCCTATCTCCAGATCTTGAGCTAGGCTTTGCCGTGGTCTTACCTCGGGGGAGTTTGCCGATGCTGCAGGTTTTGGGGTGATGGGATGAACCTGAGCACCTGGAGGAGACCTGCACAGACTGTACTGTACATAGAGCACCTCACAGGCCAAATATCAAACCAGGGACCTAGAGACAGGGACCCCTCCGTATGCTCCAGTGCTCTGTGTGTGTGTTTGTCTCACTTTCACTTGACTTCTCTCAGAGCTCAAATAACTCACTACGGCAGCTGCTGTTTTACTCTTTTTTCAAAGTGCATTTGACAGCTTGTCATGTTTTTCTAATTATGATTTGGTTTAGTGGGAAAGTTGCTGTCAGAAGTATTTTTTATAATTATTATTTTTTTTTTTACATTGGTTAAGGTCGTTTTCACACTGTCACTAGTTAGATCGACATAAAAGAACATTGGCTCTGAAAGCGGCGCTCGGGCTGGTGTGAACATGACAGTCACTTTCTGGACTGTAGTAAACAGCTGGTCTGAGAGCTTCAAACAGAAGTTCTCGTTCTTCACTCTGGAGCGGTCACAGTCCGCTGTGAGAGGAAACGTGCTCTGAGTTGAGTAAAAAGTGATTGGATCATGTACATTTGTATGAATGGGCTCTGCAGAGCTGCTTTTGACACATTTGCACGACAGGCAATTTGGATCAACTCAATTGTACTGTATTGTTTTATTGTGATTTTACGTGTTTTATTTTATAAGATTGCACTTTGTGTTGCCTTTGTACACTTCTGTGGGCAGCTGTGGTTATTTTTAAACGCGCTTCATAAATACATTTGACCTGACTTAACTTGACTTAACATCAGCGACACGTCTCCTTCTGGATCTGTCCGCAGAGGGGGCGGAGTGACCCCTCCCACTCATCTGAGAGGTTCAAAGTGAAGGGGAGTTGTACAGTCGTCCCTCGCTATATCGTGGTTCACCTTTCACGGTCTCGTTGTTTGGCAGATTTTTTTTTTTTCTGTGTAAAAAAAAACAAAACGTGCAAAATTCCATTGTATGAACGCCCATTGTGTTCTGTGTCCTGATTGGCTGAGGGACTGTAGACCATTGTCCATCAGTCTCCTCCGTGTCTCCTGAACAGTACAGAATGTGTCAGACAAATTCACATAAATGTTCGATCGCAGGGTGACTCTAAAGTGCTGTATGTTTGCAAGTTTTCTCCCCGACAAAACCCACAATGTCGATGAAACGTTCTGCAACGACAAATTTCAGAAACACTTTGGACTTAAGTGTTTCTGTGGATACCGCAGGAGCAGAGACACGTGAACAACACATTTAAAGCATCATCGAGGAAGAGGGAGAGAATATACGAAGGTTTGAACTCGTAAAGTGTTTAAACAAGAGAGAAATGTGAGAAAATGTTAATGTCTGTCTGAGAAAAGTGTATAAAGTGTGTGGTGAGGGGTTTTACAGCTGCAAAACATATAGAATAACTGTAAAACATAAAGCTGACTACTTCAAACCTCAGAACAATGTACAGAACAGCTACATTTGATCCATCCTGCAGTGTAGCTGGGGCAACCTGTCAGGAGAAATCGACATCACGTGGCTGCTCCTGACAGGTTGAGCAAGACTTGGTCAGAACTCCCTTTGTTGGAGGATTTTTACCTGTGGGGCATGTTCCGGGTTGGGTAATATAGATGGTAATACGAAATGCAGTTAGCAGGTCATGGAGTCCTTGGTGCGGTTTATGGTCCAGGTCTAATCCACATGTTCTAATGAAGACCCATCTGCTTATGGCCTGAGGTAAGCCACAAGTGAGAGGAGAGGCAGGTGCACAGGAGCTGGAGGAAGGACAATCGATATAAAATGATGTACAAAAGTGTGTCTGAGGCATTGTTGTCCGATGTGTCACAAAGAAATGTCGTTTTCCGCTGTAAAGGTATTCATATTCTTTCTAACTGAAGACATACGGTCCCACTGAGAAAACGAAAGAGGAGGTATTACGCAAAACTGACTTTCTACAGCTTTTCCACCACGTCATCAAAAACACGCGGGTTTAAGATGTCGTCCATGCATGTTTGAGTAATTTAGCGATCTCTCCTGGACCCTATTCGAACTCTTCACGGTTCGCAGTATGACTCTGTCCAAATCTGAGCCCGCAACCCAACAGCAACCATGCTCCCGCTCAGCCATTCTACAGAAATATACAAAAGCATGACACAAAACGACGTACTACAACTTCACAAACCTGACGCGATGTGCAGTAGGGTTTTGTGTTAGCAGCCAAGGCCCCATAGAGGTCAAAATACATTATAATGGATGGCCCCAATTGAATTTAATGTCGTTTTATTGCCCTACATCACAACAACGGCTGCGTCTATTCACCAAAAATCACAAGCAGATTAACAGACAACTCGCAGGAATAGTGAAAAACAAGAAGTTTCAATAAATTAGACTTTTTATGCAACATCGACTGTGAGATTTTACCATGGGATAATGAGGTCCCTTCACCATTAATTTAAAGGGCCCAGATTACACTATTTTCTGATCTGTTATAATGCCGTTTCCTCATCATAAAGCATACCGGCAGTTGAGTTTTTTCTCTCAAACTGAAAACACTCACTCTGTTCCACCTTGTGATGTCATGTACTTACACAGGAAGTGCTCCACCGCGTTTTTAAACTCCACACACCTTCACTAGAATCATCTGGATGATCTCAGCCCTGGAATTGCCGATCTCCACTGAACTAAAGGTAAAACTTGAAACTTGTTAACTTCAAAACTACCACTTCATGACATCATAAGGTGGAACTGAGCATTTTGAGCTTTGTAGATATAGACAGATGATGATGAAACTATATTCGAACATGACTAAAAGCTCACAGGAGTCAGTTTTGCGTAATATAGGACGTTTAATCAAAGTTATATTGAGTAATTCACGTATGTTTGAGTTCTCGTCCTACGTCTGAGGCCTGAGTGCTCGGAAAATATCTATTTTCACCGACCCCCTATCTCCGCCCACTGCTTTGTGATTATACAGAAAAAAAACTACAGGTCACAGGTTTGGAAAAATGCTTTGTAGCCTATTTCTACAATAAAACAAAAACGAGAAATGAAAATCTGCTGCTTGTTCCAGTCAAAATGCAAGTATGAAGAGGTTTACCAATTCTGCGGTTTTGAACAGTAAGTCAGTGGACGTGTTTCTATTAAGTCATTTAGATCAATATTGTGGTTTACAGTGAACAAACTGTAAAATAACGATCTACATATGTAATTTCCCTCAAAAAAACATGTCTTTAAATTTCTTTCCACGTATTTGAGTTAAATCGGTCTTTTATAAGCAGATCAAAACATGTCCACTGCGTGCCGTCTGCATCGGATTATCGACCGATAATCAGGAAGAGCGTGTTATCATGCTAGTTGTCATCAGCTTTAATGTGAGAGAGAAACACTACTTTAACTTTAATCTCTGAAAGTTGTGAAAAGCTCTTGTAAACTCATTGCGGTGAGGAATCGGGACGTTCTGAAAGCATAAGGTGAGCGAGGAATAACTTTGGACGACTGCAAACTGTTTTTCACGTTTATAGAAATTGTAAAAATCAAGTACGGCGCCACAGACGGATGTGGCAGTGACAGTAAATCGTAAGCCTTACTAGTTTATTTTCAAGTGGCACTTATCTGCTTCTGCAAATGAAATACTCTAGTCCTACCTTATTATTTTTCTTATTTCAGCACCATCTCCTCCACCCTTTCTGCAATGTTCTCTCCAAACCCTGTGTAAGCCCTTGTTCACCTTGAGCCTCTCCTCCCCCTCTCCCGTCTCCTTCCTGCGCGAAAGAGGATCTGGCCCCGGAGTCACATGTGGACAGAACCGGAGCCTCCGCACAGCCCTCGCTCCCCGGCCCCTCCCCTCCGCCCTCCCTCCTCCTTCGGATACATGCGAGCAGAGGTCATCTCATGGGCGGATGCTGAGCCAGGATTCTCAGTACAGCAGTCCAAACATAGAAGCATGGATTTGTGCTAACGTGATGTGTGCTCAGCTGTTTTATGTATCCGGCAATGAGACAAGACATGGTTGGAAGTAAGACTACAATGAACATGTTGTAACCTTGGTAACTCTTTATAATAACCGCACTTTTAATAGCCCTAAAGAGGGGGTATTGTGCCGAACGAACATTAACTTTCCGGAGCTAACGTTGCTCCCTGTAATCTCCCAGACAGCAACCTTAGCGGTTTTGACGAGGAACAGAGCGAAGCTGAGACGATTTGTCCAGTACAGACCCAGGTGCATTTATTTCCAACACCGAAAAAAATTACAAAAATAACAGCAAAAGTTAAAATCGGACAGTAACAGCCTGTACACTGAGCACCATCCTTTGAGCAGACTGAGGTTCGCTCCTTTTATAGAGCATATCCCTTAATTGGTGACTCCCCACACTGCAGCACAGGTCATTTTCAGCACATCCAATAAGTTACTGTTAGCAAAAAAATCTGTAAATCTTTATTAAATCAAATCTGTTATTAAAATAGAGTTTAAAACAAGATACAACAAGCTAAAATATTTGGACACCCCTCCTCCTCAGCACGCAGTTGTTTGCCCCGGAACTTTCTTAAGGTGCAACAGCTCCCCAGGGACTCATTTGGCCAGAACACCTAAGAAGAAATTCCAATTACAATCAATTAGCTGATGCACTTATTAATATCTTTTGTTCCAGGCAAACTTTATCTACACATTCACTTCAATGAATGAAACATTTTAAACGTCTTTGTGTATTGTCCTTTTTACCCGTTAGCTTTAAGGGTAGGTCTATGTAATGGACTAGCTTAGTCAAATTCCCTCATCAAAAACCTGCCTGAAGAGGTTTTAGATGTCGTCCATGCACGTTTGAGTAATCTAGTGATCTCTCCTGAGCCCTATTCAAACCCTCCTTACGGTTAGCAGCACAAATCTGTCTAAAACTCAGCTCACAAGCCCACCCAAACCTGAATTCATTAGTGGGATGCAGGCTGTGTTGTGATAGCGCTCTGAAGGGGGAGTGACTTAGCACAGGGAGCAATGGGAGGACGGACTCGAAGCGTCATGAACCAAACTGGACAGCATTATACAGGTTAATACGTTGTTTTTGTTGATTAAACCATTTTCAAAACAATAAAAGGTAACACGGTGAGTGAAGTTTGTCATGTGTTAGCAGATAATCCCCTGTAGAAGTGTAATACCACCTCTTTATCTGATTTCCACTGTCTTCAAAACATGAACAACAGAACGGGTTCATTTTAAACGGTTTGCAAAGCTGTTCCATTACTTTACGCATTCCGAGCATCCTAGTTATTCACCATGATGAGTTTATAAGCACTTTTACAACTTTCAGAGACCAGGGTGAAGTTTTGCCATTGCAGTACGGTGGTCCCTCGTATATCGCGGGGGTCACGTTCTAAAAATAACCCGCAATAGGTGAAATCCACAAAGTATCAGCTTTATTTTTTACAGTTATTCTATATGTTTTGCGGCTGTAAAACCCCTCACCACACAGTTTAGACACTTTTCTCAGACGGGCATTAACATTTTCTCACATTTCCTTCTTGTTTAAACAATCTCTCAAAGTTCAAACTTTCGTAGATTTAAAAAAATAAGTACAGTATTTTAGCATGAAACCAAAGATCAAGACCTGTTTTCAGGCCCAAACATTTGATTGAGAAATAAAAAAATAAACACCTTCCTATACTGTAAATAAAAATGCTAGTGATCGAACATTTATGTAAATTTGTCTGACACATTCTGTACTGTGGAGGAGACACGGAGGAGACTGATGGACAATGGTCTACAGTCCAAAATTACGCTAAAAAATCTGCGAAACGGCGAGACCTCGAAAGGTGAACCACGATATAACTGTAAAGCTAACAACAACTAGCATGTAAACCCTCATTTCCTGATTCTCAAATAAGAAAACACTTTGATTAAATGCAGACAGTGGACTTACTTTAACCTCCAGAGCTGCTTATACAATATATCTGTATATGAATGAAACACCAGATCTGTCTACATTTTGTCTGAATTTTAGCATCATTGAAACTTATTTACTTCTTGCAAAATGAACATGTGAAGTGTTGATACTTGAAAGAAGTTATGTCAAATACTTCTCAGCACGTAGGCGAGTGTCATAGATGGTGTTCGTAGTAGTAGTGAAGTGCACTTGAGCCCGCAGTGAGCCATGTGTGGAGTACACTCGTTTTCTTGCTCCGTCTGACACATTGACTTTGTAATTGGACCAGAAGTGTCCCTGTGTTAGCAATACAAATGGACAATTGACAGAGCAATAACGTCAAGTGGTCAACTGGAAACTCGAGCTGAACAAACAGGAAGTAGACTATTTTTTTAATCGGTTAGAGCCTGTCAGGAGGACAATGTCATCCATGGGTTTCAGAATGATGTAAAATTCAGATCCTTCCACAGCAAAAATCAGACCTATTCTGCAAAATGTATTTTTCTGAGCTTTTAACCATTTTATAGTTGTTTCCGTCACATTTTCCCTCTCGAAGTTGTATTTGAAGTGATTCGTGCAGTTTGAGCGATCACCACCAACAGTACACGCCTACACGCTTCCTTCTTCAGTTTACTTTTCTTAATTGGTGATATATGTAGGATCCGGCAGCGTCTCGTAGTCGTTTCGGTGAAAAGAATCTGCTACTCGCTCGTGTGATGTGCAGTTATCCAGGGCTCTTTGTTGGGATGATGTTTGTGGCGACGTCAGATCTCACCCCAGTTTTCTATGAAGTCAATGGATTTGTTTCTTTTATTAACTCATTTTAGATGAATATTGTGATTTAAAATGTTCAAATTGTGACATAATGATCCACAGGTGCCAGAGATTATAATTATATAGCAGACACAAGCTCAGTAGGTCTTCTTTAAGAGTTTAAATCAAAAATATTCTAGCATCTGATGATAAATTCTCGAAATGCTGCATATAAGAAGCTCGAACCTTTGAATAGATGTAAGCTACAGATATTGTTTAAAATTATCTCAAAATAAGACTCAAGTAAAAGTACAAAGTGGTCTGAGAAATACTAAAGTAAAAAAAAGTA
>JAIEZT010000068.1:19358228-19583021 GCA_019594935.1 Periophthalmus modestus | reverse complement strand
AAATGTCTAAGTGTGTACAAAATCAAGTACAGGTTAGTAAAGTGCACAAGGACTGGTACACACTGGTACACCGGGGAGAGAGGGTTGGTTAGTTGCAGATAGTAAAGGTAATTTGGACACCGAAAGCACCAGGTGACGTAATATGATGGGGCGATGTAATAGATCATTAAACTACTAATTTCTTTAAAACACATGGTAGTTAACATCATGATACTTAAGATTTCACTGACAAAATTGCCTGTTTTTTCCTAATTCTTTAAGTGGTTGAAATGAGTTTAGGGTGAGAAGCTCAGTCACACAGGAACAACTCGGAGTAGAGGCGCTGCTCCTCCACGCCGAGAGGACCCAGCTGAGGCGGTTCCAGATAACTCCTGGACGTCTCCCTGGAGAGGTGTTCCAGGCACATCCCACTGGGAGGAGGTCCCGGCGAAGATCCGGGACACGCTAGAAGGATTATGTGTCTCGGGTTGGCCTGGGAACGCCTCGGGATTCCCCCTGGAAGAGCTGGATGAGGAGTGTGTGGAGAGGGAAGTGTGGGACTCCCTGCACGATAGTAGACAGATAAAAATAAATGACAGCCTCTTTATTGTGTTAAATGGGTGTTTACGCACAAGGAAGCTGTTTTTCTGTGAGTTTAAACTGTCTTCACTTTGGATGGAAACAGATGGAGAGTTTCTGCTTTAGAACTCATTGCTTTTGAGCTTGTTATTTTCTTTTTTCCACAACCTGCCACTTAACTGACGTAAAACTACTATAAGTATTTACCACATGTACTAACCCATCATATGTACTTTTAACACATTGAAACGGCCCTGTATTACTTCACCACAAAGAAGCGCAGGCGGATCCTCTGTCTCTTGTTGACTTTGTAGCGATTGTCAAGATGGCCGCCCTGAGCGACCCGCTAGTCCCACCTCGGCTAGCGTCACATCGACAACACACTCAATCTCCGCTCAGTGCGCCGACACGCAGGTCCTTCAGCCCTGTTCACAGCCCAAGGACACCCCCCCCCCCCCAATCTGTGCGTAGGAGCGTGCACGTGCGTAGGAGCGTGCACATGGGAGAGTGTCAGCGTTCACTCACACACACACACGCTGGGTTTCCTTGCGTCTCGGGGACAATACATCGACTTACATTCGTTTCCCGGAGACGGATCCCGACTTCAGCCAGTTCATTTTAAGAGGTTTGCAGTGGTCCAAAGTTATTCCTCACTTACCGTATACTTTCCGAGCATTCCTAATTATTCACAGTGATAAGTTTGTAAGTAGTTTCCACAACAGAGCAGAGTGGAGCTGATGTCCGATGAGCAGAAAGTGCACATTAGCTTTACCGTCATGGCAAAACTGCATTCTGGTTGTTGATGATGTAGTTTTGAAAATGGCTTATAAACTCATTGTGGTGAATAATTTGGATGCTTGGAATGCACAAGTGAGGAGGAGTTCGAGTTCTCATACTGTCACTCCTACAACAGTTTGTCCAGATGACAGATTTAAACTTCGTCTTTTGCTTTGGATCAGACTGGACGACTGAGGGATTACACAGACTTCATTCACACATGTTTGAGTAACTCTTTATTATTATCAGTCTGTCTACTCCAAAGCTCAAAGCTCTGTTCAAAATGCTCTGTTTTCACCTTGTGATGTCAGTGAAGCCATAGTTTTTTAACCAAATGCTACCTGGTGGAAAGAGTTCCAAGATTCCAGCCCAGTGAAGTGCGTATGGAGTTTTAAAAACACAGTGAAGCATTTCCTGTGTGCACTGTCTGTTTTAATTTCAATTGTGTTCTGTGTCCTGATTGGCTGAGGGACTGTAGACCATTGTCCATCAGTCTCCTCCGTGTCTCCTGTACAGTACAGAATGTGTCAGACAAATTTACATAAATGTTCGATCGACACAACAGCGGAGCGCCGGCGTCAGGACGAAGAGGCGCAGTCAGAGGAACTGTGGAACACACGTGATTCACTATTAATTCATTAAACAAGAGAGAAATGTGAGAAAATGTTAATGCCTGTGTGAGAAAAGTGTATAAAGTGTGTGGTGAGGGGTTTTACAGCCGCAAAACATATATAATAATTGTAAAAAATAAAGCTGACTACTTGGATTTTGCTTATTGCGGATTATTTTGAGAACGTCACCCCCGCGATAAACGAGGGACCACTGTACATCGGGAAATTGCATAATATGGGCCCTTTAAGAAACCCATGGATTTCAAACTATACAACCAAACCAGTGTGAGCGTGCATACAGACTTTAGTCCCCACAGTGTGATAAATACCCCCGCACACACACATACAAACATGCGTTCTCAAGGTTAGAAATCAGGCCAGGTGGCGGCGGAGCACAGATTAAGGGAGTCTTCCTAAAAAGAGACACCTGTGATTTATGGGATCCTGCTGGCGGACATTTTGTGTGCTCAAGGAGGGCAGTGGCAGGGGGCGGGGGCAGGGGGACAGAGATGTGTACAGGCTCACGGTAAAGCTACAGTGACCTAAAATGTGTCATTACTATATGTGTATCTGTTATGTAATTTAACTGAACACCAGTCTAGATCCGGGTGTGGTTTTTGCTGTTATGGTAAAAAAAAAAAAAAAAAAAAATAATGATAATGTTGTCCCCCTCATCAAAAACATACTTGGAGTTGTATTTTACTTCATTCAGTATTGTTTCATTAATCCGGTATTCCAAAGTCAAAAAAAAAAAATTCTCAGTTTGCATTTTGCCCGGATTGTTGCGTCATAGGTAAAACTTCGGACTTCTTCTTCTGCGCAATATTAAGCCCATAGTAGAGTGTTCGTCCACTGATCCGAAGGTTGCCGGTTCGAATCCCGCTCTCGACATAAACGTCATTGGTTCAGTCGCTGGCCCACAGGTTGGCGGTGCGATTCCAGCGCCCACAGATGAACGCTGCAGTTGTGTCCTTGCGCAAGACACACCCACCTTGCCCCCAGTGTCTGAATGTATATGTGTTCGTTCGTTGATGTTAAGGGCTCGAAGCACTGCATAGTCGCTCTACGCACATGCGGCTTCAGCTCGACGTCTTCTTGGATTAAAATATCGTTTAAATGGGGCGACGGTGGTGTAGCAGGTAAGAGCTCGGCCACCAGCTGTAGGGTTAACAGTTCAAATTGGGCATCACGCTTCACCCACCTTGCCTTGGCATAATGTTGCCACCAGTAAATGACCCATGCAGTATATCAAAACACACGCTCTGAAATTAGCATATTTTTTAATGCAGTAGTTCAAATTCCTCAACATATATTAAAATAAAATTACAATTTACAGTTGCCGCGAATCCTGCCAGTATACCCTGGAACAGTGCCACGCTATCTTAACCACTTTGGACATGCTCACCCGGTGACTTACCCGAGCGACTATAAAGGGATAGACAAAGGAGAGCGGGGAGGAGAGATGGATAGAGAGAGACAGAGTGAGACATTAACCGCTCCCTCCTCTCCTCCTCCCCTCCGTCCCCCCCCTGACAGATGCTGCTGGGGCGCCGTGCCAAGGAACCGGTCTTCAGGTGACAGGCCGTATAGTGCACTGAATTGATAAGGCCATATGGCTGCAGAGAGGAAAGAGGCGAGGAGAGGGGAGAGATGAGAGAGGATGGGGAAGAGGAGAGAGAGAGAGGAGGGTAGGGAGGATTCCAGTCACGAAGACATGAATGAGAAATAATCCCTCTGTCACTGTAGTGGAACACGGCTTTATCGGCCTGCAAGTCTTTAAACTGGGAGGGAGGAGAGGGGAAAACGAGGAGAGGAGGAAGGAGCATCCATCATCCATTTACTGAACATGGGTCTTTGGCAGGGTTCTGGTTGTTAAAGGTCCTCTAATGGCTCCTACGCACCAAGGAGACAATCTCTAGTCTGGACCAGTCGGGCAAGCTTATTTTTATTTCTTTTTCTTTTGTGAGTGACATCTTCGTAGCTCAGAGGAGTGCAGAGGAAGTTGCGGGACCTGGTTTTTGGAGGATTCTTTAGTAGAATGTTCATGTGCAGACCACACGAGGACGGCTCTGGCTGGCCCCCGTGCGTAACCTTAACCCATGCACAACGCTCTCTATTTTCACTCACGTTTAACTCGACTTGAAATCAAACCACAGAAACAGCACGTATCTTTCATTCGCTGTGTAAATCCAAATATAAGTGCGTCCTTCTCTGGTCAAAGCTCTAGGATAATAAGTGCTGTCGCTTTATGTGATATCATGTGCTCATGTTGTGCAGGACTATAGTCTATATATATTTTACCACCAACCAGGCGCGGCAGCACTCCAACACGAGCGCAGGCAAGGAACCAATCAGACCAATCGACCAATCAGAGCAAGAGACGCTAGAGTGGAGCAGAGCGAGCCAAAGCTAAAGATTAAAAAGCTGTTTTAAAGACAACGGAAGGGCTGAGAAAAAACATCTGAAAATCAAAAATCACTAAATCTCTGACCTTTGTGAAAGCTGCAAGTCAAAGGGATACGTGTACTTATTACTATGAGTCTGGTGAAGTTTAAAAATGCAGAGATCACCACAAGTTACAGTACATAAGGTGTATGACGAGCAAACCTTCTGCTCTGGACCTCCACAGTACCACCCTCCTCAAAGTGACTTCAGCCGCTAACCAGCTATGACAATATAACGGCTTTATTTTTAGTCAAAAAACATATTTAAAACCTGAAATTCAGCTACATGTTCATAAAGTTTTTGTAGTTTATAAAGTTTAATTTGTAGATTATAAATTAAACGTTCTGAAGATAAAATGGTTTTCAAAATGAGACATAGAATTTAGATGATCGAATCTGCCTCACGGATATAACCCACCAAAATATATTTCCAGGTGGTTTTATACAAGTTCTTACCGAGATCAAGACCCTTCTAAAACTATTTGGCCATTTTTTACCTACTTAATCCATATACTTTCAATACTAGTTTGAGTATACACACTCTACAGCGTTACTCAACAATGCGTAGTAAATGTAGCATAAGGCCAAATCCTCTGAGACATGCTAAGGTAGTAATGCTATTCCGCGCTATAAGAAGCAATTCATTTAGCCGACGCTGCTCTGGGATCTGGAGGCAAGGCTTAACCGGAGCGCCCGGCTTCAGAGACCCTAGCTTAATTGTTTGATTGATCGAATGCCGCTTCAGCCATATTCGCGCAGCAATCAATGAACTCAACGACCACCGCGCCAAAACCTAGCGGCTAGCGACCGATTGCTCAATTAATATAGCCAGGTTAGTGATCATGTTACGGGCTGACGGGGAGGGGAGGCGGATTTTATTAGCTAACAGACGCTACATGCGGTATCGGAACGCAAATCGAGTTAGCCATAGCCTGATCTGTCATTTAAACAAATTATCCGGGACGGCGCGGTGATGCATCAGCGGTTTCGTGAAGCGACAAGGGGGAGCGGGGGGGAGGAGGGGAGGAGATGGAGAGCCCGGGACTAATTGAGATATAAGAAAGACTGGCATTTGTCACGAAGCAATCGGAGCACGGCAGCATAGCGAGGGTGACAGGAAGCGTTCCCATGGTCACTTGGAGAGGCGGACATTTTGAAAGAGTGAATGATACAGAATAAGAGAAGTGCGTTTATATAGCTTCAGTAAGAATGCGGCTTTTTTTGGCACAAAGAGACGTGACCGGGCTGGTTGACGATATACAGGTGGACAGATGGGAGCTTCACTCACACAAATATTATAGAACATATTCAAAAATTACGTTTTTGACACACCCGGAGATGTATTTTGCCCCATTCACACTTGCAAAAAAAAATGCTCAGTTTACATTTTGCCAAGATTGTTACGTCACAGGTAAAAATTTTTATTTCTTCTACACAATTTTTAAGCCCATATATCATCTCCAGACTCAAGTCTGTCGTCAAATTGTTTCTCAAAAAAAAACCCATATAGCTCTATTAGCATAGTATTCACAGGGGATAAGAGCTTCATGTATTTATTTTCTCATTGTTCATTCCTTTTGTTGACAACAGGGGGAGCTCCAATGCCTAAATACTGTACCTCACTGTACCTCATTACATCCATACTGTATTTTATGAATGTAAATATTCTATTCTCACATAAAACAATTAGAAAACATGAAATACTAATCCCACAGTGACCAAATGCATGTTCAAAACTGAATGCATCATGTTTTTCAGTAAGATTATAGGTTGGCTACACAGGACATAAAAAGTCTATGGTTTATAATTGTGGTTAGGGGGAGGTTGTAATCAGAGACACCTGGCTGTAATCAGGGCAGTCCTGTGTCATGTCACATAGTACTTGAAATTGCAATAGCCAGTGGAGACATGGCACACTCAGTTTTGGACTGTTTTTAATTACTAAGCAGGAAATTGACCTAGTTTGCACCAAAATGCTCAAAAGAGACTAGGAACAGTAGGTAATGCTCTTCAAACACCACATACACAGTTGATTTAGTGTTTGGTTCCACTTTGAAATGGACAATGCCAGTTGCAGTATGCAGGCTCCTGTAGCCAACTGATTGCGCTCCAGAGCTGGTGGTATAGAGGTCGTTTGTCCTCAGTCCAATGAAGCTGTCAGAGGGAAGAGTGCAGCCTTGACCCTGGCCTGCCTGGACCAACCATTTTACACAGACCATCAACTCGAACACGTCTGCTCTGCCACGGCTCAACCAACACGCTCATGTTTACTTTATCATGTTTGCCTGGATGTCCTCTTATGTTGTGCCAATTCAGCTGTTTGACACTATGAAACAATCGGTCCTATTTCATTTATTATGCATTTATGATGGAAGTCTGTGGAGAAATCTGCACGGGCCAGACCTTTATGTTCAAACTAACAGTATACCAAAAATAAAGAATGCAACAAACTCAATCTTCCCACTGATTGTTCATAAGGCTGAGCCAGTCACAAGGAAAGTCACAAAGTCACGTTATTTTCATTTTATGGAGTTACAGTATGCACCAATATACGACAATATATGTAATGGATCTATGGGTTTAAGGGCTCATGGAAAATGTGGTTATTTAGTGGGGAAAAAAAATACAATTCTTAAATTTTACATAGTTTTCAACAGGAAAACAAAAAAGGTAAAACATTTTAAGGCTTTCAATAAAATGGGATTGTAAGAATAATGATTTTATAATGGGAGTCTATGGAGCGCAACGCCACAAACTGGTTTTATGCAAAAACAAATAATG
Organism: Periophthalmus modestus; assembly: GCA_019594935.1. Classification (NCBI taxonomy): domain Eukaryota; kingdom Metazoa; phylum Chordata; class Actinopteri; order Gobiiformes; family Gobiidae; genus Periophthalmus; species Periophthalmus modestus. The sequence goes on along the minus strand of JAIEZT010000068.1, from coordinate 19,575,850 downwards.
CACCGAAGTGAATCTTCCCACTAATGATCCTCACTGACAGGCCAGTCACACTGATAAGAGTCAGAGTAATGAAAATATATATTATTATTGAATTTTAGCATAGAATTCAAATTTACTGGACGTGGTATTGGGCATAAACTGGCATTGAAAGCGTTCGATGCCAGTTTATGCCAGTTGGTAATGTATGAAATCAATATGTCAACCTATGCAACCTCTTCAGGGAAAGGGAAAAGAGGCTTTTAAAAATATCAATCTTTGATCATTTTATGGAGGTTTGAAACTGAAATACACAATTAGCATTACGTACTTTTTCAACAGGGCACAAGGGTTGAGCAAAATTTACTTTATGAAGTTTTCTATCATGTTATAACGCTGTTCCCTCATCAAAAACATGTCTAAAGATGTTTTATATGTCATCCGTGCATGTCTAAGTAATCTAGCAATCTCTCTCGGCCCCGATTTGAACCTTCCTCCATGTTTAAACAAGACACTTTTCCATCAATATACAAAACTGTGCACAACAATGAAACAAACCTGATGTGATGTGCAATAGTGTCATTAGCCAGAGGCACCCTGCGCTCTGAAGGGGGAGTGACTTAACACAGAGAGCAAAGGGAGGGGAGACTCAGAGCATCCGAAATAAAAAACTGAAAATAATTATACGTTTTAATATGATGTTTTCGGTGAACGTAGCAAAGGTTATGTATACCCCAGAAGTGTACTACCTCCTCTTTAAATAATGAAATGATAAACGATTCGTCCATTTTGCATTTACACAACAATTACATGTTTTAAACCTCCATTCCACACTCGTAACGCATTCTTCATTCAAACCCATCCCTCTTACATAACGCAAACATCCGAAGACCCCGCCCACTTCTCATCACAAGAGCATCCGCGCTTTCATCAGAGTGGACTTCCTGTGACCTTTGACCCCTGGAGCGCCGCTTTAAAGTCCACACTCTCCTCCTCCTCCTCTTCCCGTCTCCTTTCCTCTGTCCTCGCCTCCTCCCCTAACCCGTGAGCCGTGCTGAGTGAACAAGTTCCAACTCTGCCGACTCAGCGGGGTCAAAGTTCAAGGTGCAGAGGTCGCCGTGCTACCCTTGGCCCTGTAGTGATTTCACGACAGCGGTTTAGAAGTTTTTAGTTCATACCATGGATGCACAATTAAAGGCCCCGTAGCTGATTTTCTTTTCAAAGGTCAAAATAAATCAGTTGCGCACAGCCTTTTCATGTCCGATAATCAGGAAGTGCCAGTTAGCTTGCTAGTTATCGTTAGCTTTACTGTGACGTGGCTTCGCTCTGGTCTCTGTGAGTTGTTTAATGTGCTTATAAACTCATTGCTGTGAATTATTAGAATGCTCTGAAGGCATAAGGTAAGTGAGGAATAACTTTGGACCATTGCAAACCTTTTAAAATGAACTAGTTATGTTTTGCACGTTTTTTAAGACGGTAAAAATCAGGTACAGTACAGCGGGTTTAGTTTGTTATAGCAGTATATATTTGTATAGGCAAGTATGTTGGCCTTTTTTCTCTGCTCAGATTGGGTCTAAACTAGGACTAAAATAGATTTTAACCAGAACTACATGACCAACCAAAGAAGGACGGTATCGTTTCTAAACCAACAATGAAACCAGGACAAGATTAAACCAGGTCTAAACTAGTTTAAAAGGACTAATTACAGGTCAGAACCAGGACTAAATAGGTTTAAACCAGTGTGTAAACCCTCAGTCATCCATGTTTGATCTACCAGTAATGTTCTTGTTTTGTTTAGTTGTTTTATGTCAAGAGCAGGATTCGAACCACCAACCTTCTTATCGGTGGACGAACTTTCTACCAACTAAGGCTAATTGAGCTAAATGTGTTTTAATCCTGCACAGATATATGGTATAAGCAGCTGGAATAAGACAGATGTGAGAAACTATTTATAATGAGATGCAGACGGCACACATCAGGAAGTGCACTGTTTGCATGATAGTAGTTGTTAGCATTACCGTGATGGCAAAACTCGACCAGGGTGTTCTAAATGCATAAGGTAACTGGGGAGTAACTTTGGACCGCCGCAAGCCGTTTAAAACAAACTAGTTATGTTTGTCGTGTTTTTAAGACGGTAAAAAGAAAAAGTACAGCTCTGTATAAAACCCAAGACTAAACCGTGACTAAATAATGACTAAACGCAGCTAGAGCTAAACCAGGAAGCTCAGAGTGTACCCGCTTACCATAAACATCGCCGGTAAATCAAACGCCCCCCTCTTATGGATCCTAATGACTCACCCAGCTCTGTCACACACATGGACTTTGATTTGTCACCTGCCTGAGTCACATGATCAGTCACGTGACCAGCCCCCCGTTTCCAGGAAGAGAAGGATGGTTAATGACAGATCTGGCTCATAGTGACGTCTGTGCACTGTTGAACTTTACCAGAAATACCAACGCACACATGTTTAAAATGCACTGAGGCTAACTGAGTGATTTAGGTGTGATATTCTATGAGCGACTTCCACTCTCTCCACTGTAGCTGTGCTCACACCATGGACTGTTTATATATAAATGGACATAGCTAATCTGCTAGCTACTGCGTTCACATTCTATTGAAAAACTGTCACGCCTCTCTCCGTGACTGCTGCAGCGAGCCTCGTCATTTTGGTCTTAAAATGTTCGTATTAACCCGCTCCACATGATTTTTATTTTCTTTATTGTGTCCGTAAATCAAGATATGAACATTAACATTTCAGACATATATATTGGGTGATTATCATGTTTTAAGGCTTATTGAAAGAGGTATCAATTTCAGTATTATCGTTTATCGTGATATTTTTAAAATCAATATATTCATCCGTCCATTTTCTTCCTCTTATTCTGGGCCAAATCGCGGGGGCAGCAGTCTAAGTAGGGACTCCCAGACTTCCCTCACCCCAGACACGTCCTCCAGCTCCTCCGGTGGAACCCCAAGCTGTTCCCAGGTCAGTCCAGAGACATAGTCCCTCCAGCGTGTCCTGGGTCTTCACGGGGCCTCCTCCCGGTGGGACATGCCCGGAACACCTCCCTAGGGAGGCGTCCAGGAGGCATCCTGAACAGATGCCTGACCACCTCAGCTGCTCCTCTCGACGTGGAGGAGCAGCGGCTCTACTCCGAGCTCCTCCCGTGTGACTGAGCTCCTCACCCTGTCTCTAAGGGAGAGCCCAGCCACCCTGCGGAGGAAACCCATTTTCGCCGCTTGTATCCGCCGAATCAATATATCATGCTTCAAAACTTGTGACAGGCGTAGTGCCGACAGCTCCACAGCTCGTTTTTGTGATGACATTTACGGCGATGTCGGCTCCCATCAGGAAGCGTGGTTTTCTAACGTGGAAGTCAACGGGCTTGTCTTTTCTTTTAAGTCGTTTTGGTTGAATATGGTGATTTAAAATGTGCAAATATACCAGCTCCTTAATGACACTGGAACCATCCCAACTGTCCTCTCCTCACTCTTCCTCGCCTTCTCTTCCTCAGATCTTTTCTTTCACATGGGCTCCTCTGGATGGACCCTGACAGAACATGTCTGAATAATTGTCACCCCAGAGCCCATGGTCTATACAGCACGTCTGAGCACAGAGTGACGGAGCGAGGGAGCGAGAGTGGAGGAGTGACTGTAGACTCAGAGTACACCACATCTTGGTTACTATAATGATCAGAGGGGGAGGGGCTTGAGAGATGGGAGAATAGTAGTGTCAAAAGATAAAGACGGACAAGTTCCCAGTATAAATGGACATAGCTAAACTGCTAACCGCCACGTTCCAAATAGGAAGTGAGCATGGGCGCGTGTCCGGCTCCATGACTCTGGCTCCAATTCACTTTACATTGAAAAACCGTCGCCCCTCTCTCTGTAACTGCTCATCATTTTGATCTTAAAATTGTCATATTAACCCGCTACATGATCCTGGTATTTTTATTTCACTGTCGTGTCCGTAAATCAAGTTGTGAACATTAATAACCGACGAATCATGCGCCTTCTCTCGCTGTGGTCACTCCCACTGGCATTAGCAACAGGTTTGATTGACAGCGTTGCTAAGACAGGTTTGATTGACAGCGTTGCTAAGCGCCTGCTCCCTGCTAAACCAGCCGTGCGGGCAGGGGAAGGGGCGTTACCGTCAACAGCCTCGCTCCGGATTGGCTCTTTGGTTGCTGTGATACTCGTGTTCGGAATTCCAAATATTGAACTTGGCGCCGCTAGAACTGCTCGCCTCTCCCTGTTTTTGATAGGTGTGATTGACAGGTGAATTAGCCAATCAGGGACAGGCATGGTCCATCTGTATTGGAAAAAATTAAGGAAAAAAATTTGACAGAGGGGGCTAAAAACATGGTGGATTTTTGCAGAATGAAGGAGAGAAGAGAGATAAATTCTGTTAATCTGAGGTGAGATAGTTTGATTTTATTTGTAAATCATATATGACCAATGAGCTCCTTCATTTCACATGTGTCACTAAAATAAAAAAAAATCTGACTGGACGATCATGTTGGTCCAGAACTTTGAAGTGCTTGAATAAAAATGCATAATATTGTACATTTAAGATACCATAGAAGCCCTACTGAGGACCACTCCAGTCAAGCAACCCACTCCATCAGAAAAGTTTCATAGTGTACCTTTAAAACTAAACAAAATACCAGTAACTTGGTGATCTACCACCTCTGAGGAGTAAATTCATTTCACTGGCTGAGAGATTAAAATTAGTGTTCTCACTGGCTAACAGTATCTTTGAGAAGGCTGTGATTGGCCGGCGGAGGGGCTAGGAGCTTCAACGGAGAGCTCTGATTCGCTGACAGCATCTTTTGCAGGGCTGTGAATGTCTGGCTTTGGAGTCTTTGGGAAGGTTCTGATTGGCTGATAGTGTCTTTGTGAGGACTGTGATTGGCTGATAGTGTCTTTGGGAGGACTGTGATTGGCTGATAGTGTCTTTGGGAGGACTGTGATTGGCTGATAGTGTCTTTGGGAGGACTGTGATTGGCTGACAGCGTCTTTAGGAGGACTGTGATTGGCTGATAGTGTCTTTGGGAGGACTGTGACTGGCTGACAGCGTCTTTAGGAGAGCTCTGATTCGCTTTGAAAAGGCTGCGATTGGCCAGCAGGGGGCCAGGGAGCTTGAATGGAGAGCTCTGATTGGCTGGCTGGGTGCCTAGAAGAGGTGTGAGAGTGGTGAGAGAGCGGAGGGAAGCACCTGTAGTCTGCATGCCCACTCACCACACACTGAGTCAAGGTGAATCCTAATGACTCATCCGTTTCATAATATGCAGATAAGGCCAAAAACGTGAATGTTAACAACTGTTTCATTACAATAGTAGTTTTATTCATTCTCACAAAGGCAAAACTATAATAAAAATAATGGGACAATCTCTCAAATAGGCTACACAAAAAATTTTGGGGAAGCAGTGACTGGTATTTGATTCTATCCCGAATGTTCGTGGTCGTTGTGTCCTTGGGCAAGACACTTCAACTGCCCTGCCTGTATCAAAATGATGTTAAAATGTTATAAAGTTATCATTATAAAGCTACAGTATGTAACATAGCTGTGTCCTCAGATAGAAAGTAAGTAGAAAGTAGTTACTCCTCATCATTTTTTGTCATTTTAGTGTAAACTAGATAAATTTGTACCTTTCTAGTTAAAAAAACGACAAAAAAACGCCTTCGTCTAAATGGCTTTTCTGCTATTTCAAGTAGTTGGTGACATCACGCAGGACTGGCCTGATTACAGTCAGGTGTTTCTGATCACAAACACCCGGTTGCAGGGGAGGAGTTTGAAGTGCGGATCCCTGTTGGACCAATCACACTGGTCCTTGTACCCGCAGACTCCGCCCCTCCTCCCGGCGGAGTTTTGTATTTAGTCCCACTTTAAGTTCTCAGCGTACTTCTTACTTCTTAACCAAATTTAAAATAGGACTTAGGTGTAAACTGCTGATTTTGTGATGATAATTCTGAAGTTGTATCCAAATTATTCTAGAAATTTTGGAAAAGACGTTGACGTGTTTTTTTATTTTATTTATTTTATTTTCATGTAAAACTATTTATGTTAAAAGCATCTTATATTTCGACTTTCTATTTTATTTCCTGATCCATGACATAATGTTGTTTCCTCGTCACAAACATACCTGAATCTCTCACAACAGAAAACACTCTGTTCCACCTTGTGATGTCATCTGGTAATACAAGAGGAGAGGTGCTCCACTGTGTTTTTAAACTCCACACACCTTCACTAGAATCATTTGGATAATTTCAGCCCTGGAATTGCCGATTTCTACTAAACTAACGGTAAAAAAGTAGCTGTTAACTTGAAAACTACCACTTCATGACATCACAAGGTGGAACAGAGCTTTGGAGATGAAACAAAACACAACTCCATGTCTGTTTTAATGACATTATAACATGACTTAAAGCTCAGAATAGTCAATTTTGTGTAATATAGGACCTTTAAAAGTATTTCACCTTGTAGTAACCCAAATCCTATACAGACAGTTGAATGCTGGTCTTGTATGTATTTTTACTACTACATCCGGACATATATCTTTTCTTTGTTCTTTTATTTCATCTTTTACTTCTTTGTAGCGGTGTAGTCAGGCAGGAGACAGGAGCAGCCCCTCTCATCTGCCCATCTTTGAGGATCACCCCCTCTATCTCTCCTTCCCTCCCCTTTTCCGGCTCCCTCCCTCTCTTTCTCTCTCTTTTTACCTCCAGACCAGCGCTGTTGTTTCAGCTGCATTGCAGTGCCTCCACACTCCTGGGGGACTCACAAGATGGATCGGAGAAGTAAAGCCGATCGAGGACAGAGGCCGGGAGACGAGACAGAGACAGGAGAGGACACACAAAGTCACAAAGTACACAGCCAAAAATGGGTTTGAAATAAAACATTAGCCATAAATGCATAGAAATAGTAGAAGTGAAAGGCGTGGACTAGAGTAGAACTAATGATGGAGGAGTTGTGTGTAACCTGCGCTCTTCTAAATCCACTTTTTTCACAACTTAACAGTGTACGTGGTGTTTTAAAATCATTAGTTACTGTTCCTAGTCTAGTCATTTTTGGCAACTTTAGAACAAGTTACGCAAATTTGCAGCTTTCTGGTCAAAAACACCTACATCTACGTGTGTCCTCTGCAATTTCAAGCAGTTGGTGACATCACAAAAGACTACCCTGATTACAGCCAGGTGTTTCTGATTACAAACTCGTGGCTGCAGGGGCGGCGTTTGAAGTGCGGATACCTGTTAGACCAGGGGTGTCAAACTCAGACACAGTTTTTAATTTTGGCCTCTGTGAATTTAAGTCGCCGGCCAAAAACTAAACTGAAATTTTAAAACAACATCTGCGTGTTTTTCAGAAGGAGTGGATTAAATTTGAGTGCGCGACAGGTAGAAGTGCTAATGAGTGTCAACAAAAGTGGTGGGGGCCGGCGCCAACGTATTTGCAAAGCATTCTGGGATTCGTAGTATTAGTGGTGCACGTGCTATACTGGTGCGGGGCCGGCGGGCAGCTATTATACATATTTGATATGATCTCGCGGGCCAAATATAATTACATCGAGGGCCAAGTTTGGCTCACGGGCCTGAGTTTGACATGTCTGCGTTAGACCAATCACACTGTTCCTTATACCTCCAGGACCCGCTCCTCGCACTCTTCTGTAGTCCAGAAGTACTTCCCAAGTTTGCAGCTCTATTTGAAATGTGGTTGTGGGTGGAGTTTTTAGGTTTTTAGTCCCACTTAAAAAATGTATCATAACTGAACCTGTGTTGCCAGAGCCTTAACCTGCAGATAGACACAGACAAGTTTTTCCTCATTTTCAGTTTATGCACAGGCCTCATGTGAAAGTTCAGAACCTCCAGAATTCACTCACTGAGCTGCATAGGCTGCACTAGCACTGATTCATGACTGTCTGAGGTGCTGGGGTTTAGATAGTGACCATTCAGATCAGAAAGAGGCATTTTAGGCTTAAACCAAGTGGATTTCAGCTTTGAAACTGGCAACACGAATGAGAGACTCAGTGACATAACCTGGGCTTTGTTTAGTTTTTTTTTTTTTTTTTCTTCAACACACGGCCCACCCTGTGTTCACCAGACACTGACCTCCGGCGCTCTGACAGGTAAGCCCCCCTCTCCCCCACTCTCTCCTCCCTCTCCACCTCCTCCGACCCACTGGGACGGAGTTAGTTCTGATGGAGCTGAGCCAGTCGGACGGTTGACCTATAAACCCGGCAGTGGTCCTTGGGGGGTGGGGAGGGGGGTAAGAGCGCTGAATGGAGGAGGGACTTGGAGAGGAGATGTCAGATCGGGGGACGGTTCGAACACACTGGACGCTTAAAGCTCCACTGAGGGATATTAAGGAGTTTTCGGTGATAATAAAAGCAGTCATTTTTAACTCCCTGAAGACTGGGGGACATTATGTGAATGTGAAATGTATCCTTTACTGTTTCAAAATCTATATGTGTAGAAAACTTATTTTAGGAACCAATGAACAAAGGCTTGTTTACTGCAAAAAGAGATCTGTAGGGAGTATTATACAAAATATATATTTTTTTTAGCTTTCTACCATGCTATAATGTTGTTCCCTCATCAAAAACATGCTTGAAGTGTTTTTACATATCATCCATGCATGTTTGAGTAATCTAGCGATCTCTCCCTGCCTATTCGAACCCTCCTCAACGATTAGCTGTAAGATTCTGTGCATTGCTCCGCCCACAAACGTACGTCGCCCATTCTCCCACGCGACAATTCTCCATAAATATACAAAAACGTGATACAAAACTGTGCACTACAACTTCTCAAACCCGATCCGATGTGCAGTAGTTTCATTAGTGGGACGCACGCACGATTGTGTTGCGATAGTGCTCTGAAGGGGGAGTGACTTAGCACAGAGAGCAAAGGCAGAGGAGCCTCGGAGCGCCAAAAACGAAGGTGAAAATTATAAAACATGTTAATGCTATTTACACTGTCAGCATCAGAAAACGTTATAGGGCTTTATTTTACACAAACATCTTTAGAGTCCTTTCTTGACGATATAAGGTCGAAAAGTAACAGCAGATGTGAAGATACTGCAGAGTTTAAGTGAAATCAACACGATCTAAATCACACCCGATGAAATAATAATAATAATTTTAGAAAAATTTTTTGCTGAATTTTGTTCAACAGAAACAACTTAACCGATTGTTTTTTCCAGCTGTTTTTATTTGGATATTTTTATTTGCTCAAATTATAAATGTGTTAAAAATAAACTGCTCAGCCTTTTCAGCAGGTCTTAAACTATAACAAAAAATACTTTTACTTTTGAGTCCAGTTCATTATGTTTGAGAGCAGTATCTGTACTTTTTACTCCACTACATTTTTGAAGTAAAAAGTATCCACTGTAAAATCTACTCAAAGTAAATTACAGATACAGATTGGTATTTAAGTACAGTACTACACTGCTTTTACTTTGTTACGCTCCACCGCTGTGCAGCAGACACAAGCCCAAAATGTCGTCTTTAATTAATGACAGCAAAGCGCTTACGTTACCTCGCCTCCTTCCCTCCGTGTTAATAGGCAGTTTTACTCATCCTTCCTCTTACAACTCAGCGTGTCGTGTGCAAAATGCAAATGAGGGGTTAGCTAGAGGTTGGAGACGGAACATAAGAATATAAGATCAAACTTATCCTGTGAACCACTGTGAATCTTATCCTATACACGACCTGCCCCGACTAGGTTTATGAAAGAAAAAAAAAGAGGGAAAAAAATCAGCTTTTACCACAAAAAAAGAAGCAAAAAAAAATGGTAGGGAAGCAGAAATATGATGAAATAAAATATGATGAAATACTGTACAAAAAAATCTAAAATATGCTAATTAGCCAAAGCTTATCGCTGTAAGATTAAACATGAATCCGTGGGTTTTTATCTCCCCAAATTTGAACTGGAGAAAAGTCCACTATCTGTAATGTTATAATCCCGTATGATAAGCATGTGCAGTTAGCTAGCTAGCATGAACTGGGTTATGATGAAAAATGAAGACAAGTGCCATAGCGATTAAGAGTTTAAAGCGCCCACAACTCTGCGTTGCAAAAATCGAGCTGTTAAAGTGGGCTGTACCTGGACGACTAATGGGAGAGGCGGGGTCTGATTGGTTTATCCACGCCAAACTCCGCCCCTGCAACCAGCTGTTATAGTGCCAACTATGAGGAAAAACGCCTGGTTGTAGTAAGGGTAGTCATGCGGGATGTCACATAGTACTTGAAAACACAACTCCAGGTTTGTTTTTGAGGAGGTAACAATATTATAACATGACTTAAAGCTCACAAGAGTCAATTTTGTGTAATATGGGGCAGTTAAAGTACCATATGCACAGTTTAGTAGCAAAAAAAGTTGATTTAGTGTTTAGTTTTACCAAACAAAAATGGAAACAAGTCCTCAGATCTGTGAATTAACTGGTTGCATGAAAAGAAATGGCGTAAAAGAGAGGTATTGTAGAGAAATGTAGGATGTAGCAGGGTTGAGGTTAAGATTGTCCTCTGCATTTGACCCACCCTTCAATCCCGCTGGACCTCGACCCTCTCTAGACGACTCTCTAGATCTCGAGCTGTAGTCTTGGTCAGGAGTACCTCAGCTGGAGGATTTGACCTGTTGTGCATGTTCTGGGTTGATGGGTGAAACCGCGAGTGCCTGGAAGAAACCTACACAGACACAGAGAGAACACGCAAACTCATTACAAAGAAACCCTCCCGCACAGACAAGTAAGTACTCCCCTTTCAGAGCGAATCACAACAAACTCATTACAAAGAAAAGGTTTTGAGACATCGCATCAGGTTTGAGAAGCGTAGTATGTGTTTTGTCATGTTTTTGTATATTTATGGAGAAATTGTCATGTGGGAGCATGGGTGATGTGGGCTTGTGGGCGGAGCGTTGCACAGAATCTTACAGCTAATCGTAAGGAGGGTTCGAATAGGGCCCAGGAGAGATCGCTAAATTACTCAGACATGGTATGGATGACATCTAAAACCTCTTCAGGCATGTTTTTGATGAGGGAACATTATAACACGGTAGAAAGCTTGAAAAAGGTCTGCCGCCTTGTCTGCTCGGAGATGTAATTGTGTGGTGTAGAGTGTTCCACAGTATGGCATTAAAAATATCTATCTCTATGGAGACAATCAGGTGAAAGCAATGGACCAAGTTATTAGTTTGATCTGCAGAAAGGCGAGCAGATCGACCAGGGTTGATCGGAGCAATGAGGTTTTAAATACAGGAGGATAAAGATCACTCAAATATGCAGAAATCTCTCCAAATACAACTTCGAAAATAACTTTTTGGCAAAATAATTCATTAAACTACCTAAAAAAATAAATAAATACCATACGCTGCGGAACCTTATGGAAAAATCCAGAGAACACGGGGAGGGTAGCCACCAGAAAATGCAGAGATAACGAACTTCAGATGGGCTCTGCTAAAAGTCGTACTGCGGTATACAGGAAGAGAATATAGTCAGGAGACAGCTCAGCACATTCGGTTTGCTGGGTTAGTTTAGCGGCCGGGGGAGAGGGGGAGGAAGAGGAGAGGGGGGGAGAGGAAGGTCCAAGGCTGGGAGATGTGCGCTGACGTTGAGTCGCAGTGCCCCTCAGTGGTGGGAAAGGCTACTACGGGACAGTAGAGTGATGAGGAAGCAAGGCAAGGACGTAGCGGACACGGATTTGGAGTGAGAATTTGAAGCCCATAGTACTGTTTTTTTTTTTTTTTGTTATATTCCCATGTGGCCTTATATCTGTGTAATCCCTCAGTCGTCCACTAGGGTCATAGCGGTCCATGGGTGTTATACTAGTGTATGTGTCTTATACTGATACACCTATTCTAAAGTGTCTTATACTGATACACCTCATGTGAATGTGATTTTAAAGCTATTCAGGAAAGTCTCCAGATTTGAGCTGTCTGTCCTGTGAATGTTACCTGGAGATTTTAGATTTTGTTACGTCTTGTGATCTTGAGGGGGGTCTAGCCCCAGAGCCCAGACCAACCCAACCAAACACAGGGAGAACATGCAAACTCATACATAATAGTAAAGAAAAGTGAACACAAATAGACTTAAAAAGGTGGTATTTTATTTCTATAGGGTATTAACTGCTAACACATAACATATTTAGATCACCATGTTACCTTTTAATGTTTTGAAAATGCTATATTCACTGAAAACAACGTATTAGCATGTTTTATAAGCTTCACTTTCATTGCTGTCACTCTTTGTCTCTATTGCTCTCCACGCCAAGTCCCTCCCTCTTCAGAGCACTCTCACAACACAAGTGTGCATTAAAGGTTCATTTCAGTTCTGTGAATGTGACTTTTTTTTGTATCGACGCCTGGTAAAATGAGTATCTAATTTTAATACTAGTTTTAGTACCAGTTAGTATCAGCTTTTTGATACTTTGACAACCCTAGAGCCAATAACTTTTTTTTTTTTTAATCAGTTTACTCGTTGTCTAGCAGGGTTTTCAAACTCCAAATCTATTTTAGTGTCAAACTATATTATTCTATTCTGTCCTGTGGAAATATATATGATGTTATTAAAGGTACAGTATGTACTTTTCTAGGGGTGGCACGTCACCTGCACGATTCCATGGAAATAGAAAGTTAAAACCATATTTCTGAACATTCTCCATAGAGATGCTGTGGTATACTGCGGAAGATTACAGCTGAATGAATGACATTATGGAGTCAGGTCTGTGGAGATGCAAGCCCACTCACAGTAAGGATGCCATTTTTTTTCAACCAACCAACATGGGAAAAAAAAAATGCTTTGTTTTAGTCGATTTTGTGGCTAAAAAGTTACTTACTGTGGCTTTAATAAAATATCTAGTTGATGCCAACAAGACAAAAAAAAATATTTAAAAAAATCAAAAAGGTGACCTGTTTTTGTAGTGAGCGGGGTTACCTCACCGCAGATCTGACCTTTAATTTGGTCCAGTTGCGCCACCTGCTCATCTCCGTGAAGTTAAAGTGGCACAAAAAAAACCTAAACTCCGCCCACAACTGCATTTCAAATAGAGCTGCTCAACTGGGCAGTACCTGGAGTGAGGGGGGAGGGGTCTGCGGGTATAAGGAACAGTGTGATTGGTCTAACAGGCATCCGCACTTCAAACTCCTCCCCTGCAGCGTAGTGTGCGTTTGTGATCAGTCTTTTGTGATGTCACATAGTACTTGAAAGCAGAGGATTTGGTTTTTGAACGCACTAAAATGGCTCAAGAAGGAGTCTGAAAAGTCCACGATACTATTAAATCATCATATACGTAATTTAGTAGCAACAAAAAGTGAATTTAGCATTTCCACTTGAAGTTTAATGCCTTATTGTGGAACATTCCAAGCAAAAGCAATTACATCTACATAGACGCAAGCAGATATATGGCTCTCTAAAACTACCGCTCTACGCTGAGGACAGGAGAGTTCTAACCAGACGAGATAAGGCCTGATCAATGTAATTAATCCATGCTAATTGCTGGTGCCCCCTGGTGTCTGCGCCGCGCCGTTGTTGCTTTGCTGATACAGTGTTTAGGAACGGCTCACTGGACACGAGATAAATGTCTAGTCAATACAGGAAGGCAGACAGAGCTGATGGGTTCACACTAGAGCTGGCTAAAAAAAAAAAAAAAAAAGCGTAGACTTAGAATACCAGGCCCTGGATGTTAAAAATATTAAAGGAGCCGTTGATGTAAGATTTTGATTGTAAATTTCATAATCTCTGGTTACGACTTAAACATGTTCAGATCAAATAAATGGTACATGGTCAGTCTTTTTATTATATGTTTTTTCCATCTTCAAAGCACTTTACGTCAAGGAACCACTCACACATTCACACACAAGCGCACACCGACACTAGGGGCGAGGTAGATTAAGTGTCTTGCCCAACGACACAGTGACGGCATCGCCAACCCGTGGGATCAGTGGGTCCGACCGACTCTACCAAGGACGAGAGCGGGATTCGAACCCCCAACCTTTCGGATCAGTGGACAAACACCGAGCTACTACAACCTTTACGAACAGTTGTAATGCAGATTTTTTCTTAATTAGAAAAACGTTGGACTCGATGGCCAAGTCGTTTATGTTATAATTTGGTGTTTTGGTTCTTGAGACAATTGTCCAATCAGAAACTGGCAACCCAAACGAGAAACTCAAACGCCAGTTTCGATGTTAAAATCCAGTTGGTTTAAACCTAAAAGGACCTGCAACATACAATTTTAGTATTTAGTTATTTTAGTTAATTTAGTATTTTTATTTTGAGTGTAACGATGGACAAAATGACAGATTTGCAAACAATGTGTAAAACTTTCATCAATTTTGGGCACACACACACACACACACAGATCAGTTGTGTTTCCATGCTTTTCATCAACATTATATATATTTTTTTACAGCTTCCTGTTACCCCTTTTTGATACATGAGCCAATGCAGTTATATCGCCCTCTGCTGGTGTTTTTAATGCACATATTTCATGGCAACAACTAGGCAAGGCAGTTTATTTGTACAGCGCAATTCATACACAAAGTCATTCAAAGTGCTTCACAGAATAAGAAAGACATTAAAATCACGCAAATCAAAACATGAATAATCACAAATAATCATCATAAAATGAACATTAAAGAATAAAGTGCAGAATAAAAACCTTTCAGTCATATGCACAGTTAAACAGAACAGTTTTGAGCCTGGATTTAAACACTGTCAAAGTCGAGGTCTATCTCACATCTTCAGGACTGTTCCAGGTTTTAGCATAAAACTGAAACACTGATTCTCCATGTTTAGTCCTGACTCTGGGACCAGCAGGAGGCTGGTCCCTGAAGTCCTCAGAGTGTGAGATGGTTCATGTGGCTCTAACATGTGGGAGATGTTCTTTGGTGCTGGTCCATGGAGAGACTTGTTCACACAGAGCTGCTTTAAAGTCTCTGAGCCACAGGAGCCAGAGCAGAGACAGAGCACAGGACACATGTGTGAAGTACTTCCTGGTTCTAGTCAGGACCCGAGCAGCAGTGTTCTATCTGGATGTACTGTTCTGTCTTAACGCTAATTTGGAGAGACCAGTGAGCAGGACGTTACAGTACAACTACTTAAAGGAACTACAGACACAACTGAACCTGTGTTGTCAGAGCTTTAACCTGCAGATAGAGACACATCCACGTTTTTCTCATTCTCAGTTTATGGACAGGCCTCATGTTAAAGCTCAGAACCTCCAGAATTCACTCACTGAGCTGCAGAGGCTGCACTAGCACTGATTCATGATTGACTGCAGGTTCTGATGACGATTCAGATCAGAAAGAGGCATTTTAGGTTTAAACCAACTGGATTTTGGCATTGAATCTCGCATGAGGCTCATTCTGCTTTCTGATTGGATAATAATTGTGTGAACTAAAACACTGAAGGATAATTAAAAATAAATCTGCATTAGAATAGTTATGAACAAAAGCTGTATTTGATTTCAACATGTTTACCTCGTATCTGAAGACACGGATAGGTCATGTATATCAAAATCTTACATGTTATGCTATAGGAAAATACCAAGGTTACGGTACTACAGTAGTTTACAAATCCTGAATAATTCATTTCAGGACTTCAAAAATAAGGTGATGGATCATAGACAAACATAATGTGACATATGTGGTTATGAATGTCCCTGTTGCATATTCAGTCGTGATTTAGCCGCTTCACACACCGCGCTCTGCTGGATGCTGCATATTGATGAGTCTGGGCTCCTGGGGGCCCGTGGAGCGAACACAATCACTGTACAGACAATAGAGAGACTCCACCTGGGAAATGTAGGCCAGATAAGGATTCATAAAGAACTGCGTTGGATTTGTTAAAGGGAATGTACCTGTTTGTCCGCTGTAAGCATCTGTTAAACCGTTTTATTGTCCAAGAATCAGGAAGTGCTACACTATGTAACCTCTCTGTCGAAGGATCCATCACCTGCTTGTCCATGGAGATAAGTAAGTTTAATATCATACTGTGGAACATTCCAGGCATAGAAATAATCTCCATCAAACTACTTTTGAACCCTAACTTAGCCTTTTATGTACAGCCTAATTTAAAATATTGATGCGATAATTCAACAAAAACTGTCATTAATCATCAATTATCACAAAAAAAATCACGTACCTAGGTGAGACTGGAAGTTTTTTACTAGTCAGGAGGAAATCAACCCCAAGTCGCCACGTAAATCTCGAGTTAAACCATGGACTGTATATATGAATGGACATAGCTAACCCGCTAGCCGCCAAGAAGTGATGATTGGCGCGTTTCCGGTTTCATCGACTCTGGCTCCGATTCACTTTACACTGAGAGATTGTCGCCCGTCTCTCTGTAACAGCTGCAGTGAATCTCGTCATTTTGGTCTTAAATGTTCGTATTAATCCGCTTTACATGATCCTGGTGTTTTTATTTCGCCATTTTGTCTGTAAATCAAGATATGAATATTAATAACGGACAAATCGGGCATCTTCTTTTCTCGAGGTCATCCCCGCTAGCTTTAGCAACAGGTTTGATTGACAGTATTGCTAAGCACCCGCTCCCTGCTAAACCAGCGGTGCGGGCAGGAAGGGGCATCAACTTCAATAACCTTGCTCCAGATTGGTTCTTTGGTTGCTATGATACTCGCAGTTGGATCCCGGCTCCAAATTCGGCCCTATAACCGCTCCAGCCTCGATGAGCTTCATCGGACTGGAGCCGAACGCTATGGGTGACGTACGCCGAGAGGGAGAATAGAGGTCGAAAACGAGTAATATTGGCCAGATATTTCACCAAATCTACCACTAATCTAATGTCTGCGTAATCCCTCAGTCGCCCAGGTCTGATACGTCTTTTGCGATACACCAATCTAAAGGCGCTAAGGCAGATGTAGGCTTACCCTTGCTGCCATTTTGTTCACGCAGGACTCACATGTATTGTAACATATAATAAGGATTCATTCATTCATTCATTCGAACCCAAAGACAGGACTTGGGCTCTCTTTTTCATGGGCGCCCTCAAAGTTTGTTACCAGATTATTAATTCCCGATTAAGTAAAACAGCTAAAAACATCTCAGTTTTGGTGCGGCTGGTCCTTGGCCTTATACAGTCATGTGATCTGGTATTACATGTTCTGGTATCAATGAGTAACGTGCAGGTGAGGGATTCTGGCAGGTTTTGAAGTCGTCCCTTAGAGATAAACTCCATTTAGTGCTCGCTTTTCTAACAGACGGTGATGGCCAACCCACTTTTTCATCGAGAAAATGGAGACGAGTTTCCAATCCATCACCTGTAATAAAACGAAGGGCAGAGTGAAATAGTAGATCCAACAGTTTCAAAGCAGAGGCTGAAGTCTGCATGTACCACATCCCCTTAATCCAGTACAGAGAGGAAGTTCGCTTACATTATTTATTTTCTGTAATTTATCAGGATACAGTATTTGTTTCTGTAATAAAAGGTTAGAAAATGAAATGTCTCAGCTCTAGATGTTGATTGACCAGGAGTTTGAGCCCATACTTTTTTCAAACTACGACAAACTACTGCAAGACACCAAGCTGCAGACCGACTCCTTGTAGGCTCCCTGTCGCTATAAGAGCCAGTTACACACGCAAGCGGCAATGAAGGGCCTTTAACCTCACTAAACCTGTTATTTGTTCATGTAGGACTAAACAAATTCATTACGAAAGACTTATAGTATAGTAAGTGTATAAATATGTGTGAAATAATGTAATGATATTGATTATAATGATGATGCTTCAAATTCTATCCATCCATTTTCTTCCGCTCATCCGGGGTTTCGGGGGGCGGCAGTCTAAGGTTTGAACTGTAACAAATAAAATCGTCGCACAGCGCCCACATCCAACCTGTTTTATCGTAACTACACATGACCCGTTAACATTTTCCGCAGCCATTTTTTCGACTTCTGTGCTACATTTGGATGTTCTCAGGATCGTCACGGTGATGCTCTCGCTGTTGCTGCGATTGGTGCGAGGAGGGGGAGGCGTCCGGCGCTCGCTCCCTGGGGCCTAAGATTGTATGTCGGAGCCTGTTTGGGACCAATCTGTTTCCTCTCAGCTCAGTCAATACTCCAGCGGCTGGACGCACTTAATGAGAGGCCCTGATCAATATGGCCGCTCGCCGCACCATGAGACGCTACTGTTCTCTTTGGGGCTGTATCGGAGTCTCGACACAATCACTGTGCTGACAGCTGCATAACTGTAAACGATACTATTTCTGAACAATAGCATGTTTTAGCATGTCTCTTTTTTTAGTACGAGTTGGGTACATTTTTAATAAACATTTTCCAGACCATTTGCTCTTTGCTGCTTTTACTGCATCGCACATAACAGTTACAGGGAACGATTCTTGGTTCAACACAGAAGCTGCAAGTTTAATTAGAGAAAGAAATGCTGCCTGAAAAACTGGATTTAAAACAAGGTTAGAATCAGATTCAGCTTCTTTTTTTTTTTTTTTTTACTTCACAAACAGAGAAATAGATGTTTAGAAAGGCAAAAAACTTGTTACTTCATGTCTGCACTGATAGAGTCATGGGAATCCAGCAAAGGTCTGGAGGACAGTAAGATCCCTCAGAACCTCGTCTTCATACATGACCAAATGATATTTATTTATTGGGTTCAGCTTTTGTAAATTCTACAGAGGAAATATGTGATGCTTTTAATAGGCGTTCTATCTCTGCATGTGGTGTTTTGGATAATAATGGTGATTTTCCTGATCTTGATTATGTTGAATCTGAACCTCGGGCAGATAACAGTCACATTTTCTCTTGAAGACCTTTCACTTACATGGAGGTGTTAAACACTCTCTGCTCCATAGACCCAACGAAGTCCACAGGAGCTGATGACCTTGATCCAAAACTTCTGTTACTAGCTGCCCCATATTTAATACAACCTCTATTAGATATTTGAATTCATCAATTCAAATGGTAATTATACCAGAATGATGGAAAACGGCACCTTTATGTTTTGCCTTTACATAAAGGTGAAACAACTAAAAATGTAAATCATTTCCAGCCAATCTCTAAATGACCTTGTCTTGGAAAAGTTAGTTGCAAAAAGTTACAATTTATCTAAATAAATGCTCCACTTTGAAGTCAATCAGGTTTTATAAAAGGTCATAGTACTGTCACTGCAACCACAAAAGTTTTAAATGACATTTTCACAGCCCTTGATGACAAATAAGATTGTGTAACACTGTTTATTGACTTAACTAAAGCTTTTGATTCAGTAGATCGTAAAATCCTCTTGAAGCAACTGAAGTATATTGTATTTGATAATGCTACATGTAATTGGTTCCAAAAATATCTCTGAAACAGAACTCAGGCAGTAGTAGCCAATGGATCAAGTCTTTAATTTTAAGGAAAGGAGTGCCTCAAGGCTCAATTTTAGGCCCGCTACTTTTTACAATTTTTTTTAATTTTTGCAATAATTGGTTGCAATTTAAGAGGGAAAAATGTATATGTCAATCAGGCTGTTTTGTATGAAAGTGCTCCATCTCCTGATCCAGCGATTTTAAAACTGTTGATGTTAAATTTTGGGAATTTTGGATTTCATTAAAATCTTGCTGCAAAGTACATATCGATTTATAGATTATAGAAGTGATGTGCAGCCCTGGCCACCCATGCCACTTTTTTTATTAATTTACACTTAGGAAAATTTGAATATTTAGACTTTTAATTAATTTATTGACAAATATTGAGACGTGATTAAATTTATTGACACATAAGACTGAAAATTTGACTTATTTTAGTTAAATTTTTTCCGACATCCAAAACTCGGAAAAACAAAGTCTGCTGTACACTGAAGCGAGTCGTTTTTTGGCGCATATAGAGGTTTTGTAGATGTGTGGAGTTACATAGTAGTAAACTGGGGGATCACCTCTCATCCGTACAGTGAGTTGACAGTTAGCTGTGAAGACATGTTCCCAGCAGCTGTTAGCCCCTCCTCCTCCCGTCTCCGCTCGCTCAAGATGTCGGCCATGTTGTCAGATCGGGTACAGCTCAAGTTTGTTTTCTCATCTTTATAGAGAAGCTGCACTGTCGCCTTTGTAAAATATGAAGTTTACTCTGCATCAGCTGGGATCTCAAGTTCTCTGATGGTTATGTCACTTTATTTACCATCCTGACTTTTTTGGCAGGATTTCTTGTGGGGACTTTTTCTTTGCGCTAGTGGAAAATATTTGGTTCATTTTGCGTACCACGATGAGATTTGAGCTGTACGACGTCGAATTATGAAGTTTTATAAGTCATTATAGACGCAAACTACCTACTTAAGTGCTGCATTCTGTTATTTATTTCTTACAATTCATATATTTGAGCAATTTAGTACATTTAGAATCAAGCCACATTGGCACATTTCGGTTGAAAGTAAAAAAAAGAGCCATACGTTTTTGTTCTGTTTTGTCTTTTTACAAGTAACAAGACAAAGTGATTCATAAATGTATTTAAAATAAGTAAATTGACTGCAGCTATTAACACATTATAAAGAACATGTAACATTTTGTATTTATGTTGGCTTTTGTGGACTTACAAGTGTTTTAGGGGGTCTCTGAGGGGGTGCTAATGTGCTCTACCATGTTTGAGTCGCTGTTTTAAACCAGTTAAAATGTAGTTAGCCCCTGTAGTGATTTATAAAAGCTAATATGGATAATATGTATTTTTTTTATTGGAGTCTCATTTTTAACATTTTTAGCCAAGGTTGGATGTGAAAGTGGGACAAAAATCTTTGGGGGCGCTATGGTGTCCGTCCATCCATCCATTTTCTTCCACTTATCCGGGGCCGGGTCGTGGGGGCATCAGTCTAAGCAGGGACTCCCAGACTTCCCTCACCCCAGACATGTCCTCCAGCTCCCCCGATGGGACTCTAAGGTGTTCCCAGGCCAGCCAAGAGACATAGTCCCTCCAGCATGTTCTGTGTCTTCCCCAAGGCCTCCTCCCCGTCGGCGGGACATACAAATGAAAAAACAAATCCGATTGGACGATCACATCTGACCGGGCTTGAGACGCAGAGGAGGACGTCGGGACCAGACTGTTATCAATCTGTATAAAAAGTACAGAGAGATACAATTCTGCATTTGTCGGCACAGGCATGTCAAGGTAGCTCATTTGCAAAAAAAAAAAAAAGAACAAAACAAACTGAAATTATTTTGTCTAAAATAATCCATCTAGAACACATGCAGTGCTTTTTCTCCCTCTCTCAATCTTCTTGTTCATGTTTCCATTTGCTTCACTCCTCCAACACTCAGTCTCAACCCCGAGTGAAGCATCCACTGCCTGGGACGGCCCAGAACAGCTCAGCCCCTCAGCCCCTCCAATCGATAAGTGCACTAAAACTAATGACAGCGATAATCAGGGGCCGGCTCAATACTGGAGCAAGCACAGAGTCAGACTGCATACAAAGAGAGGTCAGGCCGCCCCCCGCTGGTCATACAGGGAACTGACAGAAGAACCCAGCTGCTAAACTGTACTTATTGCTGCTGTTTCCACTGACAAATATAGTGTGATAGACATGCTGTAAATTTGTTTTTGGTAAACTAGCTTTTAGCAAAGATTGTGAACATGACAACAGAAAGCATTTTCCAATAACAAACTACTGAAAGATGTAATGAAATATTGGCGCATACGGTTGAAAGACTTAAGAAACAGTGATTTTAAATTACAATAAATAACAAGACTGCATAAAATCACATTTCTGAGATGACTTTCAGAAAACAAAGAGCCAGATGTTGAGCTATCCGCTGGAGATTTTGTGATATTTGCAGGTTCCACAGTGGCAGGAGGTGTGGTTCTTCACTGTCAACTCCACCTGAACAAAAGGAAAAAGTTAAAAAGCTCATTTTAACAGTTAGTTTGTTACAATGTTATTTTTTAAGTCAGAATAATGGTTTGACATGAGTTGTGTCTCACTCTACTCCCCAGTCCCCGAAGCATCTATAGGTGTGATTTACTCTGTCTGCGCTGTTAAAAATTGAAATCAGTTGACCTGTTTTATGATCAGACTGTGTTAGAACAATTCAAATCTAACTTGAGTAACAGCTTCAGACAGAGTAGTGCCCCCAGTTGGCTTGTTGATGACATCAGCAGCGAAGTATCAATAGGACGTGGCTCTTACCTCATCGTAGCTGCTCGCCACACAGCAGGACGCCTGCGAGGTGATGGGCTTGGGTCGGACCATGGTGCGGAGCGTGGCGGGGGGAGTGGGGAAGGCTCTGGAGAAGCAGCAGCCCATGCACTGGTACACCCCGGGGAAAAGATGGTGTCTGTGCAGAGAGCACGCCTCACAACCACCTGCAACCAGCAGCAAACATCAGCCACAATCACAAGAGGAGTAGTAGTAATAGTAGCAGTAGTAGTAGTAATAGCAGTAGTGCATTTGTTGAAGCACTGTAGGCACATCCCACTCCATAAAGCCACCTGCACAGATAAGCTAGCACCTGTCTCATTCCACCTGCACGGGTAAGCTAGCACTTGTCACACTCCACCTGCACAGATAAGCTAGCACCTGTCACACTCCACCTGCACAGATAAGCTAGCACCTGTCACACTCCACCTGCACAGATAAGCTAGCACTTGTCACACTCCACCTGCACGGGTAAGCTAGCACTTGTCACACTCCACCTGCACGGGTAAGCTAGCACCTGTCACACTCCACCTGCACAGATAAGCTAGCACCTGTCACACTCCACCTGCACAGATAAGCTAGCACTTGTCACACTCCACCTGCACGGGTAAGCTAGCACTTGTCACACTCCACCTGCACGGGTAAGCTAGCACTTGTCACACTCCACCTGCACAGATAAGCTAGCACCTGTCACACTCCACCTGCACGGGTAAGCTAGCACCTGTCACACTCCACCTGCACAGATAAGCTAGCACCTGTCACATTCCACCTGCATGGGTAAGCTAGCACTTGTCACACTTGTGCCATGAGTACTGGGTGGTAGTAGTGGTAGTAGTAGTAGTAGTACTGGTAGTAGGAGCAGTAGTAGAGCTAGCAGAAGCAGCTGCTGCAGTATGAAGGGGCATCTCTGCAGACTGTTCTAGGACCAATCTCCACATCTTGAGCTAGTCTTGGTCAGGACTACCTCAGATGAAGGATTTGACCTGCTGTACATGTTTGGGGTTGATGGGGAAACCCAGAGACACAGGGAGAACATGCAAACGCAGGTAGGCCCATACCCAGGTTAGAAGTAGCGGTAGTAGACGTAGTGGTAGTTGTCATAGTAGTTACTCTAGTTGTAAAAAGCAGCAGTGATAGTAGTTGTAGTAGTAGTTACAGTAGTAGTAGTTGGATCAGTGGAAGTAGAAGTAGTAATAAAGTCATTTCATATCATCCTCTAAACGTAGCCCCTCTCTTCGTGTCATCATCCATACCATCTCTGGAGGTCTCCACACTGCAGAAGAACATCATGCCCAGAAGTAGGAGCACGTTCTTGGGTCTCACACAGCCCATCTCAGCCTCTCCGGACCAGCCGCTCACTCCCGACCGAAACCCACTGGAGTTTTATAGCGTTATCCACCCCCATAAAGGTCATATCCCGGATTAACCAAAGCCCACCTTCTTGTATCCGTGACGTAAGTAATCCAGTTTCCACTAAAAATACGTCTCATGTTTTATCCTGGATTTTGTTTGGTTGTAACTATAGCCCAAGATTTGTCAGGTCAGAGGAACAACCAAGTAGATCAAGGTTATTGTATTTATATTATGAAAAGAATAGTCTTGTAGCAAGTTATACTAAAAGTTTTTTGGGTTAAAATAATGAAAATTAACTTTAAAATGCCCATGTTACGCTGTTTTCTGATCTATGTTATAATGATGATATAATAACTTGAAAACTTCATGACATCACAAGGTGGAACGGAGCATTTTGAGCTTTGGAGATGTAGAAACACTAATAATAAAGTGTGAACGGAATAAAACACAACTCCTGGTATGTTTTTGAGGCGGTTACATTACAACACGGTTTAAAACTCACAAACGTCCATTTTGCCTCATGTAGGAGCTTCAAAAAATAATCGAATAGCAGTAATTTAGATGATTTCATTTGTATTTCTTGAACTTAAAGTAACATTATGTAACTTTGTGGAAGTGGTACATCACCTGCATGATTCTATAGAGAAAAAAAAGACATAAAAAAACATACTTCGGAACATTCTCCATGGAGATAGCTACGTACGTCTTGTGTCACACTGTGGAATGTTATAGCCAAAGGAGCAACATCTCCATGGGCCCTCCTCCAGGTCACATAAGAGTCAGGTTTGTGGAGAGGCGAGCCTACTCAGAGGATGCATTTTTTTTTTTTGTCTAATAAAAACAGCCAACATGGGGAAGTAGTAGCTCAGTTGGTAGATGCTGGTACTTTGATCCCAAGGTCAGTGGTTCAAATCCCGTTCTCAACATAACCATTGGTAGATCCTCTGACTCACAGGTTGACGGTGCGATTCCAGCTCCCACAGATGATTTTCCCTTTATATAAACATTTTCTTCTTGAGCCAATCACATCAAAGTAAACACTTTGATGTGATTGGCTTAGATGCTTCGAGAACATACCTCCAAGAATACCGTGTTTTAACTGCTAACACATAACACATTTAGATCATGTTACCTTTTATTGCTTCAAAAATGCTGTATTCAACGAAAAACAGCCTATTAACACGTTTATAATCAAGTTTTACTTTTGTTTTTGACGGAGTCGCCCCTCCTTCTGCTCTCGGCGCTAAGTCGCTCCCCCTTCAGAGCGCCATCACAACAGAATCGGCTGCATCCCGCTAATGAAACTACTGCACATCGCATTGCCGTGCACAGTTTTGTATCATGTTTTTGTATATTTATGGAGAATTGTCGTGTGGGTGGAGCAGACTTGTGGGCAGAGCTTTGGACAAAATCTTACAGCTAACCCTAAGAAGGGTTTGAATAGGGGGGGGAGCGCATGAATGGCTACTACAATGATACCGGCAAGAACTATCACTATTGACAGTGGTTCTGTGGATAATAATAAATGCTCTATAATCTTTAAAACAAAAATAACCAACAATTTAAAGTTTCCAGGGTAGAAATATCAGTTTGCTGCTATGTTAAACTGATGCAGTGCAATGTTCAAGCCTCAACACTGCACAAAAAGCTCTAATGTATGTGTCATTGTATCATTTGTGGTTAAATATCTGTAAAATGCAAAACTATTGTGGAGTCAGCATTTCTGTAAGTGTCCAGTAAAACCTCAAAAAAATATATAGTGTGTAAATAAAAATCCTATTGTTCCACTTTTACCTCCAGTTGCCTCCACGGAGAATTCAGAATAGTTAAATAGCAGTAATCATAATATTATAATGAATCACCTCTAACAGCCTTTGAAGAACAGCAGTAGTTTCACTAATTCACCTTTCACTTGTTTCTCATGTGAGTTGTTCTTCAGCCACTAGAGGGCAGTGCTCCACCAGGCCTGGACTGAGAAACATGGGATTTAATAACTTCAATTACAACTACTACAACTGCTACAACTACTACTACTATAACTGCAACTACTACTACTACTACTACTGCTACAACTGCTACAACTACCACAACTAATACTACTGCTACAACTACTACTACTGCAACTACTACTAGTTCTACTACTACTACTGCAACTACTACTAGTACTACTACTACTACTACTGCTACAACTACCACAACTACCACTACTAATACTACTGCTACTACTACTACTGCAACTACTACTGCTGCTGCAACTACTACTGCAACTACTACTAGTACTAGTATTACTACTACAACTACAGCTACTACTACTAGTACTACTACTACTGCTACTACTACAACAACAACAGCAATTACTACTGCAACTACTACTACAACAGCAACTACTACTGCAACTACTACTACTAATACTGAAGCCTGTACTACTACTGCAACTACTACTACTGCAGCTACGACTACTACCACTACTACTGCAACTACTACTACTACAGCAACTACTACTACTCCAACCATTATGACTGCACACTGCTACTACAACAATTACTACAAGAACTACTACAACTAATACTACAACAACTACTGCTACTACTACTACTACTACTGCTACTACTACATGTCTACAGAATCATTTGCCGGACTGATCTCTCTGTATTTTTTACACAGATTGATTTCAGTCTGGTCACATCTTCTGTTGCGTCTCCTGGTCAAACGTGATCGTCAGATTAGTTTTTTTAGTGACACATGTGAAACGAAGGAGCTCATTGGTCATCTAGGATTTACAAATAAAATCACATTTCTCTCACCTCAGATTAACACAGTTCATTGCTTCGCTTATTGATTCTGTATAAATCTGACATGTTTTTCCGTCCTCTGTGATATATATTTTTTTCCTTTATTATTTTCAGTACGGACGGGCCGTGCTTGTCTCTGATTGGCTCATCCACCTGTCAATCACGCCCATTTGAAAAGAGACATTGACCTGTGACCAGACTCACATCTTCTTATAGCGTTGAAGTGTGTTCTCTGGATCGAAGGCAATGATCTCACAACTGTCAGAGCTATTTAGGTTTTATCTATAGACTTCCCAAAATCCCAACTATTCCACCTCCATGACACTCCAGATCCATCAAATACTAAGTCAGGTGGTCAAAATGAATCGTGCAAATAGCAAATAACAGCACTGCCTACTACTACTACTATCTCAGTCTAAGTTGAATTCAATATGTTACAATACCAGAAGTATTTTAGGCCAGTGGTTCTCACAAAAAGACTTGACTGAGATGTAAACCAGGTCTGATATAGGACTACACTATTTCCACAGATCAAACTAGGAACTAGCCCAAAAGTCAATAATCTCATACCTCCGGAAATCAGATGATCCGATTTGTGCATGATGGGTTTGCTCATGTATGTTTGTGTTTTAGGTCCCACAGCCTCAGAACTGTTTCCAAAGGATGATCTCCTGGTCCGACTGTTTCTGCAACACCGAGGAATAAGCTAAGTGTCTTTTATGTAACTTTTCCTTAGCAGCGTGCAAAAATAATACATTTAATTGGCTCTAGAATTCTTTTGGAATAAATACAAAATTAAACATTAATGCTGTAAGTGATGATGATGAAGTCCCTCGTCACCATGGACTTGGCCGCCTCTTATTCGCGACTGTCTCTGGCTTATACTGGTGTGGTCCAGGGGATTGAACCAGCAGCCTCGTGCATAATACGCAAGGTAATTAACTTTTTTGACTGGAGTGACCTAAATAATGTCTTTGCCAATTTCCAATCACTTTGCACGATGCATCTGTGATTCATAGAGCCGTAGTTACAGATGTAAGTCTCATTATACTGATGGGGTCCGTGGCTTTGAACCAGCAACAACAGTAAAGCATTAGTGTAACTGACTTTTTTGACCGTCATGTACTCGCTACAGCCTTTGCATCGCACCCGCCCCTGCATCTGCATCGCATCCGCCCCTGCATCGCGACCCCCATGTACCGCCATGCCACCGCCCCTGCATCGCACCCGCCCCTGCATCATGACAGTCATATACTCATGACCATCATGTGCTGTACGCCCCTGCATCACGACCTGTCCTGCATCACGACAATCATATACTCACGACTAGGGGTGTGCTAAAATATCGATACACCGATATGTATCGATATTATTAAAAACCGATACGGTATTGATTCTCCGTTTTCTAGTATCGATATCGATATTCCCCCCAGACGTTACTCTTTACGGGTGAAGAGAAGCGAGAAGCGAAAATGTCAGAAAAAATGTTTCAACCGCCTTCCTCCCTCTAGTTAGAAACATGCATTAATCAAAAAGCACTTCATTGTGTTTTTTAATCTTCAATAAATGGAAGATAAATGCACCATTTAATTTTTTTTTTTTTTTTTGTGAAAATTGGGTTGACCATTTAAGTAAGGTTGAAGGCCTTTATTTTTTTCTGTATTGTATCGATTTGAAATGTATTGTATTGAATCGTATCGTATCAAAATGGCATCGTATCGTGGACTGTGTATCGAGATACGTATCGTATCGGCAACTTCTTGGTGATACCCAGCCCTACTCACGACCCCCACGTACCGCCATCGCGACCGCCATATACTCACAACTGGCCCTGCATCGCACCCGCCCCTACATCACGACAGTCATATACTCATGACCGCTATGTACTGTACGCCCCTGCATCACGACCAACATGTATTCGCGACCACCTCTGCATCGCATGCTTTTTGTCCAGTCGACAGATTTTATTTTTCTTTGCCGTGGATCAGACCTGGACGACGGGGGATTACACAGATATAACTACTGAGTATCAACGTCTCTAGAACCTGGACTAGATAGAGTGGATTTCATAAAAATGTCGCCCAATATGACCGACTTCCTGCGTGATGTAGAGTATCGCTCCAATTATGTTTCAGGGTTGTTTTCATGTTTCCTGTGACTCTTACAAATTTCATTGGGCCACAGCAAAGTACAACTACTACAACAAGAACTACTACTACTACACGATAATAATAAATACACAAGGACACATTTCGTAACAGATTTTAATAAAACAAAAACATCCAAAGTGTTAGAGAAATAAACGCACGCTTAGATTACACTGTGAAATCAACACATCAGTGCATTTTAACATTTTGTGAATTAAAAAAGTGAAATTCAAAATATAAAATAATTTTCACATCTCCGTGGACATCGACATCGTGAGAAATAAAGCCATTGGTGCTGCTATGTGAGTCTATAGCCCAGTATATACCTTTACCATTTTAATTCAAATTATACAAAAAGCACAAAACTCAGTACTTCCCAAAAATATTAATACAGCCAGGTGGATTTTATGAAAAACTCCCCTTTAAACAGGACAACGTTACTTTACTTACACAGAAAAAGCACCGTTTCTCAAACTGTGGGCCGCACACTCAAGATAATAATGTATTTTCATTGTAGTCCGATGAGGTTCCTTTGGTCCTCCGATAATTTATTTGAAAGGATAATTTTTTCAGACCAGACGTGCACTGAAACGAGTATTGTGTCTGTAAAGATGTTCCACCGGATTATTTTTCCAGACCAAGGTCCAGACCAAGCTGTTGTTGATGTAACGTGTACAGTCGGCTGGTTTCAACAGGTTTTGGCGCTGTTTTCCTACAGGTGGAGGCAGGACGACGGCGCCATCTGCAGTCCGACTTCTTCAGGACGTGAGAGTGAAGTCCTCGTCCTGCCTCCACCAGTGATTCACTTCAGCTTCATCTTAGGACAAATCTCATTATTCACGGACGTAAACTACAAATCGATTAATCAAAAGAATGAACGCTGGAATAATCGATTTGCGAAATAATCGTTGATGGTTCAGACCAATTACAGAGCAGCATTGTGGTTTGGAAGTGAAGCATCAAAGTGAACCGAAATAAACTCTGCGATGCCAGTGGAGGATAGACTGTATAAAGAAGTGGACGAAGCGAGCGTGACGTCACCCATGGCATTCGGCTCCGGTCAGAGCAGGTACAGGGGTGAATTTGGAGCCAAGTCCCATATTTGGAATTCCGACCGAGAGTATCATAGCAACCAAAGAGACAATTCATCGTGAGGCTGTTGAAAGTGGCGCCGCACTCCCCTTAGCAACGCTGTCAATCAAACTTGTTGCTACTGCTAGTAGGAGCGACATTCAGGAAAGAAGCCGCTAATGTCCATACCTTGAGATACAGACAAAATAGCGAAATAAAAACAACAGGATTGTGTAGAGCCGGTTAATACAGGGTGGCCCAAAAGTCACTGACACTTTTAAATCTTCAGTAGCTCCTATAATTCTTCAGTTATACTCACCAAATTTTAGCAGTAGGTAAACTGAACCTTCCCTGATTTTTGGCAACATATACGGTTATAATTGTTCACTTACACTTGAACTTATCACTACTTAAACTTGGGGAAGTAAAAATTACCTAATTAAAAAAAAAAAAATGTTTAAGTGTCCACCATGTTCAGTTTCGCCCTGAACAGCCTGATCCAACACACTTTGCATAACATTTAAAGTATTTCTGGGCTTATGGCTCTTATTTGATTCTCGATATTACGTTTTAAGTCATTTATTGTCTGAGGTTTATTCACAAACACCTTTTCTTTAAGATAGACCTACAGGAAGAAATCGGGACTAGTCAGGTCTGTGGAGATCACATACTGCCCCCTGTCTTTGAAAAACACTTATTATTCCTTTAATGGCATTTACGCTCGGGGCATCTCTGGTATTAAAATATCGAAGGTAACACCGCTGGGTTTCTCATTTTGACCCATGTGACTCAAAGTACCACTGTACAATGAGGGTTCGTTCCTCGGTGCTGTATTTGCTCATGTTAATGTCGGAAGGGTCGTTCTAGAGTTATGAATTTTGTTCAACTGTCAGTGACTTTTGGGCCACCCTGTACAAACATATGTACAAAACGCGGCGCCTGACAGCAGCAGTTACAGAGAGAGGGGCGACAGTTTTCCAATGTAAAGTGAATTAGAGCCAGAGCCGATTGAGCCGGAAGTGCGCCCATGATCACTTCCTATTTGGAACGCAGCAGCTAGCAGGTTAGCTATGTCCATTTATACATACAGTCTATGGCTGTGAGCCAGGTTAATGTACTTAGTTAATAAAATGCTTTGCCGTCTGTGTGTTTACCCCTTCAAATGATCAAAATGCAAACAAAACGGAATCTAGCATCAAATTCTAGCAAATATAATGAAACGTGACAATGGATTTAGAACACAGAAGGCCCGAACCACAGCTTGAGAAACCCTGCTGCTAAAGTACTATTAGAAACATCCATTAGCTTTGTACAGAGCAGAAGCTGGTTCATTCATAGAGTTAAAAAGCTTATCCGCAGAACTGTTCTTCAAGTAGACAAAGATGTTGGCCTAAGTATTCCATAAACATTTGGTTTGATAAATGCACAATGAGACGCAGCATTAGAGCAGTTTTCATAGGAGAAGTGTGGTACTACGGGGGCGTCAGCAGGGGGCAGTATAGGTCAGAGAACCAGAGCTTAATGAGGGGTAGTAATATTTGGGTTTCTGTGCAGTAGGTATGAAGCAAGTCTGGTTTTCCAAAAGTACAATTTACTTTAATTTTACTTGTTTTCCTGACTCTCGCAATGCATTGTGGTCTACATTGAACGGCCCAGTGACCACCGATGCCCGTTACTTTTCAAGGTGCATTATGGGAAGTTTTAAGGGCACTACTTTTTCACTCCTTGGTCATTCAGACACCACTAAAAATCTACTCCTAAGTCGGGAATAGTGTGGAAATTCAGACACAGCCAAAGTCTATATTGCAGTTTTTTAGTGAACAACTTTATTTTGTTAAATCAATATTTAATCTGTAAAAAAAAAAACTTGTTCCAAAAGTACAATTTACTTTTGGAACTCAGCACTACTTCCTGTATTTTTTAAATTTTTCTCTTCAATTTTTTTCCCACAAACTGCCATTGAACCGAGCAAAAACTTTAATAAATATTTCCCACAGATACTATCCCATCAAACCAAGTCATAAACTGAAAAACACAAATACCTGTCAAATGCACTTGACAATTTTTCACCCACTTTTGGCAACGCAATCTGACCCAAACCGACCTGTTCCACACCAGCCAATGTAAACTGCTCTAAAGGACATTTCCGTTCACTTGTCGTCTGAGATGGTAACACTGTATGGAAGTTTTGAAATGTCACATCGGAACATTTAAAGGTTGTGTCCAGTGGAGTTATTATTACATTAATGCAATCATGATACTGGAATGTCATTAAGCACAGGGCCGTTTCCAGCTGTGGGGGCTCTGTGTATAATACTGTTGGGGGGGACGACCATATACACCATATAAAACATATATTTCCATAGAGAATGTTCTCAAGTATGGTTTTAACTTTCTATTCCAGGAGTGTCTAAACTATGGCCCTCAAGCCTCCTGCTGAACCGGCCCAATAGATCATAATCAGTACTTTTTACAGCAAATTTGAGTAATCCTACCAATATAACCTAAATAACATCACATTTCATTCATACAGACCTGAGTATGAAGTCAAAACTGTGTTAAATGCACCGTCTGAATTATCCACTGTATTGACGACTGTGGCCCTCCGTATCGAATATTTTTCAAGATATTGCCCTTGGTGAAAAGAGTTTGGGCACCTCTGTTCTATTCTATGGAATCATGCAGGTGAAAAGTTACATACTGTGCCTTTAATTGCTACTTTTTCAAAATGTGTCGTTTTCATTTTTTAAAGGCAGTTTTTATTCACAGTTGTATTTTTCTTCCCGTGTCCTAATGGAGACATGTTTTGGTCTTAGCTTAGTCCATGTTAATTTATTCTATTGATCATTGATAAAAGCAGGAGAGTATAATAAAATCTGAAAAATAAGAAAAGAAATGTTTATCAAATACCACTTTTTTCCTCATATTGGGCCGTTCTTGAGATCATTATATTGTTAAAAGTGTAGATACCGCTGCTACACGGAGCTACGGCACACGTATAAATGAATGCTGAAGCCACTCCCCATATCAAAGTATATAAAATGTTTGTTTTTTAATGATATTTATGTCATTTATCTGGTCTCCTCAACAGTCACATGTAAAAGAGGAGGTTCAGTAGTCACTAGATGTATACCAGATTCAAAAATCCGATTAGCCATTAGCTCAGATGCCAGTTTCACGCTAATTAAATCATGAAAATAAAACAACAAAAGGTTTACACACTTGACAGTGACTTTAAACGAGGCTCTGACCTCACATAAATGTGGTCCGTGTGTCGGTACCGTCTGAAATGCTCTGGATTATTCACAATTTGAGATTTTTGCGGGCTAATGCTAACGGCTATAGAACAAAATACAGAAGAAGACTGGCCTGGGTGTACCAAAATCTTCCCGCGCTATAGCCAAGTTGATAAGTGGATTTAATTATTTATCATTAATTAAAAGTCTAATTAAAAAAAAAGTAACACCATTGTTGCTTAAATGTGCGGCGCCCCCTAGTGGACAATTCCCCTCAGCACGTCCACATAGCAAGAAACGGCCCTGATGAGGCATTATAAATATTAATACACACAAATACACCAGGTATGTCAGTATGTTTTTGGTGCTACCACGCCCTCCTCCTGCCGTCGCCGCGGTGATGGCCGGTACCTTGTTGCCACGTGCGCGCTCGCAGTAGTGCACGAGCGCATGAAGTCAGGGTACGTGTGCTGACCTGTCGCTCCCCCGTCCCTTTGGCTCAGTGTGGATGGAGTTAATACCAGACAATTTTAACAAATGCTGATTCTATTGAAATCTCTACAAAAGGAAAAGAAAATCCGTCTGTACATCCGGTGGCAGTGGTCTAACACTTGTGCTTCATGGCGAGCTGCAAAACAAAGAGAGAAGAGTGCGTTAGGAATAGGACCAGTAAAAGTCGCATAATGAGAAGGAGAATTTTACCCCACGATCAGATCAGACGTGTCAGTTAAAGGTCCCGTACAGATATTATATTGTATAAGCAGCTCTTGAGGTCAATATAAGTTTACTGTGTGCTGCCTGCATCTAATCACACACTGTTTTATTGTCCAAGAATCAGGAGGTGCACAGTTAGCATGCTAGTTGTTGTATAAACTCATTGCGGTGAATAATTAGGATGCTCGGAATGCGTGACGTAAGTGAGGAATAAGCATGGGCCGCAGCAATTAAATATATATATACATTTTAAACATAACATAATAAATAAATACTGCAGTACCTTGGGCTATACATTTACCAAAGGAAAAAAATATTAGAAAATTGAATGGGAAAATGGAGACGTGACACAGATATAAAAATGCAAATGTATGCTAATGCTAATGTTGGATTGTAATGTTCCACAGAGGCACCAAACCCCAACCACATGTCAGAGTATGGGATTATTAATAAGAATGAATGAAGGAATGAATAAATGAATAATCTTGCAAATGTACAACTGTAAACTTTACGAGTCAATTGTAAAGTTTATAGTTGTACTTGTTGGCTAGACTTGAGCAGCGGATGTGAGCACCAGACTCTACACAAGGTCTAAAGTTTGTCAAATTTACACAAGAATTATGATTTCACAAATAAAACTATATGCCAACATCTTTATTTTGTTAAATGAATGAATGAACTGTCAATAACAAGATTCCTTCCTACTTCCTACTGATGGTAAATGAACTTCTCCTGAGTTCGAATTCTAGCCTCATGCCTCTTCTCTTCAACTATCAGGCTACTACAGTTCATTCTACATCAGTAGCAGAGGCTGGAGTTTTAACTCTGGAGAAGTGTATTGACCATCAGTTTGGACCCAGGACCTGGAGACATGACCCCTCAAGACATTGTGATAATAAAGTCCATTCCAGTTTAGAGCAGTCCCATCTGGCTATGCATCTCTTGTAGGGAGTATTATACCTTGTCCATTCCAGTTTAGAGCAGTCCCATCTGGTTATGCGTCTCTTGTAGGGAGTATTATACCTTGTCCATTCCAATTTAGAGCAGTCCCGTCTGGCTATGCGTCTCTTATAGGGAGTATTATACCTTGTCCATTCCAGTTTAGAGCAGTCCAGCCTGGCTATGCGTCTCTTGTAGGGAGTATTATACCTTGTCCATTCCAGTTTAGAGCAGTCCCATCTGGTTATGCGTCTCTTGTAGGGAGTATTATACCTTGTCCATTCCAATTTAGAGCAGTCCAGCCTGGCTATGCGTCTCTTGTAGGGAGTATATACCTTGTCCATTCCAGTTTAGAGCAGTCCCATCTGGCTATGCGTCTCTTGTAGGGAGTATTAGAGCAGTCCAGCCTGGCTATGCGTCTCTTGTAGGGAGTATTATACCTTGTCCATTCCAGTTTAGAGCAGTCCCATCTGGTTATGCGTCTCTTGTAGGGAGTATTATACCTTGTCCATTCCAATTTAGAGCAGTCCCGTCTGGCTATGCGTCTCTTGTAGGGAGTATTATACCTTGTCCATTCCAGTTTAGAGCAGTCCAGCCTGGCTATGCGTCTCTTGTAGGGAGTATTATACCTTGTCCATTCCAGTTTAGAGCAGTCCCATCTGGCTATGCGTCTCTTGTAGGGAGTATTATACCTTGTCCATTCCAGTTTAGAGCAGTCCAGCTTGGCTATGCGTCTCTTGTAGGGAGTATTATACCTTGTCCATTCCAGTTTAGAGCAGTCCAGCCTGGATATGCGTCTCTTGTAGGGAGTATTATACCTTGTCCATTCCAGTTTAGAGCAGTCCCATCTGGTTATGCGTCTCTTGTAGGGAGTATTATACCTTGTCCATTCCAATTTAGAGCAGTCCCGTCTGGCTATGCGTCTCTTGTAGGGAGTATTATACCTTGTCCATTCCAGTTTAGAGCAGTCCAGCTTGGCTATGCGTCTCTTGTAGGGAGTATTATACCTTGTCCATTCCAGTTTAGAGCAGTCCCATCTGGCTATGCGTCTCTTGTAGGGAGTATTATACCTCTGATGACACAGGTCAAGATAACAGGAAAATGCTATTTCTCTAACAATTGTCTGGACAACCAAAACACAAAATTACAAAAAATAAAGAAATGAGACATCAAAACGCTATAATTGATTTAAACACATTTCTCTCGTATATGGGGACACAGATAGGTCAAGTTTATGAAATTTAAAATCCAAATCTATGAAACTATGATCAATATTTACCACCAGTACTATCCCAGCAAACAAAATAATAAGTTGCAAAAACGTAAAACCCGTCTGGACATGAATGGACTACGCTATTATTCTCAAGGTGACACCGCTAGCTAGCCCGCTACACGCCCCCATGTTAATTCAGTTAGCTTCTCCTCCAGTGCAGCGCTTTGGCACATGCAGAGTACCTTGAGATAACGCTAAACAAATGACACCACTTTGAATTTCCAGTATATTAGACTTTCTCGTAGCTCCGTCATCCGTCTCTCCTTCCTCCTCGAAGTCGGTGCTTTTTTGGCTGATGGCTTTTGTCTTTCTTTTTACTCTCTGCTGCGGGGGAGCTCATTTGAGAACAGCTGGAGAGCCCGGCCCGCTCCTACGCGCCCTCCCGCTGGTCGGACAATTACTAATACGCAAATGCCTGCACATTCAAATAGGCTAATAAAGAGATAATGGGTTATGCCAGTGCCGTGTCGTCAGATCACAGCGAGCGAGACAGAGGAACTTCTATCAGATTGTGCAGTGATGAAGTGCTGTGTGGGAGGCCGCGGCAGAGTGGTTAGCGGTCGTGATTCTAAATGAAAAGCTTGTTGTTTGAGATTGATGGAGCTTTACCATAGCTTCTCTTAAAGGACATGTATTTTCCCAAGATTGTTACGTCAGAGGTAAAATTCCAGTGCAGTTTCCATGTCAAATTAGTCGAGTTCGATTAGCATGGCAGCTTTTTTTTTTTTTGTCCTTACTTAAAAAGGGTTATTACACTTCTATGAGTGTAAAAATTAACGTTTTGATCACAATGTTACCTTTTATTGTTTTGAAAATGCTATATCCATCAAAAAACGACGCGTTAACATGTTTTATAATTTTCAGTTTTTCATTTTTAGCGCTCTGAGCTTGCCCTCCCTTTGCTCTCTGCATTAAGTTTCTCCCTCTTCATAGCTCCATCACCACGCAATGAGCACGCATCCTGCTAATGAAGCTAC
The DNA here is from genome assembly GCA_019594935.1 of Periophthalmus modestus. Lineage (NCBI taxonomy): Eukaryota > Metazoa > Chordata > Actinopteri > Gobiiformes > Gobiidae > Periophthalmus > Periophthalmus modestus. The sequence continues at coordinate 19,539,252 of JAIEZT010000068.1, read as the reverse complement.
TCCACATTGCATCAGGTTTGTGAAGTTGTAGTGTATTGTTTTGTATCATGCTTTTGTATATTTATGGAAATTACCGTGTGGGAGCGTGGGTGACATCACTCTGCTAACTGTTAGGAGGGTTCGAATAGGGCCAAAGAAAGATCACAAGATTACTTAAACATGCATGGATGACGTATAAAAACTCTTCAGGCACGTTTTTGATGAGGGAACATGATAGGGAGCTCCAAAAAGTTGATTTTGTATAATACCTCCCCCACCCATTTAAAACAATATAAAACGCTTTTTCAATATTAATTTCCTGAACATAAACCATACAGACGTTTAATAACTGCCACGTAACACCAAAAAGTGTCCAATTTCTGTCTGAACACTCCAAACCACATGCTTTTATTGGACCTCTCCATTAAAAAGAACCAAACCGATCAGTGACCAATAGAAACGACTAAATCCTGTATTCAAATGTGATTCTGGCACATGGCTGAGCGCACACTGCCCTCCTTCTGTCTCTTACCTTGTGCGCGGTGACTGCAAACTGCTCAGCGCTGTTCATCATGTCTGCGGTCTTGTCCTCCGCTCGTCCTAGCCGCTCCCCTCTCTCGTTCAGGGCCTGGCTGGCCTTCTGCACTGCACTGGTCACACTGTCTGCTGCAGAGTGGAGGATGCTGTTACCTGTACCAGAGGAGATAGAGAAACACAAAAAAGAGAGGAAATTATGATAAAGGTGCGATCAAATGTACTTATTTATAGTGAGGTCAATGAATTGCACTATTGTTTCCTTTTCAGAGATGGCGTTAAACTTCACTTTTGTGCAATTTTGCCTGCTGCGTTGTATGGGGCTGAAACACTGAAAGTTGTGGAGAAGAGGAAGCTGAATGTCGTTGAGATGAGATGTCTGAGGAGTATGTGCGGTGTGGGGGCATGGATCGTGAGAGAAATGAAGAGAATCCGAGAGAGAACTGGTGTGTGTTGCGAGAGTTGGCTGATAGAGCAGAGCAAAAGGCATCGGGATGGTTTGGACATGTTGAGAGAAGGGAAAGGGAGCGGTTGGTGAAAAAGGTGTATGAATCCGACGTGAGTGGAGTGAGAATGAGAGGAAGACCGCGAATGGGATGGACAGAGGGTGTAAGAAGAGCGTTGAATGCAAGAGGGATGACTGTGGCGCAAGGGAGAGAGGCTCAGGACAGGGATGAATGGAGAGAGTTAGTGTATGAATGAATTGATGGGTGTGGTAGAGGACTGGTCTTGGTAGGAAGCGGCAGGGGAAACCAGCTTCGGCTGAGAGAATTTATGAAGGTTTGAACTTTGAGAGTGTTTAAACGAGAGAGAAATGTGAGAAAATGTTAATGCACATCTGAGAAAAGTGTATAACGTGTGTGGTGAGGGGTTTTACAGCCTTAAAATATATATAGTAATTGTAAAAAATAAAGCGGACTACTTCACGGGTTAGTTTTAGAACATAACCCCCACGATAAACGAGGTACCACTGTATTTCATTCATCTGGACTTCTTTGCTAAAGCCACAGAACCCCCACAGTGGTGCTCGAGTACGCCATGGTTGAAAAAGCCTAGTGTGAAACAAAGAATAATTTTCCTTTTCTCCTCTGAAATCCTTTACAGCCCAGAAAGCATTTTCCCCATAGACCACAATGTAAACACAAACTGCTCGTGTTCAGCTGACAGGCACCTACAGCTTTCACAAAGGTCAGACTATGCAGCAGTTTTTGTCCATTTCTTCTTCTCAGTCCAAAATGCTTCAGTTATCTAAAAAAAACTGCTTTTTAATCTTAACTTTAGCTCATTCTGCTCCGCTCTAGCCTCTCTCGCTGTGATCGGTCAGACCGGTCCTGAGGTACCTGTGCTCTCGTGGGGAAGGGGCACCATTGCGCAAAGTCGGTGGGCTGTTCCACATTGGGACGTCTAGGCTAAACTGGGGCCATGTGCCTCTGAGCTCCCCAACTGACTCAAAATGGGCCACGTTTGAAGACCAGGGCTTAGAAACTACACATGCATGAGCAGATGTACTTCTAGCGCCCTCTGCTAACGTTTTGCATGTAAAGGTTTTTACGATATTTCCAAGACATTGTTTTAAATCCTAACACAAGTATCAACGCTGAGGTTTAGTACTGTAGCTTGCGATGCCATAACAATTCATTCTATAACGACTTTTAATGTACCAGACCCAACCATAATGTAACGGGGAGGTCAAGCAGGGATTGTTCTGCTTATTTCTTAGTACTTCCATCCGGAGGGAGCAGGATCCAATTTCAGCCTCTGTACCTGCAACATAACACAATAACTCTGAAGTCTCACAGCCCTGCACGCCTGAAGGGACAAACTACATTAAACCCTGACAAGCCCCGTGCTATAGCAATATATGAGAGCCTATGGTTAAGTTGAGTGGCACATAGTGGGACAGGTACAGTGCATCCGGGTGTGCGACGGGCCCGGAGCAGATGGGGAGGCCAGCTGGTGTGGCTCCCAAAAAAACAAGCAGAGGAGCAGGGAGAGTCAAAGCCGTTTATGGGGAGTGGAGAGTAACCCACACCTACGAAAGCTAACACGAAACACATGCTAGTTCACTGATGATAACACAGCAGTAGGCGAACATCTGGCGTTCCATGTAAAAGGAGTGGCAATGTAATATAAAGTGAAGGATGGGTATGTGTATTGAGAGATGTTATGTTTATGGGATATGTGGATTCGCAGACCACCGTAAGTGAGTTTAAATGCAAAATGTAAGCAGTTTGGAGAGCTCAAATGAAATAAAATTAAGCGGTAATAAGCTCACACAGCCCACTCACCAAAGGATCACAGTCAGTAACTTGCTGTATCTTGTATGAGTATATAAGGATACATAAAGTTTAACATTTATCCATCCATTCATTTTCTTCCACTTCCGCCGGGTCGCAGGGGCAGCAGTCTAAGCAGTGACTCCCCGACTTCCCTCACCTCAGGCATGTTCTCCAGCTCCTCCGGTGGGACCCTAAGGCGTTCCCAGGCCAGCCGAGAGACATAGTCCCTCCAGCGTGTCCTGGGTCTTCCCCGGGGCCTCCTCCCGGTGGGATATATCCAGAACCCCTCCCTAGGGAGCCGTCCACGAGGAATCCTAAGCAGCCACGCCTGACGTGAAGCAGCGCTCTACTCTGAGCTCCTCCCATGTGACTGAGCTCTCACCCTACCCTAAGGCTGAACTCTGCGGAGGAAACCCATTTCGGCCGCTTGTATCCGCGATCTTGTCCTTTCGGTCATTACCCAGAGCTCATGACCATAGGTGAGGGTAGGAACGGAGACTGACCGGTAAATCGAGAGCTTTGCCTTTCGACTCAGCACCTTCTTTACCACAACGGTTCAATACAGCAGACCGCATCACTGCAGACGCTGCACCGATCCACCTGTCAATCTCACGCTCCATCCTTCCCTCACTCATGAACAAGACCCCGGGATACTTGGACTCCTCCACTTGAGGCAGAGACTCCCCATTTAATAATACCATATTCACCATTTCCTTTAGCGACTGGCAGTAGTTTCCATTTATCCAACAAAGCACAGATGCGGTTGCACGTCAGACATTCATCATTAAATTGACAGAATCCACCTTCTTTATTAAAATAGACGCTCATAGAAATGCCTTTGCCAGAAGAAAAATATTAAAATAAAACAGCCATGGAATAACCCGATACAAAGCTGTGTCAATACTAGTAAAAAGGATAAAGTGTGTGTTTATTTATGCCGCATGGTACAAGAACTGTATCATAAAAAGCATTGCAAGTATACGAGATAAATAAACACTTTTGAAACTATAGAGTCAGAATACATTTCATTTTCAAACGCCAACTCTAGATACCATCTTAAAAGAACTGTATGTAGCCTGCACTCTTACAGTTTAAAAAAAAAAGGTATTACAAGCACTGACCTTGGGTTGCCAGAGCCTTAACCTGCAGATAGATTGAGTTTTAACACCATAGACTGTATAAAGAAGTGGATAAGTGAGTGCGGCTTCACCCACAGCGTTCGGTTTCGTTCAAATGAAGCTCATCGAGGCTAGAGCAGGTATAGAGGCGAATCTGGAGCCGAGTCCCACATTTGAAATTCCGACAATGGGTATCATAGCAACCAAAGAGCCAATCCAGAGCCAGGCGGGAAGGTAACGCCCATTTCTGCCTGTACTACTGGTTTAGCAGGGAGCGAGAGCTTAGCAACGCTGTCAATCAAATCTGTTGCTAATGGTAGCGGGAGCGAAGTCGGGGAAAGAAGGCGTCTGTTATTAATTCATCTGTTAATATTCGGTGTCTTGACTTGTGGACACAATGTAGAGTGGGTTAATATGAACATTTTAAGACCAAAATGACAAGGCTCACTGCAGCAGTTACAGAGAGAGGGGCAACACTGTGTCAATGTGGTGGGGGTAGCGCCCTCATATTGTCAGAGGGTGCAGTATTAGCTCTATGGTGTAGGATTTGAGCGCATACACAGCAAAGAGCAGGAGATGGTGAACAGATCGTGAACGTGAAGAGCAATGAACAAACCCACAAGAGACACGATGTAAAAATATTTAACAGGGATGAAAAGAAAGGCGGAGATGGACAGAGGTAATGCGATTAAAAAAAAGTAACCTGAAAGCTAAGACGAGGAAGTATGACAAGGAAAGACTGGTACGTCTACTGTGTATAAAAATGGTGGCAACGGACATGAAGCCAAATAATTAAGGCGTCACTTAAGGACATTGCACCCCAAACACGCTGATACGGCGCTTGAGTTTTTTCAGCAAAAACGTGCTGAATATTTCCAACAATCATGCTCATCAGTTGCTTAAAAAATGTGTCTAGTTTAAATAAGGATTTTTTTTTTTTTCAGGAAAATTAATGCACTTTACATATTTTCTGTTACAGATTTAAAAAAACAATGCTATTAAAGTAATTTTTTGTAGTAAATTGATCTATTTTTCTTTCTTTTTTAAATTTTTGTTTTGCTATGTAGTACAATTTTATAGACAAATTGTACTATTATAGTTGCGGTGAAATGATGCGAAGCACCGCTCTAGTCCATCATTCCTTGCCCATCCGTTTAAGATTTATCATCCCCAAAATGTGGCATTTGTAATTTTCTTTGACATAGAGCAGCTCTTCCAACGCAGTACACACCTCTTCACAGACAGACAGACAGACGTCCACCGTAACCCTGTGGGAACCAGGGGAACAGGCTCCTATCTAACCCCGCTGTAGCACTCCTCCACACAGCCTGCACACTCAGACACCTCCCTTTGTCTGAACTGGGTCTCCTGTCATCGCTAAGCCACGACGAATGAGGCAAGTACGGCAAAGACAATACTGCAGAAGGATTACGGTTATGACACAGAACTATATTTGGGAGTATGGCGCCGTTCTGTGCAGTGAGTGGGAGCCGATACATATAATCTGACTGTGTGGTGTGTCGGACTTAAAGTGGAACTAAACCTTTTTTTACTATTAAACCCTGTAGGTGTAAATGGTATTGTGTAGCGTTCCCAGTCCTTTTTGGTGATTTTACTGCAAACTAGGGACATTTGTAGAAAGAATATGATGAGAAGCGTTGCGTGGTACATGTGTAGTACTCTGATCCGTTGCCGCTTGACAAGCGTAAATATAGTATAGTTTGACAAGCCAAAATATTATATGGACATAAGTGTTTTAATGTTCACTAAGGACGTTTGGATAAATGGTCAGGTGCCCTCTGCTGGTGACAAAAGGAAATGAATCATACTGAAAGGACAAATTAGCAGCATGGCTATTATCGACACGAGGGCTAGTTCGAATGATTTTAGAGTTGAAATGAAGTTAAGAACATAATACAAACACACTTGATGAAGCATTTTTAAAAGCTTGCGATAAATCCAGGCATAACTAGGCGATTTATTACATTGCATTCTTCCCAAATCTCCTCCTCGCCACAGCAGTAGAACCATCACCCTCCTCAGCCTCTCCACCCACCAGTGTCCCCCACTTTATTGAAACTGAATGGAAACGATTGAATTATAACGTGACATAGTCTTTTTTTGTGGAGTTTGCATGTTCTCCCTGTGTCTGAGTGGAGTTTTTTTGGAAGCACATCATCTGCCCCATCAACTCAAAACACGCGCAAAAGCTCAAATCTTCCAGCTAAAGTAGTCCTGACCAAGACTAGCTCAAGATCTGGAGACGGGTCCCCGGGCGTGGCATGGAAGGACGGGTCAAATATCCCTAATTCCACCTTTCCCTCCAAAATCCTTCTCCACATATGAACATGCTTCCTGTTCCATTCACTAAACAGACAAAGCTCACATTTCAATCCTTCCATATCAGTTTGCCAGGGGCCAGTGCAGAGGAAACAGCTGGGGCCCGGGACACTGATGCGGGCCCCTGATCCACATGTTATGGAGAGGATTGGGAACATAAGCAGGAGTCAGAGAGATCACAGAGCAGGTTAGCCCCTCCCCGCTCTGCCTCGCACACCCTCCGCTCAAACACATGGGAATGATAAAAGAGCTTAACTTCAGAGCAAGTTCCTCAAAAACAACACACCTTCCGGGGTCCGTGGATGGGAAAACGGGAGGCGTATTACAGTTGTGTTGTGTAACTTTTCAATACACCTCCATTAAGATTAGCACTACGACGGTTGCCAAACTTCGCACCCTTGTCGAAGCCTGGTCCCGTCAGATCTCGAAAGCTAAGCGGGGCTGGGTCTGGTTTGTACTTGGGACGGGAGATCGCTCGGAATGCCAAGTACCACCACAAACTCGTTGTGTCCTTAGGCAAGACACTTCATCGCCCAGTATGAATGCGGTGTGTTCAAAACAGCCGATGGCGCGGTTTGGCAACTTCGTCTTCGTCAGTCTGCCCCAGGACGGCTGTGGCTACAATAGTAACATAACTTCATACTTTGAGCGTCTGGGAAAAGCTACATAAGACGAATCCATTATTGTTTAGTATTATTAATTGGCTGATCGTGACTTGTCGCCGATAAAAAGTAGTTGTATTTTGATAATCGGAATCTTTATTTGGCGAATTATACGTGCGAAAACAAATTTTCGTAAAATTCCCGATGTAAAATAGAAATAACTATTTGACTCGTCCACGAAGTGAAAATCGATCTCTGACTAATCGAGCGCTGAAAGAATCATTAGTTGCAGCACTAATTAACTAAGACATTAATGTTTTGCCAGGAATGTTCCACAGTATGGCAATAAACTTTTCTGTCTCCATAGCGTCAAGCAGACAACAACACCAGGCCAGTTACAAATCAGATCTGTGGAGAGGCGAATACAGTAAGAATGCATGTTTTTCAATGGGGTTTTTTTAGCTACAAAATACCCACAATTAAATAAATGCAAGAAATTTACAGTGAAACATTTCAGACAAAGAAATCAATTAATCAAATATTTTTTTATTATTTTTATTTTTTTTTTAACCTTTGCACATCAACAGCCGTTCATTTTAGGCTTATTCAAAAAACTAAACAAACCGATTAACGAAGAACAGATGAACTATGATTTAATTCACAAATACAAATTCTACACATGGTTTTATCCTTTGAAGTGATGCGCAATTGAAACTATAAACTAAAAGTAAAACATACAACAACGTAAATACTTTCATCCCAAAATCCTGTCGTTTTTACTCTTTCTTCAAGTTTGTTCAAAAGCTTTAAACACTCTCGTAACTGCGTAACACGACCTGAAGAGGAATCTCCAGGCACTACCCAAAACACACTGGGGATGTGGTTTCATTCATAGATTTAAGTGGCCCCATTAGGTGATGTCATCTCCATGGAAACGGATGTACGCACTCTGAAAGCAGGAAGTGCTCCGGGCAGTTTATACATCCACCTTCAGCGGACACGGCTCTGATCATTGTTGCTCTTAAAGGTCCAGATTTTGAACCATGATAGAGGAGCAAAACACATCGAGATAGTCAGATGTGGAAAGTTTTTTTTTTTTACCTCCTCAAAAACCTGGAGTTGTGTTTTGTTTCATTCGCACTTGTTTTAGTAACCCTGCATTACAAGGCGGGATACATCTCCAAGGCTCAAAATGGTCTGTTCCACCATGTGAGGTCACGAAGTGGTAGTTTTAAAGTTTAAAAGTAGCCTCAATCTAACTGATACACAAGAATTAACAACCTTAAGATGTTGCAAGATGTTTTTTGCCGACATCAGATTTCACCGAAAGTCAAGTAAAACATCGTCTGGGGTACCAAGAAGCAAAGTCGTTTCAATAAGGCTAAAACAAGATCTGTGGCTTCAAAGTTCAGCAATTCCAGAGCTGCAAATTATTCAAATGACTCAAGCGCAGGTGTATGAAGTTTAAAAACACAGTGGAGCGCTTCCTGTATTACCACATGATGACATCACAAGGTGGAACAGAGTGTTTTCAACAGTTCATTTAAAAAAAATATATATGTATCATCGACTAAGAAAATAAAATTGAAAACCGAAGCAAGTACGTCACAGTGAGCGTGTACTGGTGGCGGGGAAAACGTCGGAAATATGGCGTCTTGAAAATAAGCAATTAAAGATTACTCAAACATGCACGAAACGCTCCAAAAACAACTTTAAGAGAGGAAATGAGAAAAGGAAACAACTAAAACATGGTTAAGAGCTCTGAAAAGTTGTGATGATTGGGTATTGCCCCGAGAGTGTGAGACTGTTCCTGTGCAGCGTGTGAGTACCGTGGTTACATGCATCTGAGATTGCGACGCTATTGAGAGATTGCGATTAGGAACGCATTTCCAAAAATTTTCCACCAATTTTGGTCAAATAAACAGTGGTGTAGAGTTTAAGACCTGCTGCACTATGTTAAGACACCCAACCCACCCACAGATCTAGGTGCATTTTCTGATCAAAAGGAAGGAGTGGTCTGTCCCTGTGTCAGATCTAAGAGCGAGGAGGAAAAGGCGAAGTTTCGATGCCGCTGCAGATAGATGGGCAGGTGATATCTTCTCAATTTTGACGATAATCTTCGCACAACTGATCAAAGTGTCTCACACAAAGTCATCGACTGGTGGGCAGTCAAAATCCCACACATTTTGGGGTGATTTAGAGATTCTTTTAAGACATTATTTCGAGTCCCAAAAGGGCGACATGTCCGGGAAAGACTCTGAAATAGATGTATGTGTAGAAATGTACACAGCTAATCTACTCGCTGCCACAATCCAAATACGAAGTGAGCATGGATGTGCTTCATGCTCCATTGATTCTGGCTCCAATTCACTTTATATTGAAAAACTGTCACCCCTCTCTCCGTAACTGCTGCTGTCAGGCTTGTCATTTTGGTCTTAACCCTAAAGCGTCGGGTGGTTGCGAAACTTTCCATTACCGTAACTCCGCAACCAATTGTGCTTCATGTAAATTCAAACGGCGTCTCAAAGCAGAGGCATGGGGCTCTTTAAATACGTTACTGTCATTGTCACTGTAACATTGTCCCTCGAAGACGACCAATCAGAGCGCAGGTCAAAGGAAAAATAAGGATGGATAGAGGTGTAAAATTGACGTAGTTGTGTGAAAAAAGGCAAAAGTACAGGCTGATACTTCCTTTAACATCATTTTTATGGCGAAAAAAAAAAAAAAGTCTAGGCGAGATATACTGGTCTATAGTGTGCTCAGTCCTTAAAGGGTTAAAAGTCTTGTTTTAACCCACTACACGATCCTGGTGTTTTTATTTTGTGTCCGTAACTCAAAATACGGGTCTTCTTTCCTTGAGGTCGCTCCCGCTAGCAAGCAACCAGTGGTGCGGGCGGGAAGTGGCATTACCTTCAACAGCCTCGCTCCGGATTGGCTCTTTGGTTGCTATGATACTCGTGGTTTGAATTCCATATATAGAACCAAGCTCAAAATTCGCCGCTATAACCACCTGTGACATTCACCTTACCTTGGACACATATTGTTGCGCAGTTTGAGGCCAGTACCCAGCGCTAACGATTATGCTAGCTAAAACGAGAACTCTACAAAGAAAACAGCTTCGCTCAAAAACAATTCCACGCAATATCTGACGTAATAAATATTCAGATTCACGATTGTAAATTCATTTTCACATTACACGACGTATGCAGAATTCCCAAAGCAAAAGAGTCGTGGGCTCACATGTTCACCTGCGTATATAACCCCAAAAATAGATACCAACGTGTTTAAAATTCCGATTGAAGTTTAGCGTACAATCATGTGCGGATGGTGTCACGGGGGCTCAGAGCTCATAGTAGGCTAACCCCCACTGTAGTTTAATTATGCTAATCTCACAGCAGGCACACATGGGGAGGGCGTATATGTCCCTATAGCACGTATTATACTGTGAAATTAGCCAATCACTCAACATTTTGCATATTATCACGCCAGTTAAAAGTCTACTGCAGAAGAAAGTGGAAATCGTTTTCAAGGGTTAAGCAAAAGTCATGATGAAAGAAATGGATCCAACTGTGTAACTTGTTTGAGTAATAAAAGTATTCAGAGGTGTGTTTTGGTATGGGCCTTTATATATATTAAAGCTTTGGCTAGTAAATTACATCAGCATTAGCGCTAATATTTTGCAACTATTGATACCGTAAATTCTGGACTATAAGCCGCTACTTTTTCCCCAGGCTTTGAACCCTGCAGCTTATACAACGGTGCGAGTTATTTATAGATTTTAACTGGCAAAAGGCCACCAGGGGGCACTCTCTACAAGTAAATGTAAAAGTGAGACAGACGTGGGGAAAGATTATGGGCTGAAGAATACACTAGTTTTGGATCTGGTGTCAAAGAAGGAAATAGAGCCACTGCAGTAAGTTTGGTATCAATGAACCGATGGTGCGACATTGGAGGCGGCAGGGGGAAGAACTTAGTCAATGTAAAAAGACGACAAAAGCTTTGAGAGGAAATAAAAGCAGATGGCCCGTGTTGGTGCGTTTTTTTTTCTAAAAATGCAGGCATGTTCATGCCGTGTTGATGGTGTGTTAATGTCGTGCTGCCGATTTTCAGGCACAGTTTTTAAAAAAAGCGTGTCTTAAATTAAAACAAGAATAAAAACCCTCCGTTACCGTCTTTTTGTGTAAAATCTTATGTTACAACATAAAAACCTGCGGCTTATATATGCACAAAATTGATTTTCTTATTAGCCAAATTTAGCTGTTGCGGCTTATATTTAGGTGCGCTCTACAGTCCGAAATTTACGGTACTTTGCAACTGATGCTATCAAAATTCTCTGGGGATGCTAACTGTAGGCACTACTCTATCTGAAGCTTGTTAGACTTTAATCTGAGCTTTATTTTAATACACTCTGATCAGAAATAAGCTGATTTGTACTGTTAAACAAGTCCCTCTCAAATAACATTACAGTCACAAGCTAGCTAGCATTAGCCAACAGTTTTTCACTTAGTCAAAATCAAAGACCTAAACTGGACCACAAACGCTTGATCGATCGCCATTTAGGTTTTTTTTTGCTTTTTTTTTCTTGAATTTCAGACCATCTTAAAACTTTTTGGCTGTGTTCGCCAATATGCGCATTGGGTCGCGATGGAAACGGCTGAACATTTCTCCACAGACATACATGCAGTATACCCCATCACAAGTATCGATAATTGCTAACAAAAAGTGGTTTGTCGCTGCTGCTGATAAAAAATGAGCGAGTACACATCCAAACAAACACATGTCTAATATAACCCTGGTTGCTTCTTAGCTTGCGCAGTTGAACGCCTCTCCTAGTCTAATGCCTATGTAAATGTAAATCGGTTTACATGCATTTAGAAACATTGGTTTTAATTTGGACTAGACCAGTTACCAAGATTTCCTGCATGTTAACACAGTATGTAGAGAATATGTACTGATTTTGGAATTGCTCTAACATCTAGAAGCCATTGTCACCCAGCATCCCAGTATAATTTGGTTTTTGGGTAGCACAATCGAGAACAATGCGAAGTACCCAGGCCTAACGATCTAACCATGACGGAGAGAATGATCTGCAGTCACTATATAAACCTCATAGTATTATATATTAAACAGCAGTCTGATACTTTGGTTATACAGTACTTCAAGTGGAACTAAAAACTCTGTGCTAAAATTGCCAAAAATGACAGTAGGGAACATTGGGCAGTACTATTAAAACGCCATATACAAACTAGGCATACTTTATGAATGCTTCAATTTCAAGTACTACATAACATTACACATGACTTCCCTTATTAAAGCCAGGTGTTTCTGATTACAACTAGGTGGCTGCAGGGGCCGAGTTTGAATAATAATTAATCTAAGCTTTGCAGATAAGAAAACAGGAGAAGACGACGGTGGAAATTACGGGGGGGATGATTTGAAGAGCGGCAATAAATCCGACATCTCACGGGTTGTGGGTGCGAGTTCCAGAGGACGGGAGCGGCAGTAGCGAAGGCTCGGCTCCCCCCAAGGTTCCGTGCTTTGGCCTAATGAGGGGAGTGAGGAGGATGGGATCGGCGGTTTGAAGTGTGGATAGCGCTGTTCCTTACACCCCCAGACTCCGCCCCTCACTCTCCCTTTTAGTCCTCCAGGCCCAGTTTTACACCTCTATTTGAAATGTGGTTATGGGCGGAGTTCGGCGTTTAACCCCACTTTAATAGCCCCCCTCGTGTTTGTCCTTACCTCGTCTGACCAGGTGGCCGCGCTGTGACACCAGCTCTTTCCTCAGTCTGCTCACGTACCTCCTACAGCGCCACAACACTGACTCTACACGCTCCTCCTCTGTGGTCAAACATATCAAGTACATATTTACTACAGCTTTATCATGGAATTAGTGTTAGTCCAGAGTATCCACGAGTTAGGAGTTAAAGGGGGCACGCCATTTCCAAACTGTTAAATTCAGTTTAATTTGGTTTCACACTTTAGTAGTAAACCACAGGGATGTCACAATGGCTTATTTAGGACCTTTAGGGACCTTTAGGACCTTTAGCTCCATGTATTTGACCAAATGTGTCTTGCCCCAGTACAGATATATTGTATACAAAGCTCTTGAGGTCAAAAAAAAAGTCTGCTGCATGCTGTTTGCTTATAATTTTATTGTCCAAGAATCAGAAAGCGTGTTAGTTGTTGTTCGCATTACCTCTGAATGCATGAGGTAAGTGAAGAATAACTTTGGACCGCTGCAAACCGTTTAAAATGAAATAACATCTGGTACAGAGCCTTTATGTATTTAGATAACAGAGAAAATATAAAATGTATATAAAATGTTTTTGTGATTTCTATAGATTCATACAGATATCGACACAAATCTGTTTCATTTTTCAGTATCTTTTCTGTCTCAACCAACCAAAAACTACTGTGAAATAAAGTAGTAATCTAATGTCTATGGCTGTAAAAGGGCAAAGAAACAAATGTGGACTAAAATATTCACGTAAATGTATAAAACAAAAGAACCTTAACTAAGAAACTGAAAATAACACGTCTAACAAATCGAGACAATTTTAAAGACTAAAAACTAAACATGGGCCTATTAAAAACTGAAAAAGTGACAAAACTAACAACATAACATAATGTCAAACCACGAGTGTCCCAAAAGAAACCAAAAAAACAAAGTAGACGGAGCACAGCAGGTGAGCCACAGAATCGAGGGCAATGTAAAAAGTCACAAAATCAGCTAAGCTCACACAGTGTCTCCCACAAAAAGATTCAGACACAGGGACAAACGAGTGAAAAAACTAACTAAATGAGACACATTAAGGCCTAGGACTGCAGCAACATACGAGTTTTTCTCATTCTCAGTACACGGACAGGCCTCATGTCAAAGCTCAGAGCCTCCAGAATTCACTCACTGAGCTGTAGAGGCTGCACTAGCACTGATTCACGATTGGCTGCAGCTGTTGGGGTTTAGGTAGTGACCATTCAGATCAGAGAGAGGCATTTTGGGTTTAAACCAACTCCATTTCGGCATTGGAACTGGCAACCCAAATGAGAGACTTGTGTGAGGCTCATTCTGCTTTCTGATTGGAGAATTGTCTTGAAAACCAAAACTATTACATTGAAATTAAGTGAAGTTATTGACAAGACAACACCTCCTCCCCAAAAAAACCTATTCCATATGTTCAGTATTGTCAATGAGCATGGGCAGCAATAAGTAAAAGTTATTTATTCAAACTTTTACAGCAGAAAAATAACCCACTAGTACATACAATACTGCCCCCACTGTACTGTACGATAAGTCGATATAGTAATTACCGTGACAGGTCTACTTGCCCTCTCGTGGTGCAGGTGTTTCCCGGCGACAGGGCCCTCCTCAGTTATGGTCCCACACCTGAGCAGCGGCAGAGTTTTGTTTTGCACTGGTGTGAGACTTAAACTGAAGAGGACATCGCTCCTTTCTTCTTCTGGAGTCCGGTTTGTGAGTCCTTTTTTTTTTTTTTTTTTTTTGACGTCAACCAAAAACATGTAGTACTGATCACTCTTCAGCTAAAGTACACTACTGCGCTTTACTTCAATTGGAAGTTGTTTCATTCACACGTTTGAGTGACACTTTATTATTACTCTGTCTACATCTTCAAAGCTCAAAATGCTCCGTTCCACCTTGTGATGTCATGAAGGTCTGAACAAACTCGATTTCAACACAGAAACTGGCAACCAAAATGCATGGTCAAAGTATGTTTCTGATGAGGAAGAAGGTGTAAAATAGATACGAAAATAGCGTAGTGTAGACCCATTAAGTAAAAAATGTAAAAAACGCAGCTGAGACTGTTTATTTTTTATGCTAACTTGACTTTTTGGAGCTTTCTACCATGTTATGACGTTGTTCCCTCATCCAAAACATTTCAGATGTCTGAGTAATCTTGAGAGGTCCCCCCCTGGGCCCTATTCGAACCCTCCTTATGTTTAGCTTTGAGATTCTGTCCAATGCTCAGCTCGCACATCTACATCACCCACGCTCCCCCACGGAAATGACATACCGACGATACACAAAAGCAGGATACAAAAGAATACGCTACAACTTCACAAACCTGACGCGATGTGCAGTAGTTTCATTAGCGGGATGCACATGATTGTGACGTGGTAGCGCTGTAGAAATGTAATAACCTCTCTTTTAAGTGCAAACACCTAAAAAAATCTATTTGAGTACAATAACGAAGTACAAATACACGGTATCTCCGGCAGCTCCAAACCAAGATCCTTCTCAAGATCTGGAGACGGGTCCCTCGGGGCAGTACACAAACAGAAAGTGATTGGGTTGTAAGTAAATGCAGTTGCAGTTTGGTTGCATCAGTATCTATAACCTTTATAAACGACGCCTTCCAAAGAGTGAATCAACCATCTGGAAGCCGGTTACTTAAAAAGCACTTTGACATCTACTTTATACTCCCCCTCTGTCAGAAAGTTTAATAGTCCCAATGCTCAAGTCTCATTTGAGGTTTTGTTGCAAAGTTGGTAATTCCCATAGCTACTGGAAATGTCTCACAGTGCAACATTATAATCCGAAATAGACATAATGGACTTTTAAGTAGGACCAATGGGAACAATTGAGCGTAAATTCGGCCATTATATCTATTAGTGTTGTTTCGGGTTAAGGGATTTGTTGAAGAAATGTACTACTGTGTAAAAGTATGACTGTCTTTGAGTTTAAAATATTCTTATAATGTTATTTCCTCCATAAAATATAGCTCAAGGTGTGTTTTGTTTGAACCCAACTCGAAATAATGTAGAGCGTAGAGGTGGTAGAGCAGCCAAACTTGTAATCGAGTAAAAGTACAGTCAGATACAGTTGTCCCTCTCTATATCGCGGTTCACCTTTCGCAGTCTCGCAGATTTTTGTAGTGTACAGTGTGACTCTGAAGTGCTGTAAGTTTGCAATTTTTCTCCCCGACAAAACCCACACTGTCGAAATCATAGCAACCAAAGAGCCAATCCAGAGCGAGGCTGTTGAAGGCAACCTGCCCGGTTTAGCACAGAGCGGGTACTAAGCAATGCTGTCAATCACACCTGTTGCTAACGCTAACGGGAGCAATCCCGGAGGAAAGAAGGCACCTGATCGGTCGGCTTTTAAAGTTCATATCTTGATTTCTGGACACAAAAGCAAAATAAACGAGGATCATGTAGAGCGGGTTAATACGAACATTTTAAGACCAACATGACACGCCTGAAAGCAGCAGTTACAGAGAGAGGGGCCACAGTTTTTCAATAGAAAGTGAATTGGAGCCAGAGTCGATGGAGCTGGATGGATCATATCTGGAGGACTGAGGGATTACACAATACAGAAGACCTAATGAAACTGATCAGACTAGTACACAGAAGACTCATTTAGACCTCAAGAGCTGCTCATACAATATATCTGTACTGGGACAAGGCACATTTTGCTCAAATACAGCGCTTTTAATTTGTAAATATAAATATCTGTAGGGTGTCTGATATGAGGGAGAATACTACAAAGTATTTATTCATTATAGAACATGTCTTTTGTTTAACTGCTACATGAGCAGATCAAGCCTCATTCCACCTACACTGAAAATTCCCAGGTATATTCTGCGCCGCAAACGCATCATCTCCGGCCCACATAAGCACTGGGGAGGGCCCGGGGTCAGGCTAAATGAGGGCCAGGTTTACAGAGAGGGAGGGGTTTAAGTTCAGAAAATGAAATCAAATACTTAAGGGAGGGAAAAGGGAGATAAAGAATGCATCATATGTGTCCTTTGAAATGGAGCAGATGGTTCAGCGATTGTGTCAGCGAGTAATACATTTAAATAATGCATGCGACGCTCTGAGCAGATGAGCTCTGGAGGTAAACAGGTCGATATCTGATTAAGTCTTCTGAACAGGGAGCTCGCCAAGATCAGTCCACCTGATCCGAGTCAATGTCATGGCAGCGAGAACCCAACATGCTAACGCTCGTATGTTTCACTCCCTATTTGTGCCTGGCTAAAATCTACTAGTTAAAACTGAACGGAGTTGTTTTAAATATGTGTTCTCTGAATTCTGGCCAATCAGATCAGGCGATTTAGTGTCATGTGTATTTGTGTGTAGGAGCTGAGAAAGCGGTGAGCGGTGTGTGCTGGGAAAACTGGGACTTGTACAGTACTCAGTAACTTGTCTGATGATTCATGATGATTTAAATGTGTCTCGAGATCTAGTTTCCCAGGAAAAGTTGAGCCTATCAGCACTACTGTTTAATAAAAAAAATTAAAAAAAAGATTAGACCATTGACCAAGCGCAGATACAGAGATGGGGCAGAGTGTTTTGGGATAATCACATTTGCTCACATAAAGAGGATGGACCCTGTGTCTCCTTAAACATATTATACAGTGACAGGAAAGGCTTGTATAGGATTTATGGAGCACTCACTCCAGCAATGACCACGATTAGGATCCACTACCTCCCCAGCCCACCGTGTGTGTATTTCATTGACAACTTCTACAGAGCAGGGCTGCACTGTGTAACAAAAAGATGCAATATTCAATCATTGCATTTTGTATATACTGTTGCAATATAATATAATGTGTGTAGCTTAATTAAAACTTAAAAATGCACATGACTTCATTTACTAAAAAAAAAAAAAAAAATCATACAAGCCCAATGGGTGCGGTGTATTGCTCTACACGAACACGAACTTCCTGCAGCGCCACCAAGTCACAGTCACAATAATACACCTGCACTGTGTAATCAATAGAGAATGAAGTGCCTTGCTCAAGGACACAACAGTATGAACTTCCCAGGTAGACCATATATGTATAGATTTGTATGTGTTTGTATATATAGCTATAGTATATAATTATCATTATTCTTTTAAAAAATTGGGCAGGTATTTAGTTCTGTTACTTTTTTATTTGATTCTTTTTGTTTGTTCTTTTGTACTTTTGCTTCTAGTGGATTTATAAATGTAAAATAATGCAATATGTTATGGGAGACATTGTTTTTATATTACAAAACCGTAATAAAAAAGAGTTGGAAAAACAAAAAAAAAAACATAGCAACAAATTGAATATGAACTTGCTAAAGTGGGAATCTAACCAAAAACCTTGTGTCTTGCCTAAGGACTCAGTGGTATTTTGCAATTTTCAGAACTCAATTTCAGTTTTGTTTTTTCCTTCTTTTCTGCTTCATAAATCATGATCAAATAAATGCGTTAGTATTAAGTCACCAGTTAGTGTACGTTAGCACAGTATTAGTCGACGGAGAGGGATTCTGACCGGAGACCACGGGGACTGTCGTGTGCTGTTGGTCGGACATATTGAATTTGATCTCATTGGATTTGCACAGCAGATGCACATGAATTTATATCGAGTCCAGGTGCAGCAGCTGGAGTCATGAATAATCCAGGTGATCACAGCACAGTGACAGGCCGCCATGTTCACGAAGAACGGAGCTCCGACGAGGGGAGGTACGACATAACAGACGATAAACCTGCTTCGGCGCAAAAACGAGGAGAATCCAAAAAGCACGGGTGACTTAAAGGTGCACCGTGTAACATTTCTGGTGGCGGGTGTGCTGCTATCAATACAATACTACTTTGCCTCGAATGTTCCACAGTATGGTACATAAACATAACTATCGATGATCAATTGTTTTATCTCTTGCATTCTCGTGGATTCTTATTGTGAGCGGGGTCACATCTCCACAGATACGACCTGTAACTCAGCCCGTGTATTCTTTGGCTTCCCCGCAAACTTTTCCACACCATCTAAGCCAAAAAAGTATAAACAGGGACTATTTCCAGTACCACCAGATCTGATCTAGGACTATTCCAGGTAACTAAACCAGGTCTAAAAGTGGATTACACAGTTGTCCTTCGCTATATCGCGGTTCAGTTTTCGCAGCCTCTCTGTATTCGATCGCAGTGTGACTCTTAAGTGCTGTATGTTTGCAAATTTTCTCCCCGACAAAACCCACAATGTCGATGAAACTTTTCTGCACCGACAAATTTCAGAAACGCTTTGGACTTAAAAGTGTTTCTCTGCACGAAGAGGCGCCTCTGTGGATACCGCCAGAGCAGAGACACGTGAACAACACATTTAAAGCATCATCGAAGAAGAGGGAGAGAATATACGAAGGTTTGAACTTTGAGAGTGTTTAAACAAGAGAGAAATGTGAGAAAATGTTCATGCCTGTCTGAGAAAAGTGTATAAAGTGTGTGGTGAGGGGTTTTACAGCCTTAAAACATATATAATATTTGTAAAAACTAAAGCTGACTACTTCGGATTTCGCCTATTGCGGATTAATCTTAGAACGTCACCCCCACGATAAACGACGAACCACTGTACATCATTTTCACTGTAAATCTGAACAAGAAATGAGGAAACAAGTGCATAAAATGAACTCTAAATTAGGCAAACTCACAAACTGAAGAGCTGTCTGAAGGAGGTTGCGTGCCACAGTTTGAGAAACACTGCTGTAGAACATGATCTACATGGAGAGAGCACAGCCTCCACCAGAGAAAAGTTACACATTGCACCTTTAAAGTGTCCCTAATAAAAAGCACGTCTCAAAAGTGGTGGTTCTCAACTGTGTGAAGGGTTAAACTCGAGCAGGATCTTTTTCCCAATTGTGGCATTTCAATCCCATTACCATAAAAATCACTATTTGCAGTAGGAGCTAGTATATTCAATTTACATATGGCTCACTTTAGTTCCTAGCACCACCAGTTGAGAACCATCACCTCCAGACTGGGGACGACGGCCTTACCTCCCAGCAGCTTTGCCTGGCAGTTGAGGAAGTCGGGCTTGCGGGCGGAGCAGTAGCGTTGGCAGGTGTGGTGTAGGATCTGGATAAATGTGCATTTTTCTCCGGAGGAACTGGCAACCCACTGGTCAAAGGCTGTGTCGAACATCAGGTCGAACTCTGGACAGTCCTGAGACGTGGTACAAAGAAGGGGAGGAGATTAATTATGTGTACTTTAATATTTTGGTAAAGCTCATAATTTTACTTCTTGGTTGGACACGGACAGCAGATGTCATGACAGTGAAAGTCTATTCTTTATCCAATAATAGGACTGGAAAACAGGCCAATTATTTTCCAGGTTTTCCGAGATTTCCTGGATATTTCGGAACCATAGACTGTATAAAAATGGACTAAGTGTCACGTCATTCATCGTGTGCAGCTCCAGCCTAATGAAGCTTATCGCAGTAGCAGTTATGGGGGCGAATATGGAGCAAAGGAGTATCATAGCAACTAAAGAGCCAATCCGGAGCGAGGCTGCTGAAGGTAATGCCCCTTCTCACCTGGACCACTGGTTTAACAGGGGGCGGACTCTTAGCAAGGCTGTCAATCAAACCTGTTGCTAACGCTAGCGAGAGTGACCTCGGGGAAAGAGGGCACCTCATTGGTCTGTTATTATGTTCATATCTTGATTTACGGACACGATAGCGAGATAAAAAAACGCCAAGATCAAGTAGAGCAGGTTAATACGAACATTTTAAGACCAAAATGACGAGTCTGACAGCAGCAGTTACAAAGAGAGGGGCCACAGTTTTTCAAACAGAAAGTGAATTGGAGCCATTGTCATTAGTATCGTAACAAAAATACCATCGATGTCGTCCATGCAAAAGCGGATTAGACCTACTTTATTTGAATCGATCCCGTTGATCTGGCGCAGCTGGTCTATGCTCCACTGGGACCTCTTGACGAAGGACGACGACCCCGGGAACTGCTTCACTTTGGTGATGGACAGGTGCGCCGGCTTCTTATTGGTCACTATGGAAACACAAACGTTCACTGTCAAAATGAGCGGGAAGGCTGTATTTCCTCTTTGTTCAACATCTACAGCCACAGTCCTCCACCACAGCAGTAGAACCAGCAACCTCAACACCCACTCCATCTCCTCATCGTCACCACTTCTACTTTTCTCAAACACTTCAAGCCTCATTCATTTGTATCTTCAGTCTTTTCTAAGTGGCCCATGTAACTTCTCCCATCGGCTTGTCTCCATGGAGATGTTATTGCTTTGCCTGGAATGTTCCATAGTATGACATTAAGGTGTTAGTGTTGGTTAAAAAGCTACAAAAATCACAACTGAACCTGTGTGTCCAGAGCTTTAACCTGCAGATACGTCGCACCATTGAATCCTTAATGTCAAACTTTCGTGCAGTGGCTCTTATTTCCTTCTTTGACACCAGATCCACTGCCTTTAACTTAAAATCTGCATCATTTACATTTCTTCGCGTGTTTTCCATGATGGTGTGTGCATGATCCGCAAAAATGACAGTTCAAAATCAAAACTAGTGTATTCCTCAGCGCATAATCTTTCCCCAGGTCTGTCTCACTTTTGCGTTTACTGTTAGAAAGCGCCCCCTGGAGGCTGTTAGCCGGTAAAAATCTATAAATTAGCCGCACTGTTGTATAAGCCGCGGGGTTCAAAGCGTGGGGGGAAAAAAGTAGCGGCTTATAGTCTGAAATTTATAATAAGTAAAAGTACTGATACAGAGGTAAAAAGTTACTCAAGCAAAAGTTTTAATGTGACATTTTACTTTTGCTTAAGTAATAGTATTTAAGTACCTTAAGTTTAAGTTCACATGAGGGTTGTTTGTTAATTAAAGTCTTAAATGTAGTGAAACATATTTTGGTCAACAGTTGCAATACTTACTGTATTTCTTAATTTTTCTTATGAATTTTTTGTATTTATTTATGTTTGCTCAAAGCCGAAGCTTAAACTCAAAAACTTCAGTCAGGATGTTACCACGAACATGGTAAAAATAACCCCTCAAATCACATGAAAAGTACTTTTTTACTTTTCAGTCCAGTTAAGTAGAAAGTTGAGTAGAAAGTACAGATACTGCTCTCAAATGTACTGAAGTAAAAGTAAAAAGTATCCACTGCCAAATTTACTTCATCACCTTCCACCTGAGGCCTCATGTGAAAGCTCAGAACCTCCTGAGCTTCAGAGGCTGCACTAGCACTGATTCATGATTGGCTGCAGGTGCTGAGTCCTTTTCGATTTATTTTTAACTGGTTTTATTTGTAGGAACTGGCAACCCACATGCAACGCTCATCTTGGATAATCGTCATATGAACCAAAACTCCAAACGACATCGTAATGAACTTGTCCAAGGGTAAAAACCAGCATCACAGTCAAATAGTAAAATCTCCATTATAATAAAAGTTATGCATAAAAATAAGGTCTTGGGAATCGAAGTTGAACAGAATCGGCTCCTTGTTAGCCCGTGTCCGGCCCCCGTCTGTCCACACCTCAGGTCAGGGGAGGAATGCTAAAGCGCTACGTCCATCTGCCTGTGGGCGCTAACACGAAGAGCTGCTAACAATGAGCCCCTCACATCTGCAGCCAACAACAATGACTCGTATGACCAGACAGAACCGAAATATGGAGAGGTGATTCAGGGAAAACATCAGGACCGGTTAGGAGGGAGATGAAGCAGGACAGAGCCGGGGAGAGTAGTGTGTGAAAGTACGGTCACTTTAAAATAACGTAGAAAGTAGTGGTCCAAAAGTAATTTAAGCTTGGAGGAAATACTACTAGACAAGAAAAGATATTACAGAGGAGGTCTTTTTCTTCTGTGGGGTATTAAGTACTAACACATAACATATTTAGATCACTATATTTAGATTTCATTGTTTTAAAAATGCTATATTCGACAAAATTGAACATGTTTTATTAGTTTCACTTTCACTTATCAGCACAATGAAACTACTGCACATCACATCAGGTTTGTGAAGTTGTAGTATAAAGATTTTATTATGCTTTTGTATATTTATGAAGAATTGTCATCTAACTGTAAGGAGAGTTCGACTAGGGCCCAGGAGAGATCGCTAAATTACTCAAACATGCATGATTGACATCTAAAACCTCTTCATTTGGCATGTTTTTGATAAGGGAACGACATTATAACATGGTAGAAAGCTCCAAAACGTCAATTTTTTAGATGTTTTAGACGTCGTCCGTGCATGTTTGAGTAATTTAGCGATCTCTCCCGGGCCCTATTCGAACCCTCTTCGCGGTGAGCTTCGTCGCGATTGCAGTTCTGCCCAGTGCTCCGCCCACAAGTCTACGTCACCCCTGGTCCCACGCGACAATTTTCTATAAATATACAAAAACAGGATATAAGACAATACAGTATAACTCGACAAACCTGATGTGATGTGCAGTAGTTTCATTCGCTCCGCTCTGAAGGGGAAGTGACTCGGCACGGAGAGCAAAGGGAGCGGAGACTCAAAAACGAGCGTCAAAAATGAAAGTGAAAAGTTATAAAACATGTTAATACATTGTTTTGAGGGAATATAGCAGTAGTAAATATGTCATGTGTAGTAGTTAATGCCCCATAGACGTAAAATACCTCCTCTTTAAAGCAACAGTATGTAACTTTCTCGAGGTGTTCTGCACGATTCTATGGACATAAAGTTAAAACAAGACTTTGAAACATTCTCCAATATATCTTGGGGATATATTTTATGAAGTTTCATGCCATACTGTGGAGGATTATACCTAAAAAGTGACAACGTTTCCATGGAAACAAGGACCAAATAAGAGTCAGGTTTATGGCGATGCAAGCCCGCTCACATTAAGGATGCATATTTTTCAGAGCAATAAAAACAACCAAAATGAAAAAAAAAACCAACAAAAAAAACATCAAACATGATTTTATTAAAGTCTATTTTTCAGCTAAAAGGTTACATACTGGAGCTTTAACTCAAACGTTGTCTATGGGGCGATCTGTAAATGGATGGAAAACATTGAGTAACTTAATAGCACTAGTTTATGTTGCTATCAGTGAGGGTCTTTTTCCACAGGGGGACGTTCAGTTACACAACACTCAAACATATGTCTTTCCTTTCCCATTGTTAGCATGAGGAAAGCATTACCTCAGGCTGTGTTAGCATGCTGGATCTGCTCCATTAAATTGTATGATGACGTTAGCGTGTCCTCAGCCTGCCCCGGTCATGAGGATAACCACTCTGCCGCCCCCCATCCCCCTGTTCTAAACTCCAACACCTGTTTATGGATCAAAGGTTACCATTCATCTGTGCAAATACTAAAAGATATCAACATCCCATTGTCGTATCCGGGGACGACGGGCTTCCGCTTGCTATTGTGTCATCTCGGAAACCAGGAAGTGGAGTTGTGCTATGGGTTACAATGTTTTTCATCACTCAGCTGGAAGTTGGGGGTGTTTGTTATGGTAGGAGCTTCATGTGGAGAACGGAGTAGGGAGAAACATGGGGCTGAATGATTTTTAAGGTCACGGGTCAATTAAAAAAACAAAAAAATCGCATATTCTGCATTCTTGTGGCTTTAATCCCCTTTTAAACATTCCTTTGGTCACCTTGAGATTAGTATTTCTAATTTATAACAGTGTTTGCATTTGGAAAACACGCTTTTTAAACTTCACCTCTGTTTCCAATCAGGTATTTAGGTGTTGTTGAACAAACAATGGGAAAAGCAGGAAATCCAGCACTTAAGAGACATGAACGATAGGCTAATAGACCCGTGCTAAAACTAGTATAGAAATCAGATACAGAGGTCCCTTGTTTATCGCTGGGGTCACGTTCTAGAAATAACCCGCAATAGGCGAAATCCACGAAGTATCAGCTTTATTTTTTACAGTTATTCTATATGTTTTTTGGCTGTAAAACCCCGTTATACACTTTTCTCACAGGCATTAACATTTTCTCACATTTCTCTCTTGTTTAAACACTCTCAAAGTTCAAACCTCGTAAGAGCTTTTGTCGGTGCAGAACGTTTTACCAACATTGTGGGTTTTGTCGGGGAGAAAACTTGCAAACATACAGCACTTCAGAGTCACACTGCGATTGAAAAAGTCACATTCACAGGACAGAAATGAAACTTTCCTGAAACTTTAGACTGATCTTGAGCTGTACCAGAACAAGTATAAAGACACATAGACTAGTACACACCCATGGACCACTATGAACCTACTGGACGGCTGAGGGATTACACAGATATACACAGAAGTACTACCATTTAACGTTGAAAATTGAGTGTTTTTATCATCATCGTGGCATCGAAATCGGTATTGAGTCTATTCCTATAGCATCTGAATCGAGTTTGAAATTTTAGTATCGTTACAACACTACAGCAGAACAAGTCCAACGCTGGTTTCTGAGTTTACAAACTGCGCAGGAGAAGTCCGGAGTTTTACCTCTGACGCAACAATCCAGACAAAATGCGAAAAGAGTATTTTTTAGTGCTCAGAGAAGACAATTTCGGATTAATAGATCAATGAAACTAGTGTGAACGAAGCAAAATGGAACTCCAGGTATGTTTTTGATGAAGGGACACACAAAAAAGTCAGTTTTGGATTATTTAACTATACTCTGAGGGTTAGTTTAGCGCCGTATGAGCCTTTTAAACTCACACTAATCAAACACCCAGACATCCCCGTGTGCTCCGGTGCATTTTAAACAGCAGACCGCCGGGAGACAGACGGGTATAATCAAGAACAAGCCATGTGATGCAGCGTTATAATCACTGATGGGGTCCTGCGATGGGAGAATACACCGGGGATGGGCTTGTAACGAGACGGACGGAGACGCTCTCATCCAACAGTCGATCTGCAGGACTGTGGTGGATCGCATGTGAAATCTGGCTGATGCATTGGTTCAAATATCGCAGGGATTTTCGCAGATTTCTATATGCGTCATTCCTATAGTCCTCACTGCTGTCTTTTTGAACAGAAACTAAAAATGGAAACGTGGCTGAACGCTCACACAACCATGCGAACTTTACTATAACATAACATTTGTGGGTCTTGGAATTGAAAATCTTGATATCGGTTAATATAAATATAGTTTTTTTTGGTAATGAAGTACAAGTAGTGCAGTATCTAGGTATCTGTGCTTTACTTTTTTTTTTTTTTTTTTTACAGTGGATACTTTTTACTTTTACTTCACTCCATTTGAGAGCAGTATTTTTTACTTTCTACTCCACTACATTTTTGATCCGGACTGAAAAGTAAAAAGTACTTTTCACATTATTTGAGGGGTTATTTTGATCATGTTCATGGTAACATCCTGAGTTAAAGCTTTGAGGAAATAAAGATAAATACACAAAATTCATAAGGAAAATTAAAACAAGAAAGAAAAAAAAATCGTATTGCTGCTGTTGAACAAAATATTTCTAATTTTTTAAATCAGAATCAGAATACATTTACACTGTAACAAAGGAACAGCGTGAAATACATTTTTAAACAGGCACTTAAATACTTTTACTTAAGTAGATTTTTTTCTTGTGATACCTTAACTTTTAACCTCTTTATCTGTGCTTTTAACACTGAGTACTTCATCCACCACTGTCGGCCAAACAAGACAAATGTTGGTACATACTGATATTCAAGGAATTCAAACATTTCTGTAGCTGTAGTTAGTTTTCCAATTCCTACAATAATGTGTTTTTTCCTATTCACTGTCAGTGTCTTGTAATACGCAAAAAAGAGTCATGAAGAGGTAGTTTTCAAGGTAATAGCTACTTTTTACCCTTTGCTCAGTGGAGATCGGCAATTCCAGGTCTGAAATGATCCAAATGATTCTAGTGAAGATGTATGGAGTTTAAAGACACAGCGGAGCACTTCCTGTATTAGCACATGATGACATCACAAGGTGGAACATAGTGTTTTCCGTTTGAGAGACAAACTCCGCCTAAATATGACGCGTTTGTGTTAAACATGCGTGAACGAAACCAAACGATCAACACGAGGGACCACTTACATCATGACATCAGCAGGTGGATCCGAACGTTTGGATCTCGACAACTATATATTATATCGTGGTTTGAATTGCTGTCATGGTTCTCAAAGTTTCCAACAATCCATCATAAAAAAGTTGCACTCTGAAGACGTCGTTTATCTTTCCTACACTGGGAATAAGCTGTAAATCTGCAGTGAATATGGCACAGTCACAGCTCCGTAGTGACAGCTCAGATATGAACACAGTACAGCATAAATCTGTGTCTATTTAGAATAAACAGGAAGAATATGTATAAAAGTGATAGTGCCTCAAGGTTACAGCAGTAGAGAATGTAAAGAGAGTGGCGTGAAGGGACTTATAAACAAATTCATTCATTTAAAGCGGACATATTTTTTCAAACTACTTCGCTTTTGTTTTTCGAGTCCATGCATCTTCATCGTCTTTTAAATTGGGTTTTATTTCAAGCATTCATCTTTTTGACTGGCAAATCCACAATTATGTCTGGATTTTTCGTACAGAGAGTTATCAGTCTGCTCCCCAATCCCTGCGCCTCGAGCCAGAACCAAACCCGACCAATCAGATCTGTTTATTTCTGTGACACGTGTGAAACGAAGAAGCTCATTGGTCACCCATAATTTTGAACAAAACCAAATTTCTCTCATTTGATTAAGAGTTCAGTGCTTTGCTCGGTGATTCTGCAGAAATCCGCAATGTTATTCAGTCTTTTGTGAGTTTTTTTTTTTTTTCCTCGTAAGCAGACATATTTGTTTTGATATGGACGGACCACGCGTGTCCCTGATTGGCTAATCTGCCTGTCAATCAAACCCATCTGAAAACGGGGAGAATCACCAGTGACCAGGCTCACATCTTTGCAGTATTGCAGAAGTGTGTATTCTGGAGCCCAGTCAACAAATAAATAGTACTTTCAGTCATATTAACATGTCATTTATTCTAGATTTAATAAAAATCCAAATCTTTCACAAACTAATTCATAAAATATATAATAAATGATTTTTATATGTAATTTTTTTTTTTTACTTATTATTGATTCTGCAAAAATATGTTGTTTTTCAGTCATTCATGTTGTTTTTTTTCTGCTTTTTTCCATTTTTTTATTATTATTATTTTTTTTGACACGTATGGACCATGCTTCACTCTGATTGGTTAATCCTCCTGTCAATCACGTCCTCTGAAATTGGGAAGACATGATACAGCTCCAGATCCACTTGTTTTTGTAAGGTTTTGGCAAAGCTTGAGGTTCTGGGTGACCAGGTAAGGTCTGTGGGGCAGTCAGAGGACACACCTATGCGAGTTTTAACAGTCTAAGGATCTGACAGTTTCCAAATCAGCTGACTATTCCACACCTTCGACTGTATATTAGCTCTATAGAAGGTCAACATAATATATTCGCTGTAATCTCTGTAATCTCATGAAGAAAGTACAGAAGCTGGTGTACCTCGGCACACACACTCGTAATTTGAACTCCTAGATATTTATAAGCTGAGACGTGTTCAGCTTTTTGTCCATGTATCGCTACCTCACGATGGATTGGATAGACTGGTCAAGTTGTGTATAATGTATAATGCAAAAGTCAAACATCACTGTAATTGTGTAAGAGCATGTCTCCTTTAAATGTACAGCATGTGGAAGTTATTTACGCAATAGTTAACAGTATTTCAGAGGGCTATTAAGTGAATTCAGCTGACATTACAGAGCATAAATGTGTCAAAACTCAAAGTACAGGAGCCTCAGAGGGTCAAAAGTTAAGCAACAGAAAAACAGATAAGAAAACAGGGGCTTTACCGGGTCAAACTCACAGTCCTATGTTTCCAGGAATTGTCAAAAAAAACAACCAGCTCAGAGGGATAAAACTATTTATTGAGGGAGAGTCAAAATCAGCTACAGGTGCCATGATGGATCAAAACTCAAACTTGTAATTTCCACATATTTTTATAAAATCATACGGCGTTAAATAAATGTCCAAAAATATTACAAAAATATTTAAAACATCATGGAATGTTTTGCTAATAGAGCCATGTGTTGGTTGTGAATAAAATGTGAGCGCAGTCAGGCGATGGTTTATGGGTTTAAAAACTGTATAGGACACGACAAAAGTTTTATCTATGACGCAACAAAAAGGGGAAAATGTGATGGGCATTTTTGAGTGCTCAGAGAGGATTATTTTGGATTAATGGATTAAAGAGATAGTATTAATTGCTAACACATAGCATATTTAGATCACAAATTTAGTTTTTACTGTTGTAAAAATACGGGGAAAACAACTTATTAAAATATGTAATTAATTTCAATTTCCTTTTTCATGCTCTGAGTCCACCGCCCCTTTGCTCCCTCGCACATCTGCTGTACATCGTGTCAGGTTTGTGAAGTTGTAGTATATCGTTTTGAATCCTGTTCTTTATTTATGAAAAAATACCCTACCAGAGCACGGGGGACGTAGGCTTGTGGGCTGAACCTCGTACAAGAAGTGTGGGCTCGTACCGCTGACTGGAGGAGGGTTTGAATAGCGCCTGAGAGAGATCGTTAGATTACTCAAACATGCATGGATGACATATAAAACCACTCGAGGCATGTTTTTGCTGAAGGAACGACGTTATGCAAAAATTTAAGCCTTCTACTATGTTATAATAAAACTCTTTCTGCTGTGTCCATGGACTGATGATCATTTCAGACCTGGAATTGCCAATCTGTACTGCACTAAAGCTAAAAGGAGACTTGAAAACTACCACTTCATGACATCACAAGGTGGAACACAGCGTTTTGAGGCAGACTAATAATGTAGGAGTACTGAAGCATAACAGACCTAACAATTTATAACGACAAAACACAACTCCAGGTATGTTTTTGAGGAGGTAAGAATACTATAACAATGCTTAAAGCTCACAACAGTTAATTTTGCGTAATATTTTGCATTTAATGAAAGGGGTATGAAGCAAAACTCCAGGGAAGAACTAACATGGTTAAATAATAATTAATATTACACGTTCTGTAAGTAGTCTACCATTCAAACTGTACTTTTAGGCTGTATTTTCCTTTGTCCTGTTCATCTTCTGCTCTGGTGACATGTCCACACTTCCTCCTTTGGGTCAGACCAAATATTGTGCTTGGCTGTCCCTGTATCCTCCTCTGTGTGGAACATCGCAGAACAAATATATTCTCACGGTTACACTCTCCTCCACAGAAATATGAGCGCTGTCAGGTTATTAGATCACACATGAGTCAACTTTATTGGAAAATGTTGCCATGACTCCCTCAAGCCATAGCTGTCACAAGTCAAATTTTGGAGAAGGAGACATCAGTCGACAGCAGTCATCTGTGGGAGCTGGAATCGCACCGTCCAACCTGTGGGTCTGACCGCTCAACCAGTGATATGTAAAGAGTGGGATTCGAACGCCAACCGTCACTTTACCACCTGAGATACTGTCGCCTTTTTCATAACTGTAGGAGGTCAAAGTGCAGTTTTGTCATCACAATAAGGCTAACAAGAACTAGCATGCTAAGCACACATTTCCTAATTATCAGACAAAAATAAAAGTAGATATTATTTTAACCCTGGAGAACCCAAGAACCCTTTTCTTCTTTGGAAAATTATGAACATTGCATTAAATTACTGCTATAAGTTCACTGAACACTGAAATATCCACTTCTTCTATTTTAACCCTTTATTCCCTAATTTAGGATCAAATTTGACCCACTGGGCTCGCTAATTTATCCAAAAAGAATATAAAACGTACTTCTGCAAGCTATTACTAAAAAGATTAACAAAAAAAAACCAAACAATTTTTCCAAGCGCTGGTTTGCTGGGAAGACCATTTTGTTTGTGTAGTTTTCCAGCTCAACAAAACAGCAGGTGGTCAGCCATCTTGTCACTACCACTGTGGCTCATTTTAGTTCAATATTCATCCACTAGGTGTCTCTATGCAGGGGTCAGAAGTGGCACTCTGGGCTTTTTGAATTTTTTTTTTGTTGAAATTTGACCTTTTGTTTTTGTTTGTTTGTTCATTTTGGGTGGCAGCAACTAACTGCGGCCAAATTTGACCCCGTGAGTTCTCCAGGGTTAAGTCAAAAATGTGAAATAGTTATCTCAAGCTGGCCAAAACAGAATTAAAGCCACGAGAATGCATAACGTGTTCTTTAAAAGCAGCACAGGAGACGTCCACATTTTTACCTATGACGCCACAAACTTGGGAGTGTTTGGTGAGGTTCAGATGTAGTGAACTCATTTAACAGTAGTAATGAAATGAAGCGTGTGAGTGAAGCTAAATACAACTCCAGGTCGGCCTGTCACGATAACAAATTCTGAAGTTCGTTATATAGCCGAAGTAAATATAGACGGTAAAGGATAACACTGAAACTAATTTACACACAGACCGAAAAACCCAAGAGCAGATTTAAAACACAAAAACTATTCATCTGCAACAAATAAACAGAAGAATTAAGTTGTTTAGTACTTAGTTTGTATATGTAATGAGTCATAGAAGTTATTCATTCAAATTTTTACGGCTTAAATCTTATACATCTAAAAAAAATTCCCAGTAGTACAAAGAAAATGTACACACACGATGAAAAATGTCCAGTTTTCACATATAGAACGATAAGTAAATATAGCAATGATCGTGACGGCCTAACTCCAGTATGTTTTTGGTGAGGGAAGTGTGGTTAAAAGTTTGAAAAAGTCCATCCTAACATGTGTTCTTAAGTGGTATTACAAAGCAGTAGCCATTTCTAGGCTAATCAATCACTGTAACCTCTCATTTTGTTCTCTATAATGCTACAGTGCAGGTCCTCCATTTTCTCGCTGATGTTATTGTAATGAGCGCTCCGGGCTGTTGTGCTATGGATCATCTGCTGTATATTGTCTAACCTCAGGTATAACAGTGAGACTGCAGTGGTATGCTAATGCTAAATAAGATATATTCTAATTTGTTCTTGGGGTGTCGTAGAGCTTATAGAAATGCGCTGGTAAAAGGCCACAAATGGACATATTGCCTGAAGTATTATATTGTCTGGGGATGGCCAAACATCTATAGCCAATGCAATAGCGCTTCTATGATACAATTTATAAGCGATTTTGACATAAATTGTAATATTTAGATGCATTTCTTTAATTTTATAAGTTTTTGTTGTAAAGTTGTTTCAATTTGGGGAGAAGATTTTTTTTTTTTTTTTTTTTATTTTACATATTTAAGGCTCTGAACCAAATTTTTTCATGTATCTGAGCAGCATTTGTCTTGCCCCAGTCCAGATATATCGTATAAACAGCTCTTGAGGTCAAATCTGTCAGCTGTGCACTGTCTTGCATCTAATTATAAAGCGTTTTGTTGTGCGAGTATCAGGAGGTGCGCGTTAGCATGCTTTACCGTGATGGCAAAAACTAGGACTAGCTCATTTTAAAGGGTTTGCAGTGATTCAAAGTTACTCCTCATTTACCTTATGCATTCCTAACATCCTAATTATTCACCAAGATGAGTTTATAAGCACTTTTCACAACTCTCAGAGACTAGTGCGGAGTTTTGCCGCCACGCTAAAGCTAACAACAAGTAGCATGCCAACACGGACTTCCTGTTTCTCTGACACAGTACCTTATAGTTAGATGCAGACAGTACGCAGCGGACTTATTTTGACCTCAAGAGCTGCTTATGCAAAATATCTGTACTGGGGCAAGACAAATTTTGCACAAATGCACTGGAAAAGATTTGTTATAGACTCTTGTGATGTGTGTGATGTCACCCTTAGCGTTCGGCTCCAGTCAAATGAAGCTCATTGAGGCCATCGGTGACAGGGGCAAATTTGGAGCTGGTTTAGCAGGGAGCGGGCGCTTAGCAACACCGTCAATCAAACCCGTTGCTAACGCTAGTGGGAGCGACCTCGGGGAAAGACGGCGCCTGTTATTACTGTTCATATCTTGATTTACGACACAATAGCAAATAGAAATACCAGGATGATGTAGAGCGAGTTAATACGAACATTTTAAGACCAAAATCATGAGCTTAACAGTGGCAGTTACAGAGAGAGGGGTGACAGTTTTTCAATAGAGCGTAAATTGGAGCCAGAAGCGCGCCCGTGATCACTTCCTATTTGGAACGCGGCTGCCAGCGGGTTAGATATGTCCATTTATATAAAGAGACTATGTCAAGGAAGGATGGATCAGATTTTTATTGTACTAAAACATTGCTATAAAGGTAATTACAAGCTATTATTAATGAGTATCATTTTGTGCAATACTGACTAACCTCTGCTCAAACCTGTTACCTTCTTACAGAGAGTCAGTAGAAAACAGAACCAGGGGAGTGCAGACAGTAGCCCCTGTACAAAGCCCTGTCTTGTTTATTCACATAAGCGAGAACACTTGAACCCCTGTGCTCCAGACTCTCAGTCCCAGTCCAGACCTCAGACCCAGACTCTATACTGAACAACACTGTACCAGAGGGACGGCTGCATACAGAGCACATTATACAGTCAAAACAATATGTCTACTGTGGGGCTGCTGGAACCTCTGCCAAGGCGTTAGCAAACATGGTAGTTCATCCACATGTCTGCTGGGTCATGTAAGATGCCCTACCCGTTGCAAACCTCGGACTTTGATGGATTTTTTAGAAAAGTTATCGGTCCCACATCTCACTTAAGGTTAGGTTATTACGTAAACCTCTGAGGACAATTGAAGAGCAATATTATGGAAGCGCAGTGGTGAGGTTTACGCTACCTTGCTGTATCCATGGAGATGTTATCGCTTTACCTTGAAAGTTCCACAGTATGGCATTAGATATTTCTTGTATTTAGTCCACTACAGGTGTTTTTATAACTAGAAAATGCCTTGAAAAACATACATTTTTACTGGGAATAGAGTCCCCACTCCACAGATCTGACCTGTAAATTGGTCTGATGCATAGACTGTGTAAAGAAGTGGACTAAGGGAGTGTGACGTCACCCTTAGCGTCCGGCTCCAGTCAAATGAAGCTCGTCGAGGCTAGAGCGGTTATAGACGAATTTATATATTTGGAATTCTGACCCTGAGTATCATAGCAACCGAAGAGCCAATCCGGAGCGAGGCTGTTGAAAGTAACGCCCCTTCCCACCCGGGTGTTTTAGCAGGGAGCAGACGCTTAGCAACGCTGTCAATCAGAATCAGAAGACTTTTATTGCCATTGTCAGTGAACACAACATACAAATTAGGAACTTTCTTCGGTGATAAAGTGCAACATAAAACACTGAATAATAATAATATAAAAAAGTAGTAAGTAATATAAAAAAAATAAAAACACCAGGATCGTGTAAAGCAAGTTAATATGAACATTTTAAGCCCACAATGATGAGCCTGACAGCAGCAGTTACACAGAGAGGGGTGACATTTTTACAACGGAAAGTGAATTGGAGCCAGAGTCGGTAGAGCCAGGAGCGCACCCATGATCACTTCCTATTTAGAACACGGGGGCTAGCAGGTTAGCTACGTCCATTTATATATACACAGTCTGTGGTCTGACGGCAGGAGTTAAATGTCGTACAATGGAACAAAAATCGTGCGACAACTAAACTCTCACTATTGCATTTAGACCTTAAGTCTCCAAATCCAATCAGTATTTCTCAGACTACTTCAGACTATTTCCTGTCTTCAATGTGGAGTGAATCATAAGAGCTGGATTTCAAATGTCATTTTTGTTTTTTAGAGCAAATCTTATCCAACTTCTGCCTCCAGTCACAACTTTATTCATCCAATTACAGTGAAACCCAAGGACAAGAGGGCGATGTGAGCAATACCAATGATTGTGAAAGTACAAGTTTTCTTTTCTTGGCTTTTTGTAACTAAAATTGGACATCTTGGCATTTGAACGTCTATCCTAAGAGCGTGTATATAAATAATGAATAAAAAACAAGCAATTTGCCAAAGACAATTTATTTTTCAAACGCAAGACGTGACCTCTGTTGGTGCGCTAAGAAGTCGAGTAGTTAAAATGGGGCTAAAAACTATAACGGCTGGTCTGTGCAGTTTGCAGTGCTATAAAAATGGCCAAACACAGGTCTTTGCGTTTGGTGGCATAGTTGTTATTCCTCATGACGCACAACCAGCAGGTCTATGGTTCGTGTCCCAGATTGTGTGTGGTTGCAGCGATGTTTTCCGTGCGCCTTGGTAGGTTTCTCTACATCAGTGTACGCTTGGTTAATCCTCCAGCTAGGTGTTCCGCCAATCTTTGCCTTTTTTATACACGATATTTTATGCACGGGCCGATATTTTGTTTGGCCCAACTACCCCTCTTAAACAATCCACATAAAGCTTTATTTGAACACATTAATGTGAAGAGAACGCTGCACAAAACGTGACTATACCGCCCTGCTATCCACTTTGTAGTAAAAAAAAGGGTTGTGGACAAGTTTGTAGTGACTTCATATCGGCCCAAAAATATCGGCAAAAGCTTATCGGCCATCGGTTTCTCTGGATTTTAAACAATCGTCATCAGCCACGGAGAATCACATATCGGTTAGCGTCTATACTCCTCACGATATGGTTCAATATTTTGGGGAAGGGTTCAGAGTCACTCTAGCTCCCACACTGCTGCTGACCTGAAAGAAATTCACTATAAAATCCATGCCTTTCCTTAGGTTCCCTTAGCCGGGGTCGAGAACACACACTTAACAAAGATGTGAGTCTGCAAGGAGCCAACGAACCCCTCCAAGTTCAGATGGGCTTGATTGACAGGTGCATTAGCCAATCGGGACACACATGATCCATATCAAAATAAATTGGAACGGATCAATGAGCTCCTTCGTTTCACATGCATCACTGAAATAAACTATTCTGATTTCGTGTTTGGTTCCAGCTCAAGGTGAGACGGAAGGAGTGGTGACCAGACCAATATCCCTCTGTTTAAAAAATACAGAGAGATATCAATCTGGAATCGCCATGCCATATGTCCCCACTTCGAGCTGTCGAAAAGCGTCAAAAATCAGATACTAATCGATCCGAAAACTACAAACAAGATACTCATTTGAGCAGGTGTCGATACAAAGAAAGTCACATTCGGCGGACAGATGGATTATCCCCGGACGGCTCCCTGGGGAGGTGTTCCCACAGGAAGGAGGCCCCTGGGGAAGATTCAGGTCACGCTGGAGGGACTATGTCTCTCAGCTGGCCTGGGAGCGCCTTGGGGTCCCACTGGAGGAGCTGGAGGAAGTGTCTGAGGTGAGGGAAGTGCTGCCCCCACAACTCGCCCCTGGATAAGAGGAAGAAAATGGATGGATGCATAAAACCCCACGATTACATAAATGTTTATATCACAAAACTAAAATGCCATCTTTCTAAGTTCGGTATCAAACTTCACAGCAGGACTAATCGCTCAGTTAACTTTTAAAACTCCTAAAGCGGGCCTTGTTTTTGTATTCCTGTGAGCACTCCTGCGACTTACACTAGATTACACCGTGCCCCCCTGACTGCCCGGCTCAATGGACACTTTTATAAGGAGGGATTCAGCCAAGCTCCACCCACATACTGGACATTCCACCAGAGCCGCTCACCATGGAAACGCAAGGAAACACCGCAGTGGTTTAGGGTCTACGTCTGTCTGATTTCAGGTCACAGGCTCCGGTTTGTCTTTAAGGCCCCATTGTGTGATAAACCAACTTTGAAAATGGCCAAGCCTGTAGTTTAGATCTGTACGAACACGCTCTAAAATGTGATTCTTGTGTTTGCCAGTTCATATTTCAGCATTTTCGTCAATTCTCTGGATGCGTTTAAAATACGAGCTTTGAACAGGATCCCATTATAAAAACATAAATCACAAATCTCACCACAAAAACCGAGCCAAAATCTTTCTACCCTAATTCACATGTTTGAGTGATCCTGTATTCTAGCACTCTGTTTCACCTGATGATGTCATAAGGTAGTGCTAGACATCTCCTTTAAGTTATAGGCAATGACAGTTCTGAGAAAATATTATCTGGAGATCTGGAGATGGGTCCCCACTGCTTCTGAAAGGTTGCCCCGGCGACCTTAAAGGATGGGTTGAATTTCTCTACGGGGACAATAAACTGTGCACTGTAACCTAACCTTAAAGGTCAGAACTGTTCTTGTGTTTTGACGTATATGTGAATGTACAGATACTGACAAGGTATCCAAAAATATACTCTCTTGCAAAAATATCAATACTTGTAATTTCTCCAAAAATTGAATCTTTAAATCCCATATAAAATTGATTTTTGATATTTTTTTTTGTTTGATTTTTTTTTTTTTTAATCTCAGTTCAAGCTACGGTGGAGTAAAGATAGTCATATCCAAAGTACAAAAAATCTTTATACTAGAGAAGTTTCAATGCATTTTAATACAAAACTCATTGGTATCGCAATCGTATCAATATTGCGATACGTGCAAAGTGTTACATGGCATTTGACCAAAAGAAAAACTAAACAAATTGACTGTAGTCGCCCAGGTAGCAACCTTAGTGGTTTAACGAGGAACAGAACAGAGCTGAGACAATTTGTCCCCTGCAGACCCAAGCGCCTTTATTTTCTGATGTCAAAAAAATCTATAAAAACAGGGAAAAAAAAAATAAATCTGAAATGACAGTAACCTCCTGTACACACAGCACCTTCACTCGATCAGACTGAGGTTTGCTCCTTTTATAGAGCACCTCCCTAATTGGTTGAGCCCACACTGCAGCACAGGTACGTTTCAGCACATCCCTTATTCCTGTTAAAACTTATTGCTAAAAAAAAACTATGTAAATCTTTATTCAGTCAAATTGGTTGATAAAAATCGAGCTCTGCATTAATTCAACTGTTTTAACTGTGAAAAAACAAACAAGCTACAACAAGCTAAAGTATTTTCACACCCCTCGTTTTTAGCACAGAATTGCCTGCCCCAGAACATTCTTAAGGGGATTCATTTGGCCTGAACACCTGAGGCAGAGAACGTGAGTGAGTAGAACTTCCAAACAATACAATTACAAGCAATTAGCTGAAACACAACCACTTCAATCAATACAACATTTTAAACGTCTTTGTGTATCGTCCTGTTTTCCTGTTAGCTTCAAGGACAGGCCTATGTACTGGACTAGCTGCATTACATTGACTATAGGCTATTTCCAATGGTTTATTTAAATCCACAATCTGTAACATTTTACGTTGAGTTTATTGCATTGAAAAACAGGCGGCCTCACAGTGAGCGGGCTTGCATCTCCACAAACCTGACTCTTATTTGACCTGGGGGAGGACCTCTTCTTTCTCGTTTCCATGGAAATGTTGATCCTTTGGCTGTAATATTCCACAGTATGTCATAAAACGTGTCTATCTCCATGGAGAATGTTCTGGAGTATGGTTTTAACTTTCTATTTCTATGGAATAATGCAGGTGACATCCAGAAAGTTCCATAATGTCCCCGTATCACAACATTGTAAGCTTGAAAAATACAAAAAAAAAAAAGCAAAAAAAAAAAAAAAAAAAAAAAAAAAAAAAAAAAAAAAAAAGCACTACTGGCATGCTTTGACTTGTTTTCCATATGCGTTATTTTAAGTTATTAATGATCTCATAACCTCAAAAAAAAAAAAAAAAAAAAAAAAAAAATTAGCCTTGTAATGGGGCCATGTGAGGTCAAAATGTCCAAGCTCGCACACAACGCCGCACACATGGAATTAGCCGTTTGTGCCAGAGTTTCCGAAGTGTTGATGAAAGAGGACCTTCTGCGTTCAAACAGATCTGGTTATGATCTGGAGATGATCTGGATATGATCACACAGTGTGCATTCCTCCACACTTAGCTGTTCTGACTGCGCTGAGGTAATGAGCAGGCAGAGTCAAAACAGGGTTAGCACGACTCCGCGGTTGTAAATGAGTTATTGCGTTTTTTCGTCCTATATTTACTGAAATTTGAATAATTCATCCTCATCACGTTCGCATGTTTAATCCTGCCGGACCCGTCTCCCCATAAACATTCAAAAAGAGGCAGACTTTGCTTAAACGTGATCACTCGCTAGCCCATGCTAACCGGAGTTATGTCATATCAGATGTTCGCAAACAAATGGAAAAGCCAATCTCCATATACTGCGATACTGTACTCAAGAAGTCGGACTGCAGATGGCGCTGTCGTCCTGCCTCCACCTTTAGGAAGACAGCGGCAAAACGTGTTTAAATCAGATGATCGGACACATCTCAACAACATCACATGACCAAACTAAAAAAAAAAAAAAAACTAAAAACTTGGTATGGAAAAAGAATCTATTAAAATGTCAAGTTATATGTCTGATCTCTGAAGAGGAGAGCCTGCTCACAGTAAGAATACATGTCTTTCAGGATTATTTTGAGCAATAAACACACCTCTAACTGAATGAAATGTTAAAGTGTAAAGCTGTATTGTGGAACATTCCAGGTAAAGCAGTAACATCTACATGGAGAGACCCGACACCAGGAAAGTTAAAGTACATGAAGTAAAACCTGTTTCCCCTCGCCCGTCCCTTTACCTGGTCCCTCCTCCTCTCTTCACCTGGCTCCTCCTCCTCTCTTCACCTGGTCCCTCCTTCCTCTCCTCACCTAGCCCCTCCTCCTCTCTTCACCTGGCCCCTCCCTCCTCTCTTCACCTGGCCCCTCCTCCTCTCTTCACCTGGCCCCTCTTTCCTCTCTTCACCTGGCCCCTCCTCCTCTCTTCACCTGGCCCCTCCCCCCTCGCCTCACCTGGCCTTTATTCAAACTCACCTGTGCTCTTTGGTCTTCCTCTGTTGGGCTGAGGGGGTATTATGCCAAATCAATTTTTATGGACCTACCATGTTTTAAAGACCCGAAGAGATTTTAGATGTCATCCATGCATGTTTGAGTAATTTAGTGATCTCTTGTGGACTCCTCGTGGTTAGCTATAAGATTCCATCCAAAGCTCAACCCTCAATCCTACATCATCCACGCTCCTACACGACAATTCTCCATAAATACACAAAAACATGACATAAAACATAAACTACAACTTCACAAACCTGACGCGATGTGCAGTAGTTTCATTAGCGA
Source organism: Periophthalmus modestus (assembly GCA_019594935.1). Taxonomy (NCBI): domain Eukaryota; kingdom Metazoa; phylum Chordata; class Actinopteri; order Gobiiformes; family Gobiidae; genus Periophthalmus; species Periophthalmus modestus. Next base: position 19,499,686 of record JAIEZT010000068.1, on the reverse strand, counting down.
AACGCCACATTGGTTGTAATATGAAATCGCTCTGAAGGTGGAGTGACTTAGCGCTGAGAGCAAAGGGACTTATAAAACACGCCAATATAACAACACGACAAATATAACATTTTCAGAACAATAAAAGGAAACACGGTGACCTAAATTTGTTACATGTTAGCAGTTAAAACGCCATAGAAGTAAAATATCTCTTCTTTAAGTCAAATTTCTACATTTACCGAGCACTGTTGAAGATTAGAAGTAAGTTTAAAAGTTCATCGTACGCTACATTCTTAACACGACATAAAATATACAATTCTATCATAAAACGGTTGGCGTAAAGTTGCGCATACTTTTGGCTACATCGCTAAACTAAATAATGATAACGTGGGGAAGATTCCTCAGCAGACTATCTAAGAGCACATATTTTCTTTCCCTGTAATCTTATAATCATAAAAATCTCGTGGCCTCTAATAAGACATAGTGAGACAGTTTGTGATAACATTTTGTGATTAAATAGCTCAGATCAAAGTGTTTTCACAAAGTTGGGGCAGGATGTCCTTATGCTTTTACATTGTTTTGTGATACCGCGGATTTATCACGCTGTCGGGAAGAAGAGGGAGGGACGAGAGAAATATTCTGTGTTTATAAATTTACAAAAGCACGACGTAAGACGACTCAGATCGGAACTGTTTCGGTTTGAATCATAGACTTTATAAAAAAGTGGAATATGTGACCCGTTCGGTTTTAGTCAAATGAAGCTCATCGAGGTTAGCGGTTATACGGGCGAATTTGGAGCCAAGTTGCATGTTGGGAATTCTGACCGCGAGTATCATAGCAACCAAAGAGCCAATCCGGAGCGACGCTGTTAAAGGTAACTGTCAATCAAACCTGTCGCCGACGCTGTAGTGGGGAGGGACCTTGGGGAAAGAAGTCGCCCGATTTATCTGTTATTAATGTTCCTATCTTGATGTATGGGCACAATAGCGAAAAAAAAAAAAAAAAGATCCCAGGATTATGGAGAGCGGGTTAATACGGACATTTAAGACCAAAATGACGAGTTTGACGGCAGCGGTTACGGTGAGAGGGGCGACAGTTTTTCAATGTAAAGCGAATTGGAGCCAGAGTCGATGGAGCCGGAAGCGCGCACATGCTCACTTCCTATTTAGAACATTGCGGCTAGCAGGTTAGCTATGTCCATTCTTACATTGCATTACAGGTTTTCAGTGGGCTCGCCCCTCCACGGATCTGGCACGCAAACTGACAGACTGAGTTGCATGTCCTGCTCGTCTCCAATGTTTAATGCTGCACTGTGGAACATTCTAGGAAAAGCACTAACATGTCCGTGGAGACGAGCAGGGGGCAAACCCTTCACCAGAAATGTTACACAGAGCAGTTTAGAGCTTAAACTACCACTCGTCCTACATAATATCAGTGCAGTTCAATAGTTTGCCGTGGTCCAAAGTTATTCCTCACTTACCTTATGCATTACGAGCATTTCCAAGTTTTGCAATCACAGTAATGTTAACAGCATCAACTAGTATGCCAACAGTGCACTTTCTGATTCTCTTTATATAGACAGTACTAGGGCTGTAGGTCTTTTGTCGCATATTCGATTAATTGACGATGGAGACCACAATTTGTTTAAGCCAAATAATCATTTAAGGATTTACATGGAAAGAACAGAAAGAAATGAGTGAGAGACTGTACTGTAAATTTGGTATATTATCGTATTTATTTGTAAAAAAGTCAGATTAAACTTAAATGTTTTATATAAATACACTGTTTCCTAGCACGTTTTTCTACATACATAGCAGTTTTTGCATGGACTCCCCCTGCAGGTGGAGTCTTGCGAGTGCAGTATGGATCAGCGACACAGAGACACACAATCGTTTTTGAGAGATTTTGCCACGCCCCCTTTTTAGTCGAGCAATCAATCAACAGCACTCGTCTTTCGTCGACCGCGGCTCTAGACAGTGCAAAGCCGACTTATTTCTACCTTAACAAAATATCTGTATTGGGGTAAAATTAATTGAAGACAGAAATCGCGCACAGCCACTTTAAAACACAAACTTTATGCATTTCTAATTTTCAAAATGCGATTACTACATGGTGGATGGAAAACTTGGTGGTCTAGATGACATTTGAGTGCGTACATGCTCCAGGCGCTGGGTGATATCACGTTGTCATTTAAATACCACTATATGTGTCAACTAAGAGCAATTACATAACTGACGTGAAAATATCTGTTATTTCAACATGTACTCGGTTTACAGTATACACGGATTTTTAAACTATTGTATCTGCGCTAGACTCACGTGATACGGTGATGGAGAAACTCTAGCTCGGATAAAAAACTCAGATCACAGTAAAACAACCAAACTCCATAGAAAAGACTAAACCTGGGCCGAAAATTTAACCTGCCTGACGAGAGGCAAAAATCAGGCTCATAATTATAAATGTCTCCATGTTTGTTTTTACTTGCCGTTATTGGCTTTATCTATAAAAGTATTTAATGATTTAAACTCATGAATGAACAGCCCAGGCCTCATGTGAAAGCTCAGAACCTCCAGAATTCACTCACTGAGCTGTAGAGGCTGCACTAGCACTGATTCATGATTGGCTGCAGATACTGGGGTTTAAATACTGACCATTCAGATCAGACAGAGGCATTTTAGGTTTAAACCAACAGGATTTCAGCTTTGAACCTGGCAACCCAAATGACAGACTCACGTGAGGCTGGTTGTGCTGATGATTATCCAAATGATAAAATAAACAACTTGGCTATCATGTTTCAGTAAATTAGCGTTACAATTGTTATCAGTAAAAGCTATATTTGTTTTGTCATGTTTACCCTGTATCTGGGGACACAGACTGATCATGTTTGTGAAACGTGAAATACAAGTTCTACATATCCTCCCTGTGAGGTGAGTGATGCGCCTCCTGTTTTATCAAAGAGAGATGGAGATGCATGACTTCACAATACGCCAATACATTCATCTATCTTACATTTACTCATTACTGGTATTTCTACAAACATCTTGAAAAACACATTCACTCTGACTGTTGGGGGGGGGGTACCTCGCCTCTGTACAGATCTGACCTGTAACTTGGCCTGGTGCTGCCACTTTCTTATCTCCATGTAAATGTTTTAAAGCCTGTGTCTGCTATATAGTTATAATCCATGACACCCATAGATCGTTATGTTATAATTTGCACATTTTATCAATCAAATATGTTTTAGAGCTGCCCGTCGGTCTAGCTCATGCACCACTAATACTACGAATCCCAGAATGCTTTGCGAATGTGCTGGTGCTGACCCCGCCACTTCTGTTGACACTCATTAGCATCTTCTACCTGTCGCCTCACTCAAATTTAATCCACTCCTGAAAAACACGCAGATGTTGTTTAAATTTTTCAATAAATATTTAGTTTGGCCGGCAACTTAGTCCCAGTTTTTAATCTTGGCCTCTGTGAATTTGAGATTGACACCCCTGATCTAAAACGACTTAAATGTCATCGCAACAAAGAGTCGGCAACTCTGACGGACACTAGTGAGCAGATGATTGTTTCTGACTGAATCCTGCACCTATCACCGATTTAAGAAAATAAAACTGGAGAATGAAGAAAGTACAGGGCGGTGGGTGAAAACCGGAGTTGATCAGCAATATGGCGTCTTGAAAATAAGAGATTGCTCAAACGTGCTTCTCTGAGCCTCAAAATTTAATCTGTTTGCATTTTGCCCTGATTGTTGCGTCATAGATAAAAAATCCAGACTTCTCCTGCACCATTTTTAAGCCCATAAACCGTCATTGGATACTAAGGTCAAAATGGCTGTTAGCATAGCATTCATAGTGGATAAACAACTATAACGTGGCTAAAAGCTCTAAAAAGTCAATTTCCGTTAATAGTTCTGCTTTAATACCATAATGTGGAAAATTCCTGGCGAAGCAAACACATCTCCCTGGAAACAAGCAGGTGACCGTCCCTTCCGAAAAGTCCCTTTAAGAAACGGAGCACCCACACATCGTCAGAGCGCACCCAGACCGGCCCTATCGCGTGATTCACTGACAACAGGAAAACATTCATTCTCTCTAATTGCGTTCCATCTGGTGTTTCCCTGAAATACGCCCCTCTGTAGGAGGAAACAGCTGCTTAATACGCTCTAGCTTTCTCTCCCCAAACTTCCATCAACTTTACATATAATCCTTAAAGTTAGGCCTGTCACGATAATTACTATATCAACTAATCGCTCGGTATGTGAAAGTTGGAGCAGTATTTATCTGGGGTCAGTATTATCGTGCGTACTTTTTCGTTGTACTACTGGGACATTTTTGGGTTATTTTTTGGCTACACCTATAGTTACTTAAGTAATACAGTTGTCCCTCGCTACATCGCGGTTCATCTTTCGTGGTCTCGCTGATTTTTTTTGAGCAATTTTGCATGATTTTTTACAGCGTATGATCGTGCATTATGTTCTGCGTCCTGATTGGCTGAGGGACTGTAGACCATTGTCCATCAGTCTCCTCCGTGTCTCCTGAACAGTACAGAATGTGTTCAGACAAATTTACATCAATGTTCGATCTCAGTGTGACTCTTAAGTGCTGTATGTTTGCAAGTTTTCTCGGCGACAAAACCAACGAATGTCGATGAAACGTTCTGCACCGACAAAGACGCCAACGAAGGTTTGAACAAGAGAGAAATGTGAGAAAATGTTGATGCCTGTGTGAGAAAAGTGTATAAAGTGTGTGGTGAGGGGTTTTACAGCCAAAAAACATATAGAATAATTGTAAAAAATAAAGCTGATACTTCGTGGATTTTTATTGCAGGTTATTTTTAGAACGATAAACGAGGGACCACTGTACATCGAACTTCAAAAATATGTTATTATGACAGGCTTACTTAAAGTTCATATGACAGGTTTTCATGTTTTTTCAATATTAATCATAGTTTTATATCAGTTAAGCATCAAATTGTGGGAAAAAAGTGGAGAGGAAAAAGTACAAAAATACAGGAAGTAGTGATGAGTTCTTAAACAGAAGCCCTCTATCTATGTCACCAACACTGGTTCATTTATACTCGAGGAGGACATTGATTTAAAGAAGACCTTATTGTGCTTACGTCTGCTGTACAGTTTTAGTGAAATGAACAGCCGAACCTGTCGTATTCGAGCTACTTCAAAATGATCCCACAAAAACAATGCACTGCTAGTAATTGTAAAAGTTTTGAGTACACCGTGCCCACACCTCCAGTTGAGCAGTAGACCGGGGGGGAGCCTAACCTTGGCCTTCCAGTTTAAATATCAGCTCGGGCTCCCAGGGGCCGGCACAGTGGTGAGTAGGGGCCACACGGCTTCCTGGAGAGACTGAGATGCCAAAGTGCCAGTTCGTATCCTGCGTAACCTTTAGCGCTACACCAAACAGCAGCGTGTGACGAGAGCAGAGGACGACGAGGCGAGTTTGAGACTCCGTTTTGTCCTGATAAAGAAATAAAGTACGGCAGCTTTAAAGGGCCCGAATTACGCTATTTCCTGATCTATAGTGTTATAATGTCGTTTACTCATCACAAACAGACTTATTCTCACATGTTTAACTAACAAACCCTGCGCATTAAGCCTGAGTTTGTCTCTCAAGCAGAAATCGCTCTGTTCCACCTTGTGATGTCATCATGTGGTGATACAGGAAGTGCTCCACTGCATCTTTAAACTCCAACACACTTCACTAGAATCACTTGGATGATTTCAGCCCTGGAATTGCCCATCTCTGCTGCACTAAAGGTAAAAAGTAGTTGTTAAGTTGAAAACTACCACTTCATGACATCACAAGGTGGAACAGAGCGTTTTGAGCAACTTTAAACAGTTTACTTACAGTTTTGCACTGAGAATGATCAAAATACTGTTAAAAATGTACTTAAAAAAGAATAACTAGTATTTTTCATGTGTATTACTAATATTCTTTTATTTAAGTACAAATTTGTCAGCAGTACTTGTAAGTGAGTACATTTTTTTTAATCAAATGAACTATTTATGGCCAGACCGCGTTAAAACAAAGCTCAGATTAACATCTAACTTGACTAACAGAGCTTCAGACAGAGCAGTGCCTCTAGTTAGCGTCACCCCCAAACGAACGTGACATCAGCTGCGATAAACTTTGATAAACTTTACGAGCTAAGTTAGACGTCCTTTATGAGTTTTATGTGGACTCCCAGACACCCGGAGCTCCGTGCTTATCCATCCCCGCGGTGTGTCCCAGAAAGGTGGAGGCGAACTGGGGGAGCATATGGTGGATTTGTGGGTCCCGTGGAGGCTGGTCCCATGGGTGCCTCTTCCCCACAGCGAGTGTGTGCAAACAGGGAGCACCCAGCCGAGCGCGCGGTCACCTTCGTTAGCACAATTAGCATGCATGTCATTCACATCCGGCACTGCAGTGAGCCAGAGGGATGTAGTAATAAGAACTAAAATTGGGTTAGGAAAGTACAATATGGTGATACTTTAAAGTACAAAGCCAACAAAATGACATTTTTAGTTTAAAGGGCCCAGATTACGCTTTTCTGATCTGTTATAATGTTGTTTCCTCGTCACAAACAGACCTGGAGTTGTGTTTTGCTTCATTCACACACAAAACCAAAAACCCTCAAATAGAAAACACTCTGTTCCACCTTGTGATGTCATCATGTGGTGATACAGGAAGTGCTCCACTGTGTTTTTAAACTCAATACACCTTCACTAGAATCATTTGGATAATTTCAGCTCTGGAATTGCCCATCTCTACTGAACAAAAGGTAAAAGGTATCTGTCAACTTGAAAACTACCACTTCATGACATCACAAGGTGGAACAGAGCATTTTGAGCTTTGGAGATGTAGACAAACGTGACTAATACAAACTAATAATCCAGTCCATTTTGCATAATATAGGACGTTTAATCATGGCTATTTTTACTGCGCAAAAATAATTAAGTAAATATATCTCTATTTGAGCGGGATCGCCTCTCCACAGACCTGACTTCTAACTGGCATTAAATCATGACTTAAAGCTCACAAGAGTCTATTTTGTGTAATATAGGACCTTTAAGTAAAAATAATGCATCAAGCTTGTCAACATTGGACTTTTTTTACGTTTTCACAGCCTTGTGCTCGTATTTGAGTAAAATGTCCGGCCCCAGTACAGATATATTGTACAAGCCGCTCTCGAGAGTCTGTGGTTTACCATCTGCATCTAATTATAAAGCGTTTTATTGTCTCATAATCAGTCTTTATTGTGACGGCCGCTCTGCTGAAAGTTGTGAAAAGCATTTATAAACTCATCATAGTGAATCAATAGGATGTTCTGAAGGCATAAGGTAAGTGAGGAATAACTTTGGACCACTGCAAACAGTTTAAAATGAACTACTTCTGTTTTTCCACATTTTTAAAGGTTCTATATTACACAAAATTGACTCGCGTGAACTTTAGGTTAAGTTAGAACATTGCTACCTCCACAAAAACCGACCTGGAGCTGTGATTTGTTTCATTCACACATGTTTGAGTAACACTTTATTATTAGTCTGTCTACATCTCCAAGCTCACAATGCTCTGTTCCACCTTGTGATGTCATGAAGTGGTAGTTTTCAAGTTAACAGCTACTTTTACCTTTTATTCAGAAGAGAGCAACAGTTTCAGGGCGGGATAATCCAAATAATTAATAATAATGAAGGTGTAAGGAGTTTAAAAACACACGGGAGCGCTTCCTGTATCACCACATGATGACATCACAAGGTGGAACAGAGTGTTTTCAGTTTGAGAGAAGACATATACACAAATACGCAGGGTTTGTGTGTTAAACTTGTGGAAACTCCAGGTCTGTTTTTAATGAGGAAACAACATTATAACATAGATCACAAAAAATAGTGTATAATGGGCCCTTTAAGTATAAAACAGGTACAGCAGCTTTAATTTTTTAGCTTAAAGGGCTCGATTTTGAACCAGGAGTGAAAAAAACATGAACCGGAGGCAGGGTGGGTGAAGTGTCTTGCCCAAGTGCAGCCATAGTATGAAAATTCTATGGTACACAAACTCAACTAGCAACTTAGCATGTAAACTACTACTAAAGCTTCATTACGCAACTTATCTTTGGGGGGGGGTCTGCCACGTGCTTGTCTCCATGGAGATGTTATTGCTTTGCCTGGAATATTCTAGTACACCATTGAACTTATCTGCGTTATTGTGAAATGTCTCGCCTCTCCATCGATCTGACCCGTAACGCGGCGTAGAGGCGGACCCGCTCGTCGTCACGGAGATGGACGACGGAACTGCGCGAGCCGCAAAATAACTGGAAAGTGCAGGTTAAAACTCGAAGCTGCAAATGACAAAAAGTCATAACGGATTTTTGAAGTAAATGTGATTCTTAGATTGAATTTCAAAAACGAAATGAAAAATTCACTTATAAAATGCATTCTTTTGAAAAATGTGCCTCTCTCAGCTCTTCTTACAGCTCATATTTCTGCACAGAACATCAAATGTATTCTGCTATGGGCCATTTCTACAAAGTATTATCTTACTACAAACGTCTTATGTCAGCCGTTTCACTCGTCACACAAAGAGACAGAGCGAATCGGATTAGGGACTGGATTTACGTTAACAAGACGGCAGAAACAGATGAATGTATATAGACGATTTAAAAGTCCCGCACTCCATTTTTTCCCCCATGTATCTGAGCAAAATTAGGTACAGATATGTTATATAATCAGCTCTCGAGGTCAAAATAAGTCCGCTGTGTGCTGTCTGCGTCCAATTATAAAGCGTTTTAATGTCCGATGATCTGGAAGTGCACGGTTAGCATGTTAGTTGGATGCCCGTAATGCATAAGGTAAGTGAGGAATAACCTTGGACCACTGCAAACCGTTTAAAGTGGACTAATGTTTTATAGTAATCGGGTACTGTGATTTTAAATGTGTATCCTGAGTTAGCATTAGCATAGCACATATGATGAAACTGCACCAAAACTAACAAACCTGCTTGTATACAATTTCAGAAAGTGTATTTTTTATTATTTTTTGTGATTTCTGGCCTTTGTTTTAGTTCTTTTGTCACGTACATCTTCTCTTGCCTGTTTGCTCCATTGGCTCCAATTCATTTTTTATTGAAAAACTGTAGCCCTTCTCTCTGTAACTGCTGCTAACGGGTTTGTCATTTTGGTCTTAAAATGTGTGTTTTAATCCGAGCTACACGATCCTGGTATTTTTTTTTTTTTTACTACTTTTGTCCATAAATTATAATTAATAACAGACTAATGAGGCGCTGCCTTCCCCGAAGTTGCTCCCGCTAGTGTTAGCAACAGGTCTGATAGACAACGTTACGCACCCACTCTTAGGTGGAAAGGAGCGTAACTTTCAGCAGCCTCACTCCGGATTGGCCCTTTGGTTGCTATGATACTTGAGGTCCGAATTTACAAATATGGAACTTGGCGCCAAATTCGCCGCTATAACCGCTAACCGCTAACCTCGATGAGCTTCATTTCACTGGAGCTGAACGCTACGGGTCCACTTCTTCATACTGTCCATGGTTCTGTTTGGCTGCGTCTCCATCGTCCTTATTCCACTTGACATTTGGTTTTTATGGCGTTTGAAGCGTCTCTTGTGTCTGACATGCTGCAGACATGACAGCGAGCAGCAGTGAGCGTTTCTTATGGCGCTAGAGCAGCTAAAATCACTGGAGCAGAACCAGTGAGAGCTCCAGCTTCACTTTATCCGGAGGCCGCTCAGACACAGGAGATAGAAAACATTTGATAAGACATTTAAGGGAACATTATCAGACAATGGAGTGACATTACGGGAACAGGTGCATTTTCCTGGAATGTATAAGAGACGTTAGCCACAAACGAAAGGGACTGTCTGGTACCAGAGCTGCTTCGCCGAGAATACTAGAGAACGACCGATACCGGCTGTGTCGTGGCCGATACCGATGTTTAGAGTCCAGAGCGAATGATGGCCGATAAGCTCTACTGATATTTCTGGCCTGATTTGATATTTTCCCCAAAAATATATGACTTGAAATCACAACTAATATAAATATTGTCCATACCTTTTACTGCACTGCATAATTTAACTATAAAAAGGAAAATTCATCTCCATAAAAATAATTCGTAGACGTCCACAGCCCTGTTTTTATTACCAACCCATAGTGGAGCGGTGTAATCTCATTTTGTGAATACCATCATCGCACTTAAGTGTTCAAATAAAGCTCTATGCAGTAATTGGTGAGCCCAAACCAAATATCGGCGTAAGCAGGAGATTTAGGCCAATAGCCAATACATAAAAAAGGGCAAATATCGGCGAACTGATATATCAATCTTCTAAAGAATACCTTGCTTTCCTTACGTTCAAATTAAACATCCTCATACTAGTCTAAAATAATGATAATCACGCAGCTCTTGAGGTCAAAGTATGTATTTCATGTACTGTTAGCATTTCTAGCTAAAACACTTACGACAATGCATCTGGTACGTCCAATGCTGTCGCTATGTCCATACTACATAAATAAATAATTATTCGAAAGCGTTTTATTGCCCGACAATCAGCAAGTGCACTGTTAGCATGCTAGTTGTTGTTCATATTACAGTCACTGGTCTCTCATAGTTGTGGAAAGTGCTTATAAACTCATCGCGGTGAGTAATTAGGATGTTCAGAACGCACAAGGTGATTGAGGAGTAACTTTGGACCACGGCAAACTGCCATCTGCGTTTCAACTTTGCCTGGAATGTTCCGCAGTACGGCATTAAAGGTATGTACTTATTACATACAGTTACATGTTTTTTTGTGAGTGGGCTCGCCTCTCTGCAGATCTGACCTGTAATATGGCCTGGTGGCGTCTTCATGTATACAAAGTTAAATGTCATACGGAACATAGGCAAAGCAATGACAAATCTTGTGTGTGGAAATGTTACACACTGCGCCTTTAACACAAAAAAAACTAAGTAATTCCTCCAAAATCTGAACTTTCCAAACATTTTTAAAAGCAGTCACGACATCAAGCAAAATGGCTCTTCAGACCAGTTGAGCTACTTGTGCTCTAGGAATGTCTATAGATAACCCCAGAGAGTGGAGAGCGGAGATAAAAGTGCCAAATTTGTCTTCCCATTTTTGGCACGTAGATGAATCCTGGTCTGAGTTGAGTCAGATGCCCTGGCTCAGCAGATCTGCTCTCACTGTGGGATCAATAGAAGGAGGTGAAGAGTGATGGGAGGAGGATCGGGAGCAGGAGGAGCACAGGCTGAATAATGACCGTCACTGATACTATGGGCCCAGGCTACACCAGGAGTATATGCATGTAGAGTTATACTTTCAAATTTTTGACTTTCATATGGGATGTTTTCTTTGATATCAGTACTTAAAGAGATGGCATTATGCATGTTTCTATCATGTCATACTGTTCCCCTCATCAAAAACATGCCTGAAGAGGTTTTAGTTGCCATCCATGCATGTGTCAGTACTTTTGCGATCTCCCCCGGGCCCTATTCAAACCCTTTTTACTGTTAGCTGTGAGATTATGTACAATGCTCCGCCCACAAGTCTATGTCACACATGCTCCCGCGCGACAATTTTCCATAAATATACAAAACATGATACAAAACTGTACACTACAACTTCACAAACCTGGTGCGATGTGCAGTACTTTCATTAGAGGGATGCGCGATGATTGTGTTGCTCTGAAGGGGGAGTGACTTAGCGTGGAGAGCAAAGGGAGAGGAGACGCTTAAACTTAAACTTAAAATAGGCATGCCCAAACTGTGGCCCAGGGGTCCAAATGCGGCCCTCAGACCAATTTTTCAAGGCCGTCAAGCTTCCAGGTGAATTGGCCCATATTACCTTAAACGGTACTTTTTTACTGTACATTCCTGAAAAAACAAGCCCATATCAAATATCGAATGTGTCCCACTGAGGATGTAGCATGAATAAAGGTCTAGTGGTTCAGTCTAACTTGTAATAATAACACAGATTTGAAGTATTCACTGTACTGGCGACCAGGCTATGGCCCCATATATCACCAAAATAAAAATATTAGGACAGACAGACTAGGCAAGATTTGTATTAAAATTTAAATATAATTCTGTTAAAATATTTTAGTGAAATAAGCACAAACCTGCCAGAGTGAAAGGAGGAAGAAGGTTTCTATCTCTAACTGGTTACCTCTCACAAACCCAGCCTTTATAAAGTGTAGCAGATGTGCCCAAACTTTTTTTTTTTTTAATCGAGGGCCACATCTCAGATCAATGCAGTGCGATGCTTTAGAGTCAATAAAAACTGGTCTACGGGCCGCATTTGGCCCCCGGACCATAGTTTGGACACCTCTGAAGTATAGGAAAAGTGATCTTGGCTGGTCAGGAGTTCCCTCTCCTCACTTCCACTCCAGAGGAACCCACTGTGACCTGCTGTAGTTGTGTTGTAGTGTCTAAACTGAACAAAAGCTTTAACGAGGTACTTTCCATTTCAGACCTATTCGGAAAAACGTGACCCTGAGTACTCCTCTGTGTATTCGCCCTGCCACGGCTTATCAGCTGTCTGTCTCCTCTCTCCTACCTCCTACCTCCTATCTCCTATCTCCTCAGACAAAGTGGACATGGAACAGGTTGCAGACAAGCACTTATCTCTTTTCAAGTGGGTGCTACATTTTCTTTAAAAAGAGACATAATTACGGCGGCGTAAAAGTGTCACATTAAAAAATAAAATATGTGGGCGATAAGAGAATAAAGTCGGAACATTTCAACACTAAAGTCGTAATTTAATAAGAATAAAGTTGAAGCCTGAAAAAGTTGTCATTTTTTACGAGCTGAAAGTAATATTGTGTGATTAAAGTCCGAGCCAAAAAACGCATAATTTTACCAAAAGTGAAGTTGACATTTAAAGACTTAGGGCTCAACGCTGAAAGTGAAGGCAGACTGCAAAAGACGTGGATCACTGAAAAGCTTACATAAATGCCCAAAAAGGAGGTCAAACTTTGAAATGCTGACAATTTACACTCCCCATATGTGTAGCTTCCACCTCTTCGCTCGTACGCATCAATCAGCCGAATAAAGTCGGCTACATTTGTCCCTGTGGAGTGAACGGACTCCTGCGGGGTGCGGCACTCCCTGGGGGTCATTGGGCAGGACACAGGGTGACGCTCCAAGTGGCAAACCCGGGGGAAGAGTCTCAGCGCGATCTTTACTGTAGACTGTATACGTAAATGGACATGGCTAACCTGCTAGCCGCCACATTCCAAATAGGAAGTGAGCATCCAGCTCCACTGACTTTGGCTCCAATTCACTTTACATTGGAAAACTGTCCCCCTGCTGCTGTCAGTTTCTTCATTTTGGATTTAAAATGTTCAGATTGACCCCCTCTACATGTCCCTGGTATTTTTATTTCGCTATTGTGTCTGTAATTCAAGATCTGAACATTAATAACAGACAAATCAGGTGCCTTCTTTCCCCGAGGTCGCTCCCGCTACAATTAGCAACAGGTTTGATTGACAGCGTCGCTAAGTGCCCACTCTTTTGCTAAACCAGTGTGTGCGGCCAGAAAAGGGGCGTTACCTTCAACAGCTTCACTCCGGATTGGCTCTTTGGTTGCTATGATACTCATGGTCAGAATTCCTAATATGCAACTTGGCGCCAAATTCGCCCCTATAACTGCTAGCCTCGGTTAGCTTCATTTGACTGTAGCCGAACGCTATGGGTGACGTCTCACTCACTTAGTCCACTTCTTCTATAGTCTATGATCTTTACCTGTACTCCGTTAGCTTAGCTTTGCTTCTGTACTATTCTAAACGTGGGGACTTTGCAGAGTCACTGTTCAAACATGTGCTCATCGTGGATAACTTCAGCCCCTCGTTATGGACTTGTGGAGCCATACGCACTAAGCTTTACACACCGAATGTCGCCTAATCCCTATTGTCGCTGTCCTGTTCTGTTTCTGCCTTCAAACGTGAACCGTGAAGTCCAATACACAGAGCTGAAACTAGTTTTAGTCCCTGATCTCGAATTCTTCATGCGGAATCGACCGCTGCATACTGTCCTCACTGTGCAAATAAAAGCGAAACAGTAAAATAAAAACACCAGGATCACGTAGAGCGGGTTAACATGAACATTTTAAGGTCAGAATGACGAGTCTGACAGCAGGAGCTAAGTCCACTTGTATGTATAGCCTATGCCGCAACACCACATCCATCACTTTTTGCATGTGGACTTTAAAAACATGCAGGAACACACTGCTATGAGCCCATACGCAAATAGCAAAAACAGCCATCACTTCACATTTATTGAATTGTTTGGGACAGGTCAGTTTTGCAGATGTAAGTTGCATCATCTGGATTTCCCATATCAAAGAAATGGTGCCAAAAAGATTGTGCAGTGCAGTTTTCGGTAAGTCCCTTCAACTTGACTTACGTCCAAACTGAAAGGGTTGGACTCTAATAAAAACATAGTAAATTATTTAAACACGCATCATTTTATCCAACTACAGCTACTTACACCGATAAAGATGGAAAAAAAATGGCTGCTGGAAACGCCAACTCTCAAGAAGTGTCCGAGCGTCCGCACTATTCTCTAGTTAGGGCGCAATTTAGGGCATTTTTAGTGGTGTGCGAATGTCCAGTTGGTGAAAAAGTAGTACACACAATGCACCTTGAAACGTAGTGGGCATCGGTGGTCAAGAGACTGGTCAATATAGACCACAATGCATTGCGAAAGTCGGGTAGAACAACAGCGAACACTGACAGGTCTTTAACAGAAGCGCCGGTTTATCGCACTGTTGATCCTGATTATGAATAAAACACTATTAAATAAACCGTTGTTGCGTTAGAGCGAAAATTTCCACATCTCAGATTAAAAAAAAGTCAGTTTACGTGGGATCCAGCTTGGAGAAAACTTTTTTATTAGTCAATTAATCTTTGTGTACCAATCTGAATCTGATCATTATTTATGACAGAAATCAAGTTTTTCAGAGTTTAGCCTTAAGTCTTTTTTTCACCCAAACACCAAAGTCACATGACCCGAAAGTGGCGAGCCGAGTGTCCGAATCGCTCTGTGAATGAGGCGCTATGGAGTCCGTTAAAGAGAGTAGGCTGTGTAGTGAATGAGGAGTTAAGGACTAGGGCGGTCACTCACACACAGACTTTCTTTTTTTTTTGGTAACGTCATAATTTTCCTTTTGTAAACTAGCAACCAAACTGTAAATAAGAGTCAAAGTTTGATAAAGTTATGTAGTACCAGTAGTTATCATCTGACTGAATATAAACCACCTTTATTTATATTCAGCTATGCCCAAACTGTGGCCCGGGGACCAAATGCGGCCCTCAGACCATTTTTTCTTGGCCCTCAAGCTTCCAGGTGAATTGGCCCATATTACCTTAAACATTACTTTTTACTGTATATTTCTGAAAATCTACTTTAACAAGCCCGTAACAAATATTTAATACGTCCCACTGGGGATGTTAGCATGAATAAATAAATAGCGGTTCAGTCAAACTTGTAATAATAACGCAGATTTTAAGTATTTACTGTATTGGTGACCGGTCTATGTCCCTCAATCGGCCCTCAGCTTTGTCTGTGTTTTTATATGTGGCCCTTAATGAGAAAAGTTTGGACACCTTTGATTTAATTAAACGGGTACTTAAACTATCAGAAAAAATACTTTGTCACTGTATTTTGGATGGCTTTTTGGATACTGATGACATACAGGGATTCCTTTCAAGAACTCGGTGCTACTTCCGGTAATTTTCAACTTTTTCCAACTTTTCTTCCCAAACTGCCACTTGACAGATGTAAAATTATGATGAATATAGTACTATCCCACCAAACCATGTAATAATTAGAAAAAAATGAATTCTTATATGCATTTTAATGGAACAATAAGTAGCTAGTAGCATGTCACCTGCTGATGGTTCCATGGTAATAGAGAGTTAAAACTGTACTTTGGAATATTCTCCATGGACAAAGGAAGAACATTTCCAAGGAAACAAGCAGGAAGAGGCCAAACAAGAGCTGCAAGGCCACTCTCAGTAAAGATGCATGATTTTTGAAGTTTTTAGTGCAACAAAAATAACCAAATTGAAATACTGAAAAAAATACCATGCTTTTATTGTCTTATTTTTGGCTAAAATTACATATGCATGGCTTTATGTTTTTGGGATTCAAATTTTTCAGGTTGATATATTTCATCTCATACATTTGACAGATGATTTAGTTGCATAAGGTGGACTCTCATTGCAGCATTGCCTTGGTCTTCATTGTGATACTGGTTAAAAGTGATTCTCCCCAAATGCAGTTGTTGAAAGTCGGCCAAGTGGAGGAGAGTCTGTTAGATTAGAAGCAGAATCAATAATTGTGGGCCCATAAGAACCATCTGATCTACTCTGAGCCAAAATACACACACACTATGCATAGTTTATTCTAAATAGGTTGGGTTTCAGATGGTTGGCAGGAGCAGATACAACTGACGAGAAGATGCCAAATGTAATGTCTGTTTTTTGTTTCATGTGGATAGGCCCAGTAATTACAGAGATATTAACCATAAACCAGATAAACACATCTGCAATCGGTTAAACAGCAAAATCTACCATAGAATTCTGACCTGTCCTCCACCTCAGGTTTGAAGTTTAGAATGTTACATGAACCAAAGCTATTTACATTTTGGGCTATAAGCTATGCCAGTGGTTTTCAAAGTGGGGGGTGTGGGGGAGATTATTTCCAGAAATAATTGAATCCATCCATCCATTTTCTTCTTCTTATTCAAGTCGCCGGGGCAGCAGTCTGAGCAGCGACTCCCAGATTTCCCTCACTCCAGACACATCCTCCAGCTCCTCCGATGGGACCCCGAGGTGCTCCCAGGCCGGCCGAGAGACATAGTGCCTCCAGCGTGTCCTGGGTCTTCCCCGGGGCCTCCTCCTGGTAGGACATGCCCGGAACACCTCCCTAGGGAGGCATCAAGGAGGCATCCTGAACAGATGCCTGAGCCACCTCAGCTGGTTCCTCTCGATGTGGAGGAGCAGCGGCTCTACTCCGAGCTTCTCCCATGTGACCGAGCTCCTCACCCTGTCTCTAAGGGAGCATCCAGCCACCCTGTGGAGGAAACCCATTTCGGCCACTTGTATCCTCCTCAATCTTGTCCTTTTAGTCCTTACCCAAAGCTCATGACCATAGGTGAGGGTAGGAACCTAGAATGACCGGTAAATCGCTTTGCCTTTTGACTCAGCTCCTTCTTTACCACAACATCACTGCAGACGCTGGACCGATCCGCCTGTCAATCTCACGCTCCATCCGTCCCTCACTCATCAACAAGACCCCGAGATACTTGAACTCCTTCACTTGAGGCACCCACCTGGAGAGGGCAAACCACCTTTTTCCGGTCAAATAATTGTATCAATTTTTTTTTTTTTTTTCTTAACTTTAGTTCATAAATATCATTGGAATAATATTGTGACTAAATGTCTGTGTTTGTGTCAAGTGGACAAAAAGTTGTAGGAGTAAAGCCGCTTCTTCAGTTCTGGTCAGATTACTGCACCAATCTGACCAGAACTGAAGAAGCGGCTTGGATGAGCAGGGAAACGTCTTCACTCCTACAACTTTTTGTGCAGTTGACAGATTTTTTATTTTACTATTGTGACTAAATGTAGGATAATTATTCAAACAAACCGTAGCTTATTTCACTGGACCAGAGGGGCTTACCTGGGCCGCAGACCCGCCTTACAGAGACAGAGCTACCGCTGAGCACAGAGTTGAGATTCTTGGCCCGAGCCCGAACCCGGCCCAGGTCCAACTTGAATTCAGGCCAGTCCCGACCCCAGATGTCCCTGCTGTGCTGTCAGATCGGGCTGTGTTCAGGTCCACTGTATAGAGCCTGTGTTCCTCCACTATCACATACACTCTCCACGGATAAGTGACAGCTGCCCCAAGACAAAATATCTAGCTCCAAAGGGTTGTCAGAAAAGTACTTCGCGTTAACACCCCACTAGGTAACTTTTTAGCCAAAAAATAGACAATAAAAGTTTTTTTTTTCCTCATTTTCGATGTTTTTATTGCCCTGAAAAACATCCGCAGTCCTTACTCTGAGCAGGCTCTTGTTTGGCCTTCATAAAATCCATGAAAAACCACGCATCCTTAAACAAATTAACAGATAAAAAGCACAGCGTGATGATAATTAATGTTGACACACACAGAATAGAGCAGCGATAAGATAACAGCCTGGACTGCCACACCTTCTGACTGTGTTGATGTAACGGCATGCAGGGAGTCTTCAAAGTCATCTGGGGACGGTCAAATATTATTTCATTTGGACACTGTACGAAACAGCCGATGTGACTATATAGAGGAGAAACACATATACAGCACTGAATTATCTCATTTTAATTGGTTGCCATGGTAAATAAACATAGTCACGTATCTAAGACTCCATGATGACCCAGACTGTAGTAAATATAGTGATTGAGCAGTTTAATGAAATGTAATGGAGCAAAAAAAAAAACATGTTCTCAGTTTTGTTATTTGAGTAAAAGTAAAAGTACCACATGAAAAAATCTGCTTAAGTAAAAGTATTAAAGCACCTGTTGAAGCGTAAAAAGTATTTTGCACTGATTTTGATAAAATGATTTAGATGAATTTTGTTAAACAGAAACAACATCAGAATTTTTTTTTTTTTTTAAGTCTGTATATTCTCAGACAGGTCTCAAAATAAAAGTGTAGTGGCGTAGAACATACCTGCTCTCAAATGTAGTGAAGTAACAGTAAGTTTAATATCTACTAGTACCTAAAATGTTTACTTTACACTACTTTACTACTTTTTACTTCTGCTTAAAACCCAACACATGTTCTCCAAACCAATAACTTTATACATTTAAATGGGTGATTTAAAAGCTGGTTTGAAACTAGCAGATACTTGCAACTGGAATGAAAAAGGAATCAGCCATTAAGAAGATTTTCCCATTAACATAACTGTAGTAAATGTTTTTTTATGACCAGATACTATATTCTCTACAATAGTACAATATAAAAACTGAGTTACAAAGGAAAATATGGTTAGATTGTTTCTAGGGCTGAAACAAGACACTCAAATCTACTACAACTACAAAATCTGCCATGTTGCTGGGACAAAAGGTTGTACGGCTCAGACAAAGAAGGACTTCAAAAAATGTAGAAATGTTTAAAATTTCAGTATTCATCCTTCGTGGTGTCTTTGAGCAGCATCAGTCTTTCACAATAAAATCAGTGAATCAAACATATAGGGTTCAGGTTAGAGATAGACCGTATATCGGGCCGATATTTGGACTTTTTAGAATATTGAGTATCGGCCTTAAATCTCCAGCACAGTCCGATATTTTGTTTTGGTCGATCTGCTGTCTAAAAAATACACTCAAAGCTTTATATAACACTTGATGACTGCAGAAAACGAGACAACGCAACTTTCTTATAAGTTTGTGGTAAAACAAATGCATTGAGCGGAGCTTGTAGTGAATCTAAAACACACAATTTGGGGGAAAATAATCAAAATCGGCCCAGCATAATAGAGTTTATCGCCAACTGTTTGCTCCGTATTCTAAAAAAAATCTCTGCATCGACTATGAAAAAACCCTTATCGTCACTCTCTAGTTCAGGCTATGTACGGGTTTCTGCTCTGTTTCCATGGCAATTAACAGCTGAATTTTTGAGCAATCAAATGCTCAAAATCTCAACTATAACCAGGAAGTTATATATGCAAATACAGGGGGGGACGGGACAAGTATGCTCTTTATCCCCTGTTTCTTTCACTGAACACACTGTCCTATGCAGATCACACTATCTGTTAATTATGTGCAGTATGTAGGAAAGGGACAGTTAAATGTCTGGGTCGTGTAAAGGTCACGGGCTGCAGGCTGGAGGCTGGAGGCTGGTTATTAGATCCACACAAGACCATGTGGTTTGGATGAAAGCGAAAGATAGGGATGCCTCGTAGAGCTAAGTGGCTTTCAATGTCAGGGTCGTTTCCTGTACACATTATATTAGTCAAGCTGGGGCTAATAAACTAGAATAGAGAAGAAGAATAGAATTATAGAATTGCTGCCAGACATGACAACATAAAAAAAAAGTAATTTTCGATGGTAAAGGAAATCATCTGCTTCTTCCACGAACCCACGCCTCATCGTGATAGGTCAAATCCAGCTGTCAGTCACTCAGAACCGAACAAACAGTGACCAATAGGAGGTGAGGGTGGGAAAAAGTGTCTGTAAAGAGCACAGAGCTGCATTAAACAGAAAATCAGCGAATCACAATATGACGATTTCACAAAAATAGCAGGTCGTCACGGAAATGAGATCACAATTTTGATTTTAATCGCCATATTGCCCAGCCCTAACTGCTGAGATAAAAATGTTTGTAGAGTTGGAATGTAACAATAATCATGATGGTGTTGTATGGAAATATGGAAAATCAGTCAATAACAATGTAAATATTTGGAAATTTGAATAGCAAATTTTTTCTACTTAAAAGCACGCCAAATAACAAAAAGGGCTTTACATGAACTAGGAAACTCAGTGGTTGAAAACAATATAATTTTGACTTGTGGGATCATGACTATGTTCCAGTCAGCATTTGGTGATATGTAATTGGTTTGAAAACTCAAAAATTCTCCATTGTCATTTTTCCCAGATTGTTGCGTCATAGATAAAACTCCAGATTTCTACTATGCAGTTTTTAAGCCCATAAACCATCACCAGACTCTTTCTGCCGTCAGATTGTATTTACAACAAACGCATGGCTCTGTTAGCATAGCATTCACATAAAGACTTCATTACCCTATTTTCCAGCCTATAAGTCGCACTTTTTTCATAGTTTGGCCGGGAAGTGACTTATACTCAGGTGCGATTTATATGTGAAATATATGTTTTTTCTTCATTATTATGCATTTTTTGGCGGGTGCGACTTATACTTCAGAAAGTACGGTAGTTTACTGTCTCATTGTTCATTCCCTTGCTGACAGCAGAGGGAGCTCCAATTGGAAATGGCGGCGTCATTTATAAAGTATATTTTCCAATTATTTAGACATTATTATTAGTTAGACCAGGGGTGTCCAAACTTTTCACCGGGGGCCACATACTGAAACATATTTGAAGCACAGGGCCACAGACCAGTGTCAATACAGGGAATCAAATGGTGCATTTCACACAGGTTTACCTTTAATAAGACTTGCAAGATTATTTTCAGGTCTGTGTCACAATGCAGTGTGATGTTATTCAGGTTATAGAGGTAGAATCACTTCAGTTTATAGTAAAAAATGCTTCCTTCAATCGGGCCAGTTTAGGAGGAGGCATGAGGGCCAAAAAAAATAGGTCTGAGGACCGCATTTGGCCCCTGGGCCGTAGTTTGGGCATGCCTGAGTTAGACAATTTGAAATATTTATCCTAAGGTGTCCGAAAGCATGTTTAAAAGGGAATTAAAGTCACGATAATACAGTATATGTGCCTGCACCAACCTGGACGCAGATTCCCAAGTATCACAGATGGAGAAGCACACTGGTGTAGATGGATACAGACCACATTGTAGGCCCAGGCATGCAAGGCCCACACACATATGAAAATAAACATGCATTTTCTTATCATAATGTTAATAGTTTAGAGTGAGTGGGCTGTGCTGCTCTGGGGGGTATAGTATCGTTCACTACCGCTACAGCCCCAAAGCATCATGGGAAAACTGACAAGAGGGCAGCGTTCAAGATAAGCGCGCTCTCCCACACTCAAACTGCTAACCTCTGCCAGCAAAGCGTAAAATTAGACATGTTAGTTAGCACTACTGGGGATGTTTAGTGTGGTTATGTAAACCTGACCCTAATGAACTCGCTATATCCTTGCAGGGTATATTAGCTGAAAGTTTCTGTTATAACTATCTTTTAAGTTTATGTAAGCAGAGAATGCAATTATAGCAGCCGAACATACAAAAAAACCATCCTGCAGCTGAATGGACTGGGCATTTTTCTTCCAAGTGCAATTAAAGTAGGTTAGATTTAAGACAAACTAGGAATGTGCTTTGGGAATATGGTGCAACATAAAACAATGAATATTAAAAAAAAAAAAAAAAAAAAAAAAACTTTGACTAGTACAAATGTTTTTCTTTTTTATATAGTGTATATAAACTTCTGGTGTATCACAGCTCTAATTTCAATACTGCAGCCCTACAACCAACACCGAATCTCAAAAAAGGCCAACTTACCATATTATTATCCTTATATATCTTTGTATTCCACCACAAATACATGCAAAAACATATGGGCGGAAATTGATCTTGATTTCTCTTCACTCTTTTTCATAAGAAGTCATCTTCAAGGTCCCAGCCATCCATCTGCACTTAGATCAATACACAGAAGGCTCGTCGTGATGAATGAGACACCACAGTGGGCTGAATACATAACTGAAATGCTAATAGGCCCTTCACTCACGGGGCAAAAGTCACGGAGGGTCAGGGGGGGACCACAAATCAATAAGCACCAGTATATTTGGATTTTGAGAAAAGGTTGGGTTGCCAGTTCTGATGCTGAAACCTAAAATGCCTCTCTCTGATCTGAATGGTCACTACCTAAACCCCAGAACCTGCAGACGATCATGAATCAGTGCTAGTGCGGCCTCTGCAGCTCAGTGAGTGAATTCTGGAGGTTCTGATCTTTCACATGAGGCCTGCCCATAAACTGAGAATGAGAAAAACGTGGATGTGTCCTCTAGAGTCGTCAAAAATCATATAATAATCAAACTAAAAAAAAAGATACTCTTTGAAGAAGTAACTGAAAAATCACATTCACAGGACAGAAATGAACCTTTCCTGAACAGCTTTAGAATGATTTTGAGCTGTATCAGAACAAGTATAACCCCACATAGACTAGTACACGCCCATGGACCACTATGAAACCTACCTGGACGCCTACACAGATATAAGGCTACATGGTAATATAAAAGAAAGTACTACCATTTAATGTTGAAAATCGCATTCCGTTGTCCAAATAAAAAGTACATCAGTGAAATTTTAGGATCATGACAGCACTATTCTCTATCTGCAGGTTAAGGCACTGGCAACCCAGGTTCAGTTGTGACTGCAGTACTCTTTACATAAGAGCGCAGGCTAAGTCCAGTTACTACGATGTAGTTCATCTATTACCCACCTCTACATGATGTAATTAAAGGTCCTATATTACACAAAATGTACTCGCTTTAAGTCACATTAGAATGCTGTTACCTCCTCAAAAACATAAAACTTAAACCTTCACTATTGGTTTACCTTTATCTATCTACATCTTTAAAGCTCAAAATGCTCTGTTCCACCTCGTGATGTCATTAAGCAGTAGTTTTGAAGTTAGCAGCTATACTTTTTACCTTTTGTTCAGTAAAGATTAGAAATTCCAGGTCTGAACTTACTGAAATGATTCAAGTGAAGGTGTAAGGAGTTTAAACACACAATGGAGCACTTCCTGTATTACCGCATGACATCACAAGGTGGAAAAGAGTGTTTTCAGTTTGAGAAGAAGCCTAAATATGCAGGATTTGTGTTTTAAACATGCGCGAATGAAACAAAACACAACTCCAGGTCTGTTTGTGACGAGGAAACATTATAAAATAGATCAGAAAATGACGTAATATGGCGCTTTTATCTGTTATGAAGTCAACACCACAAGGAACCCAGTGAGTAAGTCGGCAAACCGGCACTTTAAGGATAATTATAGCAGCTAAGCAAAATATATCATTAGCATAATAGCATGTGCCAGGCTCCGAGGACCACGCGGGTCAGCTGTGTGTATTCCACCTACTCATGCCCCTCCACATGTGCACAGCCTACAGTGAACATGCCAGCAGAGCCACGTGAAAACACCTACACACGAGAGCACAGGGGGGGGGCAGCTCTACAGGATCACACGGGGAACTCTCAGGGCCAAAGCTTGCTCTAGATCCTTGGTGGAAGCAAATAATCACATTCATACATAAGACGGTAAAGAAATACTAGAAACCGGTTTAGAAAATGGAGACGTCTAAAGCCAATCAGCAAAACAAAAGCATGTGGTTTGGAGCGGAGTTTTCTGGAGGGAGAAATGTCACTTTTCTTTTTTTTTTTTTTCTTTTATAGTGAAAAATTGGCCAAGAATAAATAAACCCAGACAATTATTTTGGGTGTAAGATATGTGTGTGTCTGCTCTAAGAGAGACTATTGAGAAATACAAGAGGCATAACTCACTTTTATGTGTTTTTCAGATGCGTCTTTTGCAGATATTGAGCCTGAACAACTATTACTACAGGGTACAGCCCAAAAGTCACCAACACTTTTAAATCTTCAATAGCTCCTATAATTCTTAAGTTATACTCACCAAATTTTAGCAGTAGATAAACTGAACCTTCCCAGATTTTTGGCAATATATACGGATATAATTGTTCACTTACACTTGAACTTATCACTACTTAAACTAGGGGAAGTAAAAATGACCTAATTTTTAAAAATAATGTTTTTTAAGTGTCCACCATGTTCAGTATTGCCCTGAACAGCCTGATCCAACACACTTTACATAACATCTGAAAGTATTTCCGGGCTTATGGCTCTTATTTGATCCTCGATATTATGTTTTAAGTCGTTTATTGTCTGAGGTTTATTCACAAACACATTTTCTTTAAGATAGCCCCACAGGAAGAAATCGGGACTAGTCAGGTCTGTGGAGATCACATACTGCCCCCTGTCTGTGAAAAACACTTATTATTCCTTTAATGGCATTTACGCTTGAGGCATCTCTGGTATTAAAATGTCGACGGTAACACCGCTGGGTTTCTGAGTTTGACTCATGTGACTCAAAGTACCACTGAACAATGAGGATTCGTTCCTCGGTGCTGTATTTGCTCATATTAATGTCGAAAGGGTCGTGCTAAATGCTCTGATAAAATGAAATAAAAATATTTAGAAACAAAATAGTTATGAATTTTTTTCAACTGTCAGTGACTTTTGGGCCACCCAGATACCAAAGCAAAAACCCAAAAGGGCACAATGATAGTCCGACCGGCACCGGAGAAGGCCAAGAGTAAATATAGGAGCAGCGTTTGAGAAATAGAGGGAGTTCAGATCTACGCTGGGGATAAGACGGGACCCACAGTTGGCTTTTGTTCTGAAGAGAAGGTGAGATATAGTTCGAAATAAGGAATAATGTGTCTGTCTTATATTTCTCCAGCTAATCTAGATGGAGCCAGTCACTGAATGTGTGTCTTTCAAACTGTGGCCCGGGGGACCAAATGCGGCCCTCAGAGCAATTTTTCCGGCCCTCAAACTTCTGGGTGAATTGGCCCGAATTACCTTAAACATTACTTTTTTACTGTACATTTCTGAAAATCTACTTTAACAAGCCCATAACAAATATTTAACGTGTCTCACTGAGGATGTAGCATGAGTAAAGGTCTAGTGGTTCAGTCTAACTTGTAATAATGACGCAGATTTGAAGTATTCACTGTATTGGTCCAGTCTATGGCCCTCAATCGGCCCTCAGCTTTGTTTGTGTTTTTATATGTGGCTCTTAATGACAAAAGTTTGGACCCCCTGCCCTACACATGTGCATTTAGTTTATTTGCAGCATGTGAATAGCAGCTTGTTGTGCAGTGGTCACTTGGTGCGTTACAGCCAATATAGTTATGATTATGACGTGATGTGTGACTCTTTCGCAAACTGCATTTACGTGAGTCATAATGACATGGTAACAATTGTTTGCAAGGAAAGTGAATCATTATTAGCAACTCATGAGTTTACCAGCATAATAAAAGCTAAAGTTGTGGATCAGACCTGGACGACTGAAGGATTACACAGACATTTTTACCATCGCAATGTGATCAAAACAGTCAAAGTCGATCACGTTGTTTCTGGAGAACCTTTCAGCTGTGCATATAACCTTTCAGTCATATGCACAGCTGAACGGAACTGGTTTGAGGCTGGATTTAAACATCGTCAAAGTAGAGGCCTGTGTCACATCTTCAGGAAGACTGTTCCAGGACTTCAGGCCGGTCCCTGAAGTCCTCAGAGTGTGAGATGGTTCATGTGGCTCTAACATGTGGAAGATGTACTTTGGTGCTGGTCCATGGAGAGACTTGTTCACACAGAGCTGCTTTAAAGTTTATTCTCTGAGCCACATGAGCCAGAGCAGAGACCTGAGCACAGGACATATGTGTGAGGTACTTCCTGGTTCTACTCAGGACTCGAGCAGCAGTGTTCTGGATGTACTGTTCTGTCTTAAGGCTCGTTTGTAGAGGCCAGTGAGCAGGATGTTACAGTAGTCTAACCTACTGGAGACAAATGCATGGATAAGTCTCTCCAAGTCTGGTTTTGACAGTATATCTTTGATTTTTTAAATGTTTTAGATGGTAAAAAGCTGCAGATGTTATTGATTTGATGTGGCTGTTAAATGCGTCTGAGAGTCGCGCGGTTCGTGCTCGTACAAACCAGTCGCACTTCCATTTCACACCAGATGTGGCAAAACTACCACAACTTGCACAATGCTTCTTTATATAAAAGTATTAAAGTACCCGTTTAAAAATGCATTTAAAGAGTAAAAGTACTTGGCACAGATTCTGAGGTCTTATAAAGCTTCAAATGTAGTGATTTTGATAAAGGTTTGTGCTGAATTTTGTTCAACAGAAACAACTGAAACAAAATGTAGTGGAGTAGAAAGTACAGATACTGCTCTCAAATGTAGTGAAGTAAAAGTAAAAAAGTCCACTCAAGCAAAGTGCAGATACCTAAAGTGCATATTTAAGTACAATACTACTTTGACTTCATTATATTTCATCACTGGTTCTGTCAAAACAGTAATTACGGCGACGGGGCTCAAACACGAGGAGAATACTCGCCTAAAAGAACGGGGCCCTTCCTCGCAGAGACAATAGTGTTTATGGGATCGTGCAGACGGGGTTTTATTGTCTGAGGGGAGCTGGGGGCGGCAGTAAAGGAGCCAGCATAACTTCGCAATCGTCTATTTATTTCGTTTTGTTCTGGTCTAGTTTTTGCAGCCAGAAAAATAGAGCATCGACAAACTCAGATGAGATATTGATAATGCGACTCCCCTAATAGTGCTTTGTGGTAGATGTGGTTATGTAACAAAAATGTGTGGTCAGACGACAGCGGTGGAAAGTAACGAGGTACAAGTATTTTTAGGTATCTACTTTATTTAAGTACGTTTTACAGTGGATACCTTTTACTTTTACTTCACTATATTTGAGAGCGGTATCTGTACTTTCTCCTCCACTACATTTTTGAACTGGACTGAAAAGTATGAAGTACTTTTACCATGTTCCTGGTAACATCCTGACTAAAGTTTCCGAGTTCTAGCTTCGGCTTTGAGAAAACCGAAATAATTACACAAAATTCACAAGAAATATTAAGAAATAGATTTGTATTGTTACTGTTGAACAAAATCATTATGTATCATTTTTTTCTAGATCTAAGAGAGTAAAAAAAAAACAGGACAACAGGGAATCTAAAACTAGAAGGACAGGCGTGTCTGAAAAACTTAAGAGGATTTTCAGACGGTTTGAGATTCCTGTCTTTTTCAATCCTGCAAAGACGTTAAGACAAAAACTGGTTCATCCAAAGGACAAAACCCCGAGCCATAAACGAAGTAATGTGGTCTACTCCATTTAGTGAAGTAAAAAGTCGCAAGAGCTGCTCGGGACCCCAGTCTGCTGTGCATCTCCCATCTCAAAGACACTAACCGCTCCTTTGACGATAGTGAAGTTCAGATCCCAGTCAGAGTAAATCTCCATTTGAAAGACACTAAAGAAGGATTTTTTGTGAAACCTCTTCACTCCTACAACGATTTGTCCAGTTGACAGATTTAAACTTCGTCGTTTGCTGTAATTTTTAACCAATATCACTACATTTACACTTTAACAAATGAACAACACTTGCGTAAAATACTTTTCCTTTTTTACTCTTTAATTACATTTTTAAACAGGTACTTAAATCCTTTTACTTAAGTAGATTTTTTCACTTGAGTAACTTTTCACTCGTGTATCTGTACTTTCACTTAAGTAACAAAATTGAGTACTTCACCCACAGTCTTTTTTTTAAATAAAACTTCCATAACTTCCCACAAATTAAAGGCACATTTTTACCTTTTTAAGCTGAACTAGTTCATTTTAACCTGTTTGCAGTGGTCCAAAGTTATTCCTCGCTCACCTTATGCATTCAGAGCATCCTAATTACTTACAATGATGAGTTTATAAGTGCTTTTCACAACTTTCAGAGACCAGAGTGGAGTTTTGTCTATGCTAACAGCCCACTTCCTGATTCTTGGACAATAAAAAAAGCTTTACAGTTACTAAGCAGACAGGGCACTGCAGACTTATTTTTTACAGGCTATTTTCAAGTTTGACAGATACATTTTATAGACAATAATCAGGACAACAGTTTTCTTTAGGCTGTAGACGCAGGACAGAGGAGAAACTATCACTCGTCTGACAGCAGCTGGAGCTTGAAATACTGCGTTTCTACATCTACAACCACAAAATCCACTACAACTATGAGCAGCATCAACTCCTCCCTCCATCTCCCTCTTCTCTCAGTCTCTCTCTCTTTCTCCTCCCCTCTCTCTCACTTTCTCCCCTCTTCCTCATCTCTCTCCACTCTCTCTCTGTCTCTTTTCCTCCCTCTTTCCCACTCATCCTCTCCCTCCCTTTCTCTTCCTCACTCCCTCTCCTCTTGCTCATCATCTCACTCACTCTCTCTCTCAGCCCCTTCTTTCCTCCCGGTCTCACCTCCCTCTCTTCCTCCCCATCTCTCCCCTCTCTCTTCTCTCTCTCTTCACTCTTTTCCTCCCCATCTTTTCTCTCCTCCTTCCCCTCTCTCTTCTCTCTCTTCTTCATCTTTTCTCTCCTCCACCTCTCTCCTCTCTCTTCCTCCCCTCTCTCTCTCCTCCCCACCCCCGCGCTCATACTCCCCAACTTTTCCCTCCTTCCTCTCTCTTCTTCTCTCTCTCTCATTCTCCCTCTTCCTCTCCCCTCCTCTCTCTCCACCTCTCTCCTCCCCTCTCCTTCTCCTCCTCCCCTCTCTCTGTACTCCCCATCTTTTACTCCCCATCTTTTCCCTCCTTCCCCCTCTCTTCTCTCTCTGCCTCCCCTCTCTCTCTTCCCCATCTTTTCCTTCCTCCCCCTCTCCTCTCTCTCTTCCTCTCCATCTTTTCCCTCCTCCTCTCTTCTCTCTCCCTCCCCATCATTTCTCCTCCCCCAGTTTTTCTATCTCTCTCTCTCCCTCCCCCTCTCTCTCTCTCTCATACTCCCCATCTTTTCTCTCCTTCTCTCTCCCCCCTTCTCCTCTCTCTCTCTCTCTCTCTCTCCCTCCCCCTCACTCTTCTCTCTCTCCCTCCCCATCTTTCCTCCTCTCCCCCCTTCTCTCTCTCCCTCCCCCTCTCTCTTCTCTCTCCTCCCCCCCATCTTTTCTCTCCTTCTCTTCTCTCTCCCCCTCTCTCTCTCTCTCTCTCCCTCCCCCTCTCTCTCTCTCTCATACTCCCCATCTTTTCCTCCTCTCTCCCCCCCTTCTCTCTCTCCTCCTCTCCCTCCTCTCTCTCTCTCTCCCCCCCCCATCTTTTCTCTCTCGTACTCCCCATCTTTTTCCCTCCTCTCCCCCTTCTTCTCTCTCCTCTCTCTCCCCCCCTCTCTCTTCTCTCTCATACTCCCCATCTTCTTTTCTCCTCTCCACCCTTCTCTCTCTCCCTCTCCCCCTCCCCCTCTCTCTCTCTCTCCTCCCCCCCCCATCTTTTCTCTCCTTCTCCTCTCCCCGTGTCTCTCTCTTCCTCCCCCTCTCTGTTTGTGCGACAGAGACTTTCCTTTTCTTTTCACAGTGACATACCAAACATTACATAACACAGTCACTGTACTGTTCAGCCTCCAGGCTCCAAGTCTGTGGTGGTAGAACCCCCAACCCCAACCCCCAACCCTCCCCTCCCCCTCGGCCTCTGTGTCACAAACAGAGGCACCAGAGACTTCACAGCGGCGCAAAAGCAGCTGTATGTGCAGCAGAGAAGACATAAGAGCTGTGCTGTTAAAAGTATCGAAAATCGGATACTAGTCGATACCAAAACCAGCAAAGAAACTAGATACTCATTTGAGCAGGTATCGATACAAAAAAAAGTCACATTCACACGGCAGAAATGAATCTTTCCTGAATAGTTTTAGACTGATCTTGAGCTGTATCAGAACAAGTATAAGACACAGAAACTAGTATAACACCCATAGACCACTATGAACCTACTGGACCACTGAGATATACATCTGTGTAATCCCTATAAAAGGAAGTACACGTGTCCCTCGAGGCCTCACTGTTTTGCAGATTTTTTTATGTAATTCTGCATGTTTTTTTTTTTTTACACCGTATGAACGCGCATTGTGTTCTGCTTCCTGATTGATTGACAATGGTCTACAGCAGACATGGGCAAACTACGGCCCGGGGGCTACACATGGCCCTTTGGTCTTATTATTCTGGCCTGTCAAACGTGACCATATTAGATTAAAATAGATAAGGGTTATTTTTTAGAACATAACTCCCCGATAAACCAGGGACCACTGTACTACCATTTAATGTTGAAAATCACATTCTAATATCTAAATAAAGAGTGTTTTTTTTATCGTCATCGTGGTCTATTCCTTAGTATCGAAATCAAATTTGAAACTTTAGCATCGTGAGAACACTAATCTGGTCATTGCTGGTCAGTGTTTTGAGCTGGGTGTGATTGACAGGTGGATTAGCCAATCAGGGACACACATGGTCTGCCCGTACCAAAACAAATGACTGCTTACGAGGGGTGTTTTTTAAAAATAAATGGAAAATGAATGCACCATTTAATTTTTTGTGGATTTCTGCAGAAGGTCGATGAGTGAAGCGTTAAACTCTGTGAATCTGAGGGGAGAGACGTCCGATTTTGTTCAAAATTACAAGTGACCAATGAGCTTCTTTGTTTCACATGTGTCACTGGAATAAACTAATCTGATTGGTTCTGCTTTCACTTTCTCTTTTGAGCCATGTTACCTCCTCAGAAACAAACCTGGAGTCATGTTTTGTTTCATTCACACATGTTTGAGTAACCCTGCATTCGTAAGTCTACATCTCCACAGCTCAAAACGCTCTGTTCCACCTTGTGATGTCATGAAGTGGTAGTTTTTAACAGCTACGTTTTACCTTTAGCTCAGTCGTGATAGGCTCTGGTACATGAGGTTGGGGACAAAAATACATCACATATATTTCAAAATCCAGCGTAGGTCCAGTACCAATTATGTGGAAATGGTGAGGGACTGTGTGAGAGGTTATTCACAGAGTAGTTCCACCTGTCACAGAATGTAACAGTACGAAAACATGTTGGCCTATATATATGTGTCAAAGTATACCTAAAATAGAGTATACTGTAGAGCTATAGCAAAGAAAACTAGTTCACTTCAGAAAAATATGTATTAAAGGGTCTTTTTGATACTTTTGATTGTTATAATGTTGTTTCCTCATCACAAACAGACCTGGAGTTGTGTTTTGTTTCATTCACACATGTTTAACACTCCATTCCACCTTGTGATGTCATGCAGTAATACAGGAAGTGCTCCACTGTGCTTTTAAACTGCATACAATCTCCACTGTACAAAAGGTTAGGCTAAAAATAGCTGCTAACTTGAAAACTACCACTTAATGACATCACAAAGTGGAACGGAGCATTTTGAGCTTTGGGGGATGCAGATACTAATAATGTAAGATCACTCAAGGTGTGTTTTTGAGGAGTTAGCGACTTTACAACACGGCTAAAAGCTCACAGGAGTTTAGTTTTGCGTAATATATGAGCTTTAAAGTTAGAGTTAGTTACTTTTTGTACAAGTATATCCATTAAACTGGTCTATCGCCAGGAAGAACAGCAGGCAAGACCCCAAATCTATAAGTTACAAGTCAGATCTGTGGAGAGGCGACACGGATCACAGTAAGAACGCACATTTCACACAGTATTTTTGCACGAGATGGTCTAATGTGGATGGATTCTTTGAGTACGATACCCGATACTAGGCCTGCCGCTATGGACGATCATCGATATTCACAGAAACCAGGATTAAAGCGAGGCCTACAAATATACCTTAAAGCAGACCCATTCTTCTAAATCAACTTTTCAGATCTTTTACCCATGTTACAGTTGTTTCCTTCTCATTTACTCTCTCAGAGTTGTATTCTGGAGTGATTCGTGCATGTTTGAGTAATCTTTAATCTCCTGTATTCAAGACCTCACTGCTCCTATCTACCCCCATTTTCAGCTCTAAGGTACACGCCCACTGTGACGTACTTCGTTCTTCAATTTTATTTTCTTAAGCGGTGATACATAAGATTCGTCATTTAGGCACAAATGAAAAAGGCAAGCTAGCGTGATCTGCAGCTATCCATCCCAAGGTGCCCACAGCTGCACGACTCGTTCTTCTGATGACATTTTCGCCGACGTCAGCTCCCATTGGGCACCGCGGTTTTCTAACGGGGAAGTCAGCGGGTTTGTTTTCTTTTACTAAGTCGTTTTAGATGAATATCGTGATTTAAAATGTGCAAATTATAACATAACGATCCACCGGCGTAATAGATTATAGCTATATAGCAGACACAAGCTCAATAGGTCTTCTTTAAGTTGAAGTAGATATCACGAAATCGCTCAAAATCACCCTCTGCCTATCCATTTTATTATAAATCCATGCGAGATAGCTACGTTTAATGCCACACTGTGAAACATTCCAATCACATAGCGCTAGTGTGATTGACTACAGCTACGGCCGCGGTGATTGATGCGATAACGCCACACATGGAGCGGTTTGCATACCCACTTGTCTTCATGGATTTTCGGAGACACCCGGTTCAATATAAGGTCATTACGAGGTCAAAGGTGAAAGCGGCTGCCATTGTGAATTGAATTAAGAACAAATGAACAAACGATGCCCATCGTACTGTCGCTGTGTCACACGACAGAACATACAGACGACCGAGGGGGTCGGAGGTCGTGATGAGATTCTGGAAAACAAAGCAGCAGGAAACTACAAATCTTTAAAAAAATATATAGTTCAAATCACTTCAGAATTGTTGTTTTGACGATGATTCCAAAATTGAGGATATTGTATTTTATCATTGGCCTGGCAGGTCCAGACCATAAACTGTACAAAGAAGTTTCAGTCTTTTTGTCAATTCTTCTGGACGTTTAAAATGAACATTATCCCACTACGAAAACATAAAAAAAATCTGAAAAAAAAAGATTGGATATTTTTCCCAAATCGTTTAGCCCTACTTACAATAGAATTCTTCCCAAAAACTCTCAAACTATGTCGGTGTATCCTCTCTCGTTAATCCCTCGAATGCTCTGACGATACCGCGACGTAAACTCAACCCATTAGCGCGAGGCCAAACGCTTAACCGCCTTATCTGTGCTCCTTAAGTGCCCCAACACATTTAGCATTCATGAACCGAACCGGCTGATTCAATTTGGGATTCGGACCTATTCATTTGCCCGACGATAGCCCCGCAGCCAGGCACTAAAGTGGGTTAGCCTTTTCACTCTGCTCCCTGGATGTAAACACACTCATCAGCTAGCTCATTAGCGCTCGAATGGGCCCTGACATGAACAAAATGTGACTTTGGCTAATGCTAACAAGATAGCGGATAATTAGCGGCGGGTTGTGTGTGTGTGTGTGTGTGAGGGAGAGTTTAAATTCCTGGTTTTTCGCTCAGTGGTTGAAGCTAAAGTCGCCGTATGCTACAAGCTCATAAAGTGACCATCAATGAAATAAAACGTAGGGTTATGAGGAGGATGGATTGAATTATTTATGGGCAGAATATGAGCGAATAAATTGGACATCAATGCCAGTGGTGGGACGTAATGAAGTAAAAGTAGTAAAATACTGTATTTAAGTGAAGTACGGATACCTAAAATTCATACTTCAGTACATTTTTAAGTGGATTTTTTACTTTATTTCACTACATCCGAGAGCAGGTGTCTGTACTTTTTTCTCCACTACATTTCTGAACAAGACTGAAAAGTAAAAGTATTTTTACCGTATGAAACCTGCTAAAAAGGCTGAGAGTTTATTTTTTAACCAAGATCATAGTTTGAGCGAACAAAAATACCCAAAAATAAAAGCTAAAAAAAAACCAAAAAAAAAAAAACCAATGGAAACAAAAAAGAAAAAAACTCCAATTTACTTTAATCTATTGTATGACATAATGAAACATGTCCAATTAGAAAAAAATTCAATTTGAACTTAGAGGGAAAGTGGACATTTTTCACTTGACACGGGATGTTTGTGGAGTACTTTGACAAACAGTGAATATGCAAGTCTAGAGTATGTTACCTGAACCCCGCCCCCTCCCTCCTTTATTTCTATGTATTAATTTTTATTATTTTATTATATGTCTGTTGTCTTATTTATGTATTTACTATGGATATTTATTATTATTATTTATATTTATTTTATTATTGTTATTTTTTTTTTCCTACTTTACCCATTAAAAACTTTAATAAAAAAAATAACAAAAAAAACCCCAAAACGATTCAGTTGTTTCTGTTGAACAAAATTCATTTCTAAATCTTTATCAAAATCACTACATTTGGAGTCTTACTATATTTCAAAATCTTTTTAAACTTTCCATTTTTAAACAAACACTCAAATCCTTTTACTTAAGAAAAATTTTTTTCCAGTAATACAGTTTTAAAAAAACTGAGTCTACTTCCACCACTGGTCAATGCCACTAACGATTCCTCAGTTGTGTGATCAGCTTTTACATGAGCCTAAAAGAGCGAGCAGCAATGTGAAGGCCCTGCTTTGAGAGGTGATAAATCCAAATCTTTTATTTTGTAGAGCCCAAAATCACAAAAGCAGTCGCCTCTCGTGGCTTAAAGATGACATATTGTGCTTGTGTCTGCTATACAGTTATAATCGATTACACCGGTGGATCATTATTCTATGATTTGGACATTTTAAGTTGCAAAATTCATCGAAAATGACTTAATAAAAGAAACAAGTCCGCTGACGTTAGAAAACTGCGGAGCCCGATGGGAGCTGACGTCGTCGTAAACATCATCACAATAAAAGAGCTGCGTAGCTGTCAGCCTCTCCCGTGGACCACCTCATCACACCAGCGAGTAGAGGACTAAATGACTACGCAACACCACCGGATCCTACATGTATGACCGATAAAGAAAATAAAATTGGAGAAAGAAGTAAGTACGTCACAGTGGGCATGTACCAGTGACGGAGAAAATGGGGGTCTTGATGGTGTCTTGAAAATGAAAAAGCGAATAAAGATTGGTCAAACATACACGAATCACTCCAAATACAACCTCAGATGAGTAAATGTTGAGGGGAGACAACTAAAACATGGTTAAAAGCTTTGATAAGTCGATTTTGTCCAATAGGTTTAACAAGATCATTATTGTAACCAGACACAGACTAATAACAGACAATAACAGATTAACCAACTTTAACACTAAGCAAGCAAATGGAGAACTGCCCCAGAGCGCCCCCTGTCCTTAAGTCCGGGCAGACTCTCTATCTTAGCTATGTAGGACGAAAAAAAATCCAATCTCCACACAGAAAGCGCCCCCACTGCCTGGGAGTCAAACCCGCAAATTCTCTCTTAGAAGCTGGAATGCAAGTCGCTCAGCCAACACGCTGCCTCCTCACAAATGTACAAAGTCATCAATCATCGACTGAACTCTCAAAACGAGGTCAACAACTGATCAAACACTTACCACAACCGTGTTTAGAACAACCTCATCCTTCGCCTAAACAGATTTGTAACATAAACTGTTACTGACATGGGTAAACCAGCGTATTCATGATTTCACATCCTGACTCGACTACGCCCACTCGATCGAAAAGCCTCGATTTTAGACGTCGGTGCAGCGTCTGACCTGCCAGGCAGATGAAGGTGGTGTAGTCGCCCTGTCCGCCCGTGGCCAGGAAAGGGATCTTCTTCTTGGTGCGGCGCCTGACCTGACACGCCACCAGCATCTTCTCATCGTGGGGGCTGAACACCTCCTTGTTGATGAGCGATTTGACGCTCATGGCTGAAGACGGCGGTAAGACTGTGGGAAAGGTGGCCCTGAAAAAGAAGAAAACGTACAATTTAAATATCTGGAAATGTAGCAAAGGCGTTTTCCCGATTTGAATCTTTCACTAAATGCAAAAATGATCCAAATTATATTACAAAAGCTGATGGAAATCTCCTAGCAGGTGACAGAATATAAGTATTCCACATCACTACGTTACAGACCAAGAGTAATTAAAGGTCCTACATTACGCAAAATAGACTTTTGTGAGATTTAAGCCACGTTATAATGGTATTACCTCCTCAAAAACACACCTGGAGTTGTGTTTTGTTTCATTCACACCTTTTATTATCATTCTGTCTACATCTCCAAAGCTCAAAAATGCTCTGTTCCACCTTGTGATGTCATGAAGTGGTAGTTTACAGCTACCTTTGACCTTCAGCTCAGTAGAGATCGGCAATTTCAGAGCTGAAATGGTTATCCCAATGGTTCTAGTGAAGGTGTATGGAGTTTAAAAACACAGTGGAGCACTTCCTGTATTACCGCATGACATCACAAGGTGGAACAGAGTGTTTTCTGTCAGCTTAGATACGCAGGGTTTGTGTGTTTAACATGTGTGAATGAAACAAAAAGCAACTCCAGGTATGTTTGTGATGAGGAAAACATTATAACATTATAGATCAGAAAATCGCGCAACTATGACGGCTCTCGACCCGGCCGATCTTCGCCAACTTCTACAATAAACGTCTCCCTCAGGACACATCAGTCGATCCTCGCACCTCATCAACCTCAAAGCCCCAAGGCCATGTCCTGTTTCGGCCTCGTGTCATTTCGATTTGCTGCTGCTAACGATTGGAACTTGGCAACAGAACTCGCTCGAATTGGAGTCTATGATCTCTCTGCTTTTAGATGAAACTAACAGCCATTTTGAGGA
This sequence comes from Periophthalmus modestus, assembly GCA_019594935.1. Lineage (NCBI taxonomy): Eukaryota > Metazoa > Chordata > Actinopteri > Gobiiformes > Gobiidae > Periophthalmus > Periophthalmus modestus. The sequence goes on along the minus strand of JAIEZT010000068.1, from coordinate 19,462,751 downwards.
CTCGTGTAAATGTTCTACTAACACATGATTTGGTTTTATGGGTTAATGCCAACTGCTTCTCTCCCTCCACTCCCTTCCTCCTTCTCGAGACCGCCCAGGTAAACATTTTAAATAAGATAACGAGAGGCCGAAGATTGCAGCATTCCAAATATCTTGGCAACATTTTATGGAAAAGTCGTGTAGTTGTGGTTGCATTTCTCAGCCTCGTCTCAATTTTAATGCTCCAGTTTTCATTTGAATTTTAATAGGTTTTTATGTTTTGTGATTTTAATAAAAGTGACTGTTAGCTTTGAGACACAGTGGGCTATTTAATTTTGATTTGAAAGCAATCTCCATGGAAACGAGAGGAGGGCCGCGCCAAACTAAGATCTGTGGAGGTAATCCCATCACAGCAACAGTGCATGGTTTTCAAGGTATTTTAGACCAATAAAACATCTGAAATTGGAATGATTGATAAGTTTGATGCCATATTGTGGAATTTCCAGGCAAAACAAGCCAAGGCAAGTTTATTTGTATAGCGGAATTTGTACAAAAGTTAATTCAAAGTGCTTTACAGAATAAGAAAGACATTTAAATCACAATACAGTGGTCCATCGTTTATCAAGGGGGTCACGTTCTAAGAATAACCCGCAATAAACGAAATCCACAAAGTAGTCAGCTTATTTTTTTACAATTATTATATGTTTTAAGTCTGTGAAACCCCTCACCACACACTTTATACACTTTTCTCAGACAAGCATTAACATTTTCTCACGTTTGTCTCTTGTTTAAACACTCTCAATGTTCAAACCTTCGTAGGAGCCTTTGTTGGTGCAGAACGTTTCATCGACATTGTGGGGTTTGTCGGGGAGGAAATTTGGCTGAACACATTTTGTACTGTACAGGAGACACGGCACGGAGGAGACTGATGGACAATGGTCTACAGTCCCTTAATCAAACAGATCAGTCATATTCACAGCTAAACAGAACAGTTTTGAGCCTGGATTTAAACAATGTCAAAGTCGAGGCCTGTCTCACATTTTCAGGAAAATTGTTCCAGGTTTTAGCTGCATAAAACTGAAACACTGATTCCCCATGTTTAGTCCTGACTCTGGCACCAGCAGGAGGCCGGTCCCTGAAGTCCTCAGAGTGTGAGATGGTTCATGTGGCTCTAACATGTCATTGATGTTCTTTGGTGCTGGTCCATGGAGAGACTTGTTCACAAGAAGCTGCTTTAAAGTCTATTCTACAAGTACATCTCCATGAAGACATGCAACCCCCCCACCCTTTAACCAAAAATGTTACACAGAACAACTTTAACCACACACAGCAGAAGGACATGAAACTACTCTTTATCTTTTCTACCACGAGACATGTACTATCTTGTCATCTCGAGGGCACTTGAAGATATTGAACCAGTTTATCTTGCACAATCTTTGACGTAACACTAGCTTGTCATGCCAGGATATTTCTATTTTATCACACATAGAAGTACAGAAGCCAAAATTGTACTCAAGATACTTCAAAAATAATACTACTTAAACAGGTACAAAGTAGTTTCCAAGAAATTACTCAAGTGTAAAGAAGCATCTGAGGAAACTACTACTCAGGTTAAAGAAGCTAAGTGTAACTGTCTGGACATCTGATTTATAATTTAATTTAATAAAGAATTGAAATACTGCACAAAATCTGGTATTTTCAAAGGATCGCCCACTTGTCACTTGTAGCATTTAAAGCCCTTGTACCTGATTTTACAGTTTTAAAACCTGTCCAAACACGATTACTTCACTTTAAACAGTTTGCAGTGGTCCAGAGTTGGTCATTTACCTTATGTCTTCCAAGCATGCTAATTATTCACCATGATGCGTTTACAAGCTCGTTTCCCACTCTCGAGCGGAGTTTTGCCATGACTGTAAAGCTAACAGGGACTAGCAAGCTAACACACACTTCCTGATTATTGTTCAGTAAAAAGCTTTATAATTAGATGGGCACAACACGCAGTGGACTTATTGTGACTTCAAGAGCAGCTTATACAAAAGTAGAGTTGTCAAAGTATCAAAAATCAGATACAAATCGATTCTTAAACTAGTATCTAAACTAGATACTCATTTGAGCAGGTATCGATACTAAAAAAGTCACATTTACAGGACAGAAATGAACTTTTCCTGTAGCTTTAGAATGATCTTGAGCTGTATCAGAACAAGTATAAGACACATAGACTAGTATACACCATGGACCACTATGAACCTACTGGACGACTGCGGTATTACACAGATACAAGGCCACATGGGAATATAAAAGAAAGTACTACTATTTAATGCTGAAAATCACATTCTATTGGGTCCAGAAAGAGAAATTTTAGTCAAAATCAAACTTTAGGAGTACTGCTACACTGTCAAATACACATTGCCTGGCCAAAAAAAGAGTTGCCACCAAAAAAAAAAAAAAAAATTCACAAGATTTATTTCCATCCAGTGCTGCATTAATTTTTCACCAAGATGTTGCATTGATGATGGTCGAGTCTGAAGCTGCACAAAGCTTCTCCAGCACATCCCAAAGATTCTCAATGGGGTTAAGGTCTGGACTCTGTGGTGGACAATCCATGTGTGAAAATGATGCTCCTGAACCACTCTGTCACTATTTAGCCCGATGAATTCTGGCATTGTCATCTTGGAATATGCCCATCAGGGAAGAAAAAATCCACTGATGGAATAACCTGGTCCTTCAGTATATTCAGGTGTCAGCTGACCTCATTCTCTGAACCTAGACCTGACCAACTGCAGGAGGCTCGGACATATTTGCTTAGTTAAATCCAGGTGGCGACTTTTTTTTGTCTCGGCCAGGCAGTGTAGATAGTATGGGTTCTGAAAACTACTACTACTCAAAAGTTACCCGAGTAAGTATAACAGAGTACTCCCCACCTCTGTTTTTCATTGACACAATCACACACTTGAATGAATCTAACTATCCTCCTCTTCTGTTTCAGTTTCACTTCCCACAACAGCCAAATTACAACACCGCCCTATTTTCACGAATCATCAGTTTCTGTTCATTTTCTGGCCAAGCAAACACGAACGTGAGCCAGGGATTCTTCCGCTGTAATTAAAGACCCAATAAAATGTGTCTTTTCTTGGAACGGCAAAAAATGCACAATGTCTGCGCCGGAACTACAAGTAGCAGGGAAACAGTATCGCAGTATTGTGTTCGTTGGAGAAATATAGGGGGGGAGAAAACGCAAGCTTGCAGAACGGAGCTTGTAAAAAGATGTTGGGTGGCGGTAAGATTTGCACTTTGGTACGAGCTCGTTCTGTGCACGATTTGGACGACTCAGCCAGTTTTTTGGGCATAGTTCAGTAAGTCAGATATAAGGTGGTACTAGGTATAAGAAGTACTTTTGTATGTTCACTCGGCGTGGGATCAGACGCGAGATCGGGCTCATGAGACGAGGAGGAGAAAGGAGCAGAGGGAAAGAGATGAGAGATGAAAAAGGGGGAGGGAGAGAGGTAGTTAGAGAGGAGAGAGGGAAAAAAGAGAGGGGAAAGTGAGATGAGGGTAAGAGAGGATGAAGGAGAGGGACAGAGAGAGAAAGGGAGTGCGTGAAGGAGGAGGAGAAAAAAAGGAGGAGGATGAGACGAGTATGAAGGAGGAAGGAGGAGAGAAAGTGATGAGGAGAGAAAGAGAGTGCAAGGGAGGGAGGAGGAGAAAGAGGATGAGATGAGAATGAAGGAGAGAAGAGAGAAAGAGAGGTGGAGGAGAAATGAGGAGAGAAAGGGAGTGCATGAGTGAGGAAGGGGGAAGAAAAGGGAAAGAGGAGAAGAGGATGAGATGAGTATGAAGGAGAGAAGTGAGGAGTAAGAGAAAAAGGAGAAAGGAGTGGAAGAGATAAGAAGAGAAATGGACCGCAAGGGGGGGGGCGGAGAAAGAAAGAGGAGAAGAGGATGAGATGAGTATGAAGGAGAGAAGAGAGAAAGAGGAGGAAGAGAGAAGGAGGTGGAAACAGGAAGAGAGAAAGAGATAAGGAGAGAAAGGCAGAGCAAGGGAGGGAGGAGGAGAAAGAAAGAGGAGAAGAGGATGAGACAAGTATGAAGGAGAAGAGAGAAAGAGAGGAGGAAGAGAGAGAAGAGAAAAAGAGATAAAGAGAGAAAGGGAGTGCAAGGGAGGGAGGAGGAGAAAGTAAAAGAGGAGAAAGGAGAGAAGAGAAAGAAAGGAGGAGGAGAAAGGAGGAGGGAGGAGTGAAAAAAATAAGAGAAGAGGAGGGGCTGGGTCTTAGGTCTGGTTGCCAATCGTTGCTCTGAACCTTTGAATTCTCCATTTGACTTCTTCAGGACTGTATCGCAGGTGTGTGACAGTAAAAAGGTCCCTCGTCCCGGTTTATAGACCCACGGGCACGTTTTCGTATTCAAGTTGCCTCCTTAATCCGGCGACGATGTTGGTTGTCCTCTGACCCAATGATGTTTGCTCCGTCTCACTCCATAATGTGGTTTTCTCTTTTGCAGTGGTCAGAAATTGCTGATTTAAGTTCTGTTTTGTTCTGCTTTGTGTTTTGTTGCTCGTGTGCGTGCAACAAGATTGTGACATAATAAGATAAATCTGTTGCGAGGTTCAGTTCCCAAATTTTGGCCTCGTCAGTTTGGAGTTTTGCACTGCTCTTTGGATCTACACAGCTTCCCAAAAAAAAAAAAAATTAACCACTTTACCCCTTTTTACTCCAATCCAAATTTAAACACATGACAAAAATATCTTATGATTTTTTTTTTTTTTATCATGTGCATAAGATCTTGTGGTAATTTTGTCTCACGAGATCTTGTATCATCCCTAGTGTTCACTGAAAACACTGTTAACCAGCTGCTCTATGTTTAAAACTCACACTACCAGTCAAAGGTTTGGACGCACAAAAAAAGTGTGAAATGACTCCAAACATGTTGAAGTTTCTTTGCTCACTGCTTTGCACACTTTTGGGCGAAAACGGGGACTGATCGGCGATATGGTGTATGGAAAATAAGCTGTTAAAGATCGCTCAAACCTGCAGGGATCGCACCAAAAACAACTTCGAGAGGGTAAATGAGAGAAGGAAACATCTGTAACATGGTTAAAAGCTCTGAAAAGTTGATCTTGTTGTAAATGAGTGCCCAAACTTTTGACTGAGGTATAGTTCTATAGTAAAAGACACTTCACCCATCACCTTCTCAATCGCCTGGTATGAAAAAGACGTGTGCATGAGCAGCTGGTGGTGGTCAGATTGGCAGCCTCACGTCAATCATTCTGCGGAGAGAAGGAAGAATGCCCATCGCAAGAGTCAAAACCTTTTTTTTGCACCATAGACCGGAATAATGTAGGTTTTATTTTCATGGACCGGCCATTTATGCGCGGCAGATAAATATGGCAAAAATAAGTTAAGTGCATGAAAATACACCTCACTACACCGCTGAATCAGTGGGAGCCCTGCTTATTTCTTCTTTCCTTCTTGTTCATGTTTGTTTCTTTCAAAAAATTCTAAAGCCTTGTCTCTTAATCCAGGTGCTTAGTCTCCATGTGTCGAAGCAGTTTTGAAAGTTTCATTGCCTCATTCGCTTTTTCTCCTCATATTACACAGAGCTTCTCCACATTTTAAGTAGGACTCCTGGTTTTGTCTGTTAAATTGATCTTTTTTTCTTGGAGGTCGTAGGCTCCTCTTCTGGCTCCTCAGTTTGGCCTTTTCCCCTTTGCAGAAAATCTCTCCAAAGACTTTTGTTTTTGGCTCATTTTCACGAGTTTGTGGGTCTAGTTTTGGGCGACGTGTCTGATGTGATGATCTAGCACAGATATAATAATAATAATATTTTTTTTAAAGCACAGATATAATATACTCAACATTATATCAAATAGATTTCTGTGGTGATTTCCCATTAGGATTTTCATTATATATCTACAGACGAGCTTATTGGCGCATCATGAGGGACGGGCGAAAGTTACGTCGGAGAAAATTCGGTCACTGATAAATTATTGACTGTTTTTTTGCGTGGCACGAATATAAGGCATTATTTATTATCTTACCTGTGCACGTAAATACACCTACTGAAGGAAAGACGGGTTCAGCCCCTTGCCCAAGGACACAGCGGCAGAAGTCAAAGAACCAGAAGCCACAGAAGCCAATCCAATTCACTTGTAGTTATTATCGTAGCTTCATAGACTGAATTAACTCCTAACATAGACATAGACCTTCGACTAAAACTGAAACGCTTATTTTGTTTGTAGAAAACCAGTGTGCGTCACGTGTGTTGTCAACCTAATTTGTTTTGACTAACTCTACACCGCCTGGTTCCATCTAGCATCGCGTGTCTTCGTTTCTCCCCCCTCCCCTCTCTTCTCCCCTGTGGTTAGGAGCGAAGGCTAAGCTAGGCTAGGCCGCGCTACCCCCGGCTCCTGGCAGTGAATCAGCCTGGAACTGCCCTCAGTTTGCCCACTCATCCATGACCGAAGTGGGGCCGAGGAGGACGCTGAGGCGGAGAAGGAGGAGAAGAAGAATGAGACAACCACACGGGCCTGGGGGCAGCGTGTACAATGTGTTTCTGTGACTCTGACCTGGATTATGCAATGTGGAGTCAGTGTAGTAGTAGTAGCTTTGTAAGTCCACAATGATATCTCTGTGTATTTTTTTATACAGAGGGATGTCAGTCTGGTCAAGGCAGATTCAGACAGCGCCGTCCAATCAGATTTGTTTATTTGAGTGACGCATGTGAAGCGGTGGGTAGTACTCAGTTACATTTACTGGGGTAACTTTTTTCAGAAATTGTACTTTTCAGAATAGCAGGATCATTGTACTCCTGCTTGAGTAATATTTATTGAAGTAACCCATCTGTGTAATTCCTCAGTCTATCCCTCAATTTACCCATCTGTGTAATCCCTCAATCGTTGAAGTAACAGTACTCTTACTTGAGTAAAAGTTGTAGTTACTTGACAATATGAAATGATTTGTGTTTTTTGCTCCTTCAAATATGATTTAGTTTGTCTCCTTTTTGTTTCCACTCTTTGAAAACACCAGATTTTGTGCGTTACATAATATTTCGTCAGTTACTCTTTCCTTTAATTGAGTAGTAGTTTCCTCAAATACATACTTGAGTAATTTCTTGGACCACTACTGTATTTCTACTCAAGTAAGAGTAAAGTTACTTCGAAATAATATTACTCTAGTACAATTTTTAGCTACTCTACCACCTCTCGTCACCGATCCCTGTGTCACGCCTCCAGCCAGATTCAGTGTCAAACCGTCCAATCAGATTTGTTTATTTCAGTTATGCAAGTGAAACGGAAAAGCTCATTGGTCAGTGTCATTTTGAATTAAACCAAGTTTCCCTCACCTCAGATTAACAGTTTACTGCTTCGCTCATCAATTCTGCAGAAATCCGCCATTTTTTTCAGTTTCCTGTGCTGTTTTTTCCTCGTAAGCAGCCATATTTGTTTTGATGGACCATGCGTGTCTCTGATTGGCTAATCCACCTGTCAATCATCAGCCCATCTGAAAACAGGGAGATTCACCGATGACCAGACTCACATCTTCCTAAAGTTTCTGAGAAGTGTGTATTCTGGATCTCGGGCAAGTATAACTCTGCGTTTGAGGTGGAATGTACGCTAGCTACTGTTGGAGAGGAGTCAAAACACACACATTTGATAGTGTTTATCAGAAGATCTCTCAGCACGTCTTTGGAAAATGGGTCATTAGTTTGGTTTTGTCGAGTAGATAGTAAATCAGACACTACAGCGTGTTTGGTTCACTCAGTCACTACGTTTACACTGGCTTAGTGCACAATCCGAGTACAATAAGGGAGTGTTTTTCACCCTTTTTTTTTAAATCTTCTGCCAAAATAAGCTCAAGTGACACCAAATAAAGGGCCCATATGACGCTATTTTCTGATCTATGTCCTCGTCAAAAACATACCTGGGGTTCATTCACATGTTTAACACACAAACCCTGCATATTTAGGCTGAGTTCTTTTCTCAAACTGAAAATACTCTGTACCATCTCTACTGAACTAAAGGTAAAAGGAGCTGTTAACTTGAAAACTACCACTTCATGACATCACAAGGTGGAACGGAGCATTTTGAGTGCTGGAGATGCGGTCAGGGGTGACTCAAACATGTGTGAATGAAACAAAACACAACTCCAGGTATGTTTTTGAGGAGGTAAAGCTCACAAGAGGTCCTTATGTGTAATATAGGACCTGAAGAAAAAAAAAATGACAACAGACTTATAATAGTGGTCATTTTGTTTCTGTTCGCAGGGTGTGCTCCAAAATGGTAAATTCTTACAAATACACATTGAAGCTCCGGTAAGTGGACCAAAACAAGGCTACATGCGCTCAGGGGTTGTTGGTGGAGAAGCCATAGTTTGCTGCGGAAGCTGATCTAAAAATGAGCGAGTGCACATCCAAATACTGGCTGTTTTTTACCCCGTGCAGTTGAACGCCTCTCCTAGTCTGCGCCTAATGTAAACCGGACTGCGCAGTTACATGCAGCAGGTATTGGTGCACGTACCAGCTTCTCCAGATTGGTTACTGCAGGGCTGTCCAAACTACGGCCCCGGGGCCAAATGCGGCCCTCAGACCAATTTTTGTTGGCCCTAAACTGGCCCGTTTGATCCAGAAGTATTTTTTTTACAACAAATTGAGGAGATTCTACCCTATAAGCTGAATAACATCACATTGCACTGTGACACCTAAAAATAATCTTCCAAGTCTTATTAAAGGTACAACGTCTCTGTCAAACATGTGTTAAATGCACCATTTGCTTCCCTGTATCGACACTGGTCTGCGACCCTCAGCTTCAAATATGTTTCAGTCTGTGAAAAAAATCTGGACACCCCTGGGTTATTGGGATCTGAGATTCGATTCACGACCTTAATCGTAATATGACAGCGGTAACGTCGACAACGCATTTGAATGTTGTTTTTCTGGCGAATGAAGACTAAAAATGAAATCGTTTATTCTGCATCGCCGTCTTGATAGCGCTTTGCCATCTTCAAGTCACTCAAAGCGCTTTACATCAAGGAAATACTCACGCATTCACACACGCATTCATACACCAGTGTACGCAGACACTGGGGACGAGGTGGGTTAAGCGTCTTGCCCAAGGACACAACGACAGCATTCATCTGTGAGAGCTGGAATCGCACCTCCAACTTTCAGATCAGTGGACGAACACTCTACCACTGAGCTACTGTCACCTTCTTTGTTCTAAAAGGTCTAAAAGGTCGAGTCTGTATTATCCAAATAACGATTAAGTTTATTAAAATACATCACTCTGATAGTTTAGTCGCGATTATTCTGATTAACCACTGCAGCCGAACCCTAGACGGGGGCGAGGTTCAGACCAGCATCCACCAAAGCGCAGACTCCATAAGCGCCGGTGAGATAAAACTCCTGCTAAAGCGTGAGTATCCATCCAGACGGGCCGTGACAGAGAAACACTGTTATTATGGGAGCAGTCGAATAGCTCTGCCTCACTTCACCTTCATCTAAACACAGGGACACGTCGATATCCATTTACCTGAGCGCTCCACCGAGGATGTGTACACGATCTGAGCCAACGATCCAGGCCAGACACACTCGAGGAGGATCAGAGTGCGGGGAGAGAGCCAAAGACTGTGCAAGGGATCACAAGTTACAGAATACGATTTTAACCCAAACGCTTTAGAAGAAGAAAAGGAAAAATATAGCTTGTAAAAGTATAGTTGTATGGTTTAATAGTCACTCACTTTGTTAAAGCCACAGTGTGTCAGTTTGAGCTACAGAACAAAAAGTGATGTGTTTTTTGGGTGTTTTTTTTTGGTTTTTGTTTTTTTTGGCCAGGGCTTCTTCCTGCTTGTTTCCATGGAAATGCTGTTCCTTTGGCTACAGTAATCTTCCAGTAAAACGCATGTATCTCCATTGTGAATGCTCCAAAGTATGGTTTCTATGGATGAACTTTATTACTTTCTATTTCCACAGAATCATGCAGGTGACGCGCCCCCTCCAGAAAGTTACATAAGGTAGAAATGAGCAGTGGTTGATGTGAGGGGTTATTTTGACCATCAAACTGTGAGAAAACAAAGACACATTTTACACAGTTTAGGGATTATTTCTGTCGTCTGGCCTTGGGGTCCCACCGGAGGAGCCGGACTTAGACGGCTGCTCCCGCGACACGGCCCCCGGATAAGAGGAAGAAAATGGATGGATGGACAATTCATAAGAAAAATTTGATTTGTATTGCAACCTTTGACCAAAATATGTATAATGTTTTTGTCAAAATCAATATATTTACACTTTAACAAATTAACACTTGTGTAAAAATTTTTTCATGTGATTCTTTTACTTTTACTTGAGTAACTTTACACTTCTGTATCTCTACTTTTACTTAAGTAACAAAACTGAGTACTTCATCCACCGCTGGGAATGAGACAGCTGTCTGTATCTAATTATTACATTTTTAACTATAAGTGTGCCCTTTAAAGTACAGAGTATAGTATATTTTTAGTGCAATAAACACTACAAAAATTCTACTTTTATTTTATTCAACTTAATAAAAAGTTACAGAATGTGGCTTTAAGACAGGGGTGGGCAAATTTGACAGAGGGGCCGGGCCAGGATATATATATATATATGTGTGTGTATATTACATTAGAGATTTAGCAAAACATGAATATACAAGGCTCATTGTACAAACTGTTTTCCAAATGCATTAATTAAATTAATAATGAATCTATTAAATTTCAATTAAATAAACACAGCAGAAAAAGTTTGAACAAGGTTTATCCTTATCTATTTTAATGTAATTTGGTCATGTTCAATGAGCCGGATTAATAAGCCCAATGGGCCGTGTGTGGCCCCCGGGCCGTAGTTTGCCCATGTCTGCTTTAAGAGCTGCTAACTAATTTTGCTTAAGTACAAAAACATCTGGTAGCTTACAGCCAGACAACAATTTTGGCACTTATTTGGATCATTAGTGAAGCACCATCTACAACTATTACCAACTCTAAATCTGGCCCATAGACACAGCCCCGGTGGAGAGAAGCGGTGAGTCCGTGTATTATACTGTTTCATTTCCCTTGATCTGGTCGACAAACAGGGCTCCAGGTCACAGACGGAGTTAGCAAACAGTCCGCTAGCTCCAAATACTGTGTCAACAACAGTCTGTCAATAAAGAGACTGGAAGAGCTTCAGGAACTAGCAATAAAGTTTCATCTTCAAACAGTGCGGTCGTAGACACACCAGCCCTCAAGCTAGCGCATTATGAGATCTGATATTAAGGGCTTGTATTACGTCTGACTTTTACTTTATCAGATATACAGTTAAATCGGCCTAAATGACACGGAATTATTTTATTTTATGTTACTGTTTAAGTTTCCAGGCAAACCAACAGCGGTGGATGAAGTACTCAATTTTGTTACTTAAGTAAAAGTAGAGATACAGAGACAAAAAGTTACTCAAGTAAAAGTATTACATGAATCTACAAAAAACAGTTTTACTTAAGTATTTAAGTACTTGTTTCAAAATGTACTTTAAGAGTAAAAAGTAAAAGTATTTCTCACAAGAGTTGTAAGTGTAGTGTTACTGTGATATTGTGATACTGATTAAAAATTATACACGTTTTGATCAACAATTCCAAAACTAATCAATTTATTATGAATTTGGTAAAAAATAACCCCTCAAACTACATGAAAAGTGCTTTTTACTTTTCAGTCCTATTCATAAATATAGTGGAGTAGAAAGTACAGATACTGCTTTCAAATGTAGTGAAGTAAAAGTAAAGAGTATCCACTGTAAAATGTACTAAAGTAAAGTACAAATACCTAACGCTTGTACAGTACTTGTACTTTGTTACCTTCCACCACTGCAAACCAATAACATCTCCATGGAGACAAGCAGATGATGAGAAAGTTACATAGTGCAGCTTTAAAATCACAGTAGAATGAGCAGTTCAAACTATAAAAGTGAAAACAGTGACATTTGTGTATTACTGAGGGTTTTGCCCGTCTCCATAGAAACTGTAGTCGCTCCCTTATGATCCAACTAAATAACTTAAAGTCAAAGTAACATTTTGACTTGAACATGTTTATCTTCTGTCTGGGAGCACGGTTAGGTCAAGTTTATTCTTTTCTTATTCTTCTTCTGTTTCTTCTTCACGAGCCTAGCGAGTCTCTCATTTGGGTTGCCAGTTTCAGTGCTTAAATTCACTAGTTTTAAACCTAAAATGCCTCTCTCTGATTTGAATGCTCACTACCCTACCCAGCACTTGCAGACCGTCTCCAGTTTAAGCCTTTAATGGCCCTATTCAACCTTTAGTGGCCCTACTATTCTCTTTTTTGTTTGCTCATTGACTCAAGCAACATAAGACACCTTTAACAATGGTAAGCTAAACACTTAAATGATGAATTAATACACAAAAAAGTAATACAAAATATAAAATTAAATGTTTTGCATATAACTGAAACAAAAAAAAACAAAAAAAATAACATTTTCTGGTGGAAGGTTTGTCATTCGCTTAGCTCCGTGATGTTATTATGTTTACCTGAAATGCTCCACAGTATGGCATTAAAGGCTACGTATCTTCATGGAGGCAAGCTGATGCCGCCACGCCGTTACAGATCAGCTCTGTGGAGAGGCTATAAGGGTCAAGTGATAACAGAAAGTTCTATAGTTTAAGAGCCTTTTCTCGTCATTTCTTCTGGAGCAGTAGACTGTTCTCTGAGGAAGCTGTAGTGAGTGTTTGTCTGAGTTTCTGTCTCTGGTCTCCGCTCTAAGCTCAGAGGATTTGGCAGTCTGGATCTAGAACGTGTAAGCTGTCTGTTTGCTTTTTGGGGAATATTAACACAAACACTTCTTGAGTCTTCAAATTTCACAACTCGATAAGATTTTGAGAAGATTTCAGATGAGGTTAGATTATTGTTTCGTGCTGGCTCTTGCTGAGGCTGAGTTTTTACTATAGGCCGCCGGTTCTCAAACTTTCCGCTCCACAACCGAAACCATCTAGAGATTTAAGTCGGACTGAACACTAAATCCACTTCGGTTTTAATCGCTTTATCTGCTATTCCTAATCATTTTTTGGCAACTTAAGCGGAAAAAACAAGGTCAATTTGCAGCATTCTGGTCAAAAACGTCTAAATCTAGGTTTGTGCTCTGCAATTTCAAGTAGTTTGTGACATCACATAAGACTGCCTTGGTTACCGCCAGCTGCAGGGGCGGAGTTTGGAGCGTGGAAACCTGTTGGACCAATCACACCTTTCCTTATAACCCCCAGACCATAGAGTGTATATTTAAACGGACATAGCTAACCCGCTAGCTGCCACGTTCCAAATGGGAAGCGAGCATGGGTGCGCTTCCGGCTCCAACGACTCTGGCTCCAGTTCACTTTACGTTGAAAAACTGTCGCTCCTCCCTCCGTAGTGCTTTCTTTCCCTGAGGTCGCTCCCACTAGCGTTAGCAACAGGTTTGATTGTTGCGGGCGGGAAAGAGGCATTACCTTAAGCAGTCTGGCTCCTGATTGGCTCTTTGGTTGCTATGATACTAGCGATCGGAATTCCAAATATGGACGTCTGCTCCAAACTCGCTCCTATAACTGCTATAACTGTTTGAAATGTGGTTGTGGGGAGGAGTTTAGGTGTTTGGTCCCACTTTATAAAATTGACTGAGCTGATCTAGTTGGAAGGCAGTTGGCAGCAGAACTTATAAACTTGTGAAGTAGTGAGTTTTGAAGTGAAGTTTGGGAGCCACAGACAACTTTCCCTTCAGTGTCCAGAGGCTGTGTGAAGAATGAGGCTCAGGACTGAGAGCTGCAGTTCACATTATACCAGTGTAGCTAAGCCCTGGCACCTGATTCTCCTGAACACTCTGCAGGGAGAAGTGTGCAGCTCAAGTCTTTTGTTCAAAACCTTTCCAAAACTATAAGGGAACTGACTTTTTCTTCACATTTTGTAGAGTTTGGCTTGTTTTTAAATAGGTGACACAATCATTTCTATACATCCATTAGCGTATACATCGATTTCTATTCATAAAACCGCTTTGTGGCATTTTTAAAAAACAACTTTAAGGTCCTATATTACACAAAATGGATTCTTGGGAGCTGTAAGCCATGTTATAATCCTGTTACCTCCTCAAAGTTTTCAAGTTAACAGCTACCTTTTACTTTTGGTGCAGAAATTGGCAATTCCAGGGCTGAGGTGTATGGAGTTTAAAAACACAGTGGAGCACTTCCTGTATTACCACATGATGACATCATAAGGTGGAACAGAGTGTTTGCCGTTTGAGAGAAGAACTCAGTCTAAATATAGTTTGTGTGTTTAACATGTGTGAATGGCGCACCTGTGGAAAAAAAAAAAAGTAACTTTTCTAGGGAGTATTCCACAGTATAGCATTAAACTTATCAATCTCCATGGAAACGAGCAAGCGACGGCACCAGCTTAGGTTACAGATCACTCCCCACTCGCCGTAAAAAAGCATTTTTGATCATTATTAATACAATAAAAGATAATTGTGACTGAATAAATGTAGGGTAGAAATGTTTAATGCCATACTGTGGAACATTCCGAGTAAAGCAATTACATTTCCATGGAGACAAGCAAGTTATAGATGTTCATTTTCTTCTTTCTACAGAGTTGTTAAGTGTGACGTCACTTCCGGGTCCATCAGCTCATTTAAAACACTTTTTTTAGCAACGAAACGTCAAACAACATAAAAAGAGATCGCAGTCGTTTAGAACTAAGCTAGCATTAGCCGTGACCTGCTGCTAGTGAGATAAATACACACAGCTGTATTATTACTACATTATTTACATACCTGATACAATTTCAGGTTAAATATACACTGTTGAAAGATAGTTGCCTCTTGTTTGATGAATAAGGAACAAACACAAAGCCAGAAATCAGCTGTGAAGTTGCTGGTTGGACCCGGAAGTGACATCATCCCTGAACAACTCTATACTACATTAGATCTTTTTATCATAAACCGTATTTATCCATAAACTGTATACATAAATGGGCAGAGCTAACCTGCTAGCCGCCACGTTACAAGCCCTGCAGCTTCCGTCGACTCTGGCTCCAACTCACTTTCTATTGACTGCTCTCTCCGTAACTGCTGCAGTGGACCTCGTCATTTTGGTCTTAAAATGTTCGTATTAACCCGCTCTACACGACCCTGGTGTTTGTATTTCACTACTGTGTCCGTAAATTAACATATGAACATTAATTAATATAAGACAAATCGGGCATCTTCTTTCCCCGAGGTCGACAACAGGTTTGATTGACAGCGTTGCTAAGCGCCTGCCCTAAACCAGCGGTGGGGGCAGGAAGAAGAGTTACCATCAACAGCCTCGCTCCAGATTGGCTCTTTGGTTGCTATGATACTCACGGTGGGAATTCTAAATGTGGAACTTGGGTCCAAATTCTGCCTTGAATAGCTTCATTTGACCGGAGTTGAACGCTATGGGTGACATCAAACTCCCTCAGTCCATTTCTTTATACAGTCTATGAATATATCCCTTTTATTAAGGGTGGCCCAAAAGTCACTGACACTTTTAAATTTTCAGTAGCTCCTATAATTCTGAAGTTATACTCACCAAATTTTAGCAGTAGTTAAATTGCACCTTCTGAGATTTTTGGCAGTATATACGGTTATAATTGTTCACTTACACTTGAACTACTTAAACTAGGGGAAGTAAAAATGACCTAATTTTATAAAATAATGTTTTTTAAGTGTCCACCATGTTCAGCTTCAAACTGAATAGCCCGATCCAACACACTCTGCATAACATTTGAAAGTATTTCCGGGCTTATGGCTCTTATTTGATCCTCAATATTATGTTTGAAGTCGTTTATTGTCTGAGGTTTATTCACAAACACCTTTTCTTTAAGATAGACCCACAGGAAGAAATCAGGACTAGTCAGGTCTGTGGAGATCACATACTGCCCCCTGTCTGTGAAAAACACTTATTATTCCTTTAATGGCATTTACACTTGGGGCATCTCTGGTATTAAAATGTCAACGGTAACACCGCTGGGTTTCTGAGTTTGACCCATGTGACTCAAAGTACCACTGTACAATGAGGGTTCGTTCCTCGGTGCTGTATTTGCTTATATTAATGTCGGGAGGGTCGTTCTAAATGCTCTGAAAAAATAAAAGAAAAATGTTTAGAAACAAAAGAGTTATGATTTTTTTTTTACTGTCAGTGACTTTTGGGCCACCCTGTACTATACTATGATGTTATAAAAACACAGTACTTCTAACCAAACATTACCACGGAACAAGTTCTCGTTGAGTTTGGAGCCTGTATCAAACATGTCAGAGGCCGCTTCCTGTATATTGTTTGTATTGAACAAAGCCGTCGGGGGGGACACGTTTCCTCTGCTCTGATGTGGGACTATAGTCGTTTACACAGAACGGGGGGAAGGTCACGGAGCTAGACTCATCATAAATCTGCACGGGACACGACGAACCCGGGTAATCATTCTGGACCTGAACCTCCAGCTGCTCCTGCGCCTCCAGCCGTAAAACATGTCCTGAGCAATAATAAACATTTGAGGAGTATTACCACGGTGACGTAAGCCATAACACAACAGTGATGCAGATATAGAAAGTAATAGTGGGAGATGGGAGCAGTAGTGTAAAGTAAAAGGTAGGATAAGTACTCGTTGTAGATGTTGTAGTAGTAGCAATAGTAAAATAGAAGTAGTAGCAGTAATAGTTGCAGTTGTTGCAGTTGTTGCAGTAGTAGTAGGAGTAGTAGTAGCAGTAGTAGTACTAGCAGTAGAAGTAGCAACAGCAGTAGGAGTAGCAGTAGTAGTAATAGTTGCAGTTGTTGTAGTAGTTAGTAGTAGTAGTAGTAGCAGCAGTAGTAGTACTAACAGTAGTAGTAGCAATAGTAGTAGCAGTAGTAGTAGTAGTAGCAGTTCCAGTAGTAGTTGCAGTAGTAGCAGTAGTAGTAGTAGCAGTAGCAGTTGCAGTAGTAGCAGTAGTAGTTGCAGTAGTTGCAGTAGTAGCAGTAGTAGTAGTAGTAGTAGTAGTAGCAGTAGCAGTAGCAGTTGTAGTAGTAGTAGTAGTAGTGTAGTAGTAGTTGCAGTAGTAGTAGTAGCACTTGCAGTAGTGGTTATAATGGTAGTACTTGTAGAAGTTAGTAGCGGCAGTACGGTATAGGAAGTAATAATAGTACGAAGCGCTAGTAGAAGGTAGTAGCAGGTAGCAGAACTAGTAGTACTAATAGGAGGTAGCTAGTATGTGTAGTAGTAGGAAGAGATAAGCAGTAGAAGTATTGCCATTTACATTCATGAGTTAGTTACTTGGTTTCTATAGTGTTTTTTTTTCCCCCAAAGAATACTGATGTTGAGACTTCCAGTTGAGTAATAGTTCCAGTATATCACTTGAAGTATGTGTGAAGTATGAAGAGCCTCTGATACAAAGGAAACCCACACCCACCACGTGTCTCTGTGTCACCGGCCTTATCTTCAGCTTCACTCTGACACAAGTCTTTAAACGAGCCATCGCGAGGTTAAACTGTGAGAAGAAACTGTGTAGCCGGAGTGTCCTCGAGCGGCTCGGCGGAGGGTGGAGACTTGATGTTTGTAATGTTTTCTGTATGATTAAAAGAGACTGTATGTAATCTGCACTTTTACAGTTTTATAATAAGTACTACAATTAGGCGTGTCGCGATAACAAATTCTAAAGTTCAATATATCGCTGAAGATAAATGATTATATAGAAACTTTTTCTTGTTTGCAAATTTTTCTTGTTTGCAAATTTTTTAATTTATTCTTTTTATTTAATCTTTTTGGCACATTTAAGTTTGCACTGAGGTGGGAGAGAACAGCAATTTCATCTGCGCTATTCATCTTGTATGTATATGCACATTTGACAATAAAAGAAATTGAAAAAAAAATTGAAAATTAAATCTTATACGGACAAAAAATAACCCAAAATTTCCCGCTAGTGGAAAGAAAAAGTACGCATGATAAATACTGACCCCCCAAAAAAAATATTGTTCCAGCTTCATATAGAGAACAATAAGACGACAAACACAACTGAGCCTGTGTTGCCAGAGTCACAGACATGTTCTTCTCATTCTCAGTTTATGGACAGGCCTCATGTGAAAAGTTCAGAACCTCCAAAATTCACCTCACTGAGCTGCACGAGGGCCGCACTAGCAAAAAGTACTGATACATGATTGTCTGTAGGTGCTGGGGTTTAGGTAGTGACCACTGAGATGGACAGGCCTCATGAAAAGTTCAGAGGCCAAAATTTCACTGAGCTTTAAACTAACTGGATTTTAGGTAGAGACCACAGACAGAGGCAAATTTTAGGTTTAAACTAGCTGGATTTCAGCTTTGAAAACTGGCAACCCAAATGAGAGACTCACGTGAGACTCATTCTGCTTTCTGATTGGATAATCGTCTTGAACCGAAACAACTTGACCATCATGTCCAATGTTTCTGTAATTAAGAATAAATGAGCATTACAATAAATTATCAGTTAAAGTTATATTTGATTTTAACATGTTTTTATGGAATTAATTTAATTTAATCAAAAAAAAATAATTAATATGTTTTGCAGATGAACACTTGTTTCTCTTAATATTTTTACGAATTAATATAATGGAAAAAAAAAAAAAAAAAAATTCAGACTTTCATTTAAAAAATCTCACTGAGGCCCTAGTCAGAAATGGGGAAGACGGCTCAAACGTTGGGTAATCAAACCTCAAAACTCCTAGCTACGAGGCGCCAGCTGCATAACCCCTGCACCACCATCCCATAATACCCACAGTATGTCGAAATTCCTTCTTCGGTATCGTGTTATATCATCCAATCTCATAAGTAAAAGGTTATCTAGGCCCAACTATAACGGCACAAATGACTCCCCACATGCATGAAGCTGGCGTTTAACTCGGGCGTTTTAGGTGCGCCGTCTAAGAGCACGTAGCATTAGGAGCCCGTTAGCTAATCTACAGAGCGCAGAGGGGCCCGGGTCTAACCTATCCGAGCGATACAAGCCGGGGGAGTAATAGGGCCCTTTAATTATAGCAGTGCCGCTTCCTATCTGCACTGGAAGGAGACATGGAAAAGCAATTATAAAGCTGACAAAATAATGCCACAAAGTACAGTCTAAAGGGAGAGCGGCGCACGGGAGCGAGGAGCTGGGAGGAGGAAGTTTTACGACTTAAAGGGCCCGTATCACACTGTTTTCTGAACTATGTTGTAATGTTTCCTCGTCACAATACTCTGTCTACATCTGCAAGGCTCAAAATGCTCCGTTCCACCTTGTGATGTCATGAAGTGGTAGCAAAAGATGAAGTTTAAATCCGTCAACTGGACAGGTTTTTGTAGGAGTAGTGGTATCAGTGGTAGTAGCAATAGTATAGTAGTAGTTGCAGAAGTTGTTGCAGTAGTAGCAGTAGCAGTGGCAGTAGTTGAAGTAGTTGTTGTAGTAGTAGCAGTAGTAGTAGCAATAGTAGTAGTAGTAGCAGTAGTAGTAGTAGCAGTAGTAGTAGCAGTAATAGTTGAAGTAATAGTTGAAGTAGTTGTTGCAGTAGTAGAAATAGTATTAGTAATAGCAGTAGTAGCAACAGTAGTGGTAGTAGTAGTAGCAGTAGTAGTAGCAATAGTAATAGTAGCAGTAATAGTTGAAGTAGTTGTTGCAGTAGTAGCAGTAGTAGTAGTAGTAGTAGTATCAGTAGTAGTAGCAATAGTAGTAGCAGTAATAGTTGCTGTAGTAGTAGCAGCAGCAGTAGTAGTAGTATCAGTAGTAGTAGCAATGGTAGTAGCAGTAAAGGTTGCTATAGTAGTAGCAGTAGTAGCAGTAGTGGATATAATGGTGTTACTAGAAGAATTTAGCAGAGGCAGTACATTATAAGTAGTAATAATAGTAGGCAATGCTAGTAGAAGGTAGTATCAGGTAGCAGAAATAGTAGTAGTAATAATAGGAGGAAGCTAGTATGTCTAGTAGTAGGAAAAGATACGCAGTAGTAGTAAGTCGGAAAAGAAGAAGTAGTAGAAGTGGTGGTAGAAGTATTGCCATTTACATTCATGGGTTAGTTACTTGGTTATGCAGTGTTTTGTTTTTTTTGCTGTTGAGACTTCCAGTTGAGTAATAGCTGGACAAATCGTTGTAGGAGTGAAGACATTTTGCTGCTCAGTCGCTTCTTCAGTTCTGGTCAGATTGTTGATGGTCACTGCCTTATATTTATCTGCAGGGAGGAGCTAACTGCACTGAAACTGTAAACAGCTATTGTCTCCAGTTTCAGCTAAAACTGCCCTTCAGCCCTTAACGACCCTGCTGCTGTTCTCATTGTTCTGGGTCTGTGGATGGATGTCTCAGGCCCCCATTCCTGTTTAAGGAAGGATTGTCATTCTTAACAAAAATAGCTTCTTTAACTCTCCTCTCAAACCACTTCTTATTCGCTGGCTACGATCCGAACCTTCCTATCTTCAAAGGAGTGGTTAATGTCTTTGAGATGGAGATGTACGGCAGACTCGGGTCCAGAGGAGAACTGTAAACATCTATTGTCTCCAGTTTCAGCTGAAACGACACTATTCAACCTTTAACGACCCTGCTGTTGTTCTCTTGGTCTGGGTCTGATGATGGAGTTATAGATGGAGGAGTGTCCACCAGCGATCTGACCAGAACTGAAGAATGGATGATCAGCGAACGTCTTCACTCCTACAACGATTTGTCCAGTTGACGGATTTAAACTTCATCTTTTGTTACGGTTCAGACCTGGACGACCGAGGGATTAAACATCATGAAGCGGTAGTTTTCACGTTAACAACATTATGCAAACTTTTCTCTTCAGAGCGTTTAAGCCTGTTATCGTCGTTTCCTTCTCAACCTTGAATCGCTTATTTTCAAGTCAACCGTGGTCACATTTTTATATAACGCTTTTCCACCTCCAAGTCACTCAAAGCGCTTTACATCAAGAAACCGCTCACCCATTCACACACACGTTCATACAACAGTGTGCGCAGACACTGTGGGAGCTGGAATCGAACCGCCAACCTTCTGATCAGTGGATAAACCTTTAGAGAATACGAGGGGAGCGACATGAAGGCCTTTCCGTGCGCTCTTACTCTGCACCGAGGGCACGCTGCCAGCTCAGTCCTTGTTATCTCGACCTGCGTCATCAGAGGTATAATACTCCCTACCGTGGAAGCTTAGCCAGACTGGAGTGTACTAATCTGGAATGGACTACTGTGTACTATCACAACGTTTTATGAGTAAACCTTGTCCTACGTCAGAATTCCAGTGTCATGACTCTTCTCTTCAACTCTCTGGCAACTACAGTTTAATGTACAACAATAAGGAATGTTCTTGTCAATGTCGTGGTGATAAGTGAAAGTCCTTTTTGTGCTGTTAAAACTGAAAGTGAAAGTCCTTTTTGCACTGTTTAAAGCTCCTATATTACGCAAAACTGACTCTCGTGAGCTTCAAGTCGTGTTATAATGCTGTTACCTCCTCAAAAACATACCTCGAGTTGCGTGTTTGAGTAACTCTTGATTTTAAACATCTCCAAACTTCAAAATGCTCTGTTCCACCTTGTGATGTCATGAAGTGGTAGTTTTTAAGTTAGCTACATTTTTGCCTTTTGTTCAGTAGAGATAAGTGGCAATTCCAGAGCTGAAATGATCCAAGTGATTCTAGTGAAGGTGTATGGAGTTTAAAAAAAACACAATGAAGCACTTCCTGTATTACCACATGATGACATCACAAGGTGGAACAGAGTGAATTCAGTTTGAGAGAGGACTTCAGCCTAAATATGCAGGGATTGTGTGTTAAACATGTGTGGATGAAACAAAGGGCCCATGTTACGCCGTTTTCTGATCTCAAACCGTTAGTTCCCAACACGGTGGGATTGCGCGAATGTCGTGTAAGATCAGAGCGGTCTGACGGCACATTCGCCCGATGTGACCCCAGTGGCAGCTCTTAAAACACAACTCGAGGTATGTTTGTGATGAGGAAACAACATTATAACATAGATCAGAAAAAAAAATCGCTTTAAGAGCTGTCACTAGGGTCACATCGGGCGAATCTGAGGTCCGACTGCTCTGATCATAACCGACATTCGCGCAATTCCACCATGTTGGGAACTCATGGTTTGAGGTTTTGGAGCAGCGAACTGACAAAAAGTAGTAACAAAAACTCCCACCCACACTTCATGACATCACAAGGTGGAACAGAGCATTTTGAGCTTTGGAGATGTAGATGGACTAATAATGTAGGGTTACTCAAAAATGTCCAGGTCTGTTTTTGATGAGGTAACAACATTATAACACGACTTAAAGCTCACAAGAGTACATTTTGTGTAATACCTTTAAACACGATAATGGGTGAAACTATATACATTTTTATATACATTTTGCCTTCTTTTGTGTTGAAGTTTATCATTTGACTTCCTGGATGGACACGAGCAGCAGATGCGACATATGTAGGAGGTCATTTCGTAACCGTTACCTAGCAACCATGACTTACAAATCAGTTCATTTACAACTCTTGATTATTCCCCTGATATTGGAAAGTAGTCATTTAAATATTCAATTTCAAATGCACTTTCGAAACACAACACTTTTTTTTTTTTTTTTTTTGTTGTTTTTGGGGTTTTTCTTCTTCTCTCAGAGCTGATCCCACCATCTCAAATGAGCCGTGACATCTCCCCTACGTGGTCTCTTGTGTTGAAATACTTTGGACACACATTTAAGCTCCGTCTTCGTCAAATGCGCTGATGAAAGATGAAGGCAAAAAGACGGCCCTGCGGCGCTTTTGGTCAGAAATATATACATTTTTAATTTGATTTGCCGTGGTTGTCAGTCAAGAAATCTCGAAATATTAGTCAAAGGGGTGTAGATTGGATTTAAAATGTTTGTCGTGGCATTTCCTTGTGAAAGTCCTGGTTTAGACCTTCTGTAGTCCTGGTTTAGATCTGGTTTAGTCCTGGTTCAGTATTGGTTCAGTTTATTGTAGCAGCTTTTTTTAAAACAGTAAAAGCCCAGGTTAAACATAGTTCCTTTGAAACGGTTTAAAAAGCACAGGTCCTAATGTTGTGCACAGACTCATGACCTGAGCCACATGCCTCTGTCTGACAGAGTTTTGAATTATTAGTGCACAGATTTTTACAGCATCTTGTAACAGGCTCAGAGCACAACACAGACCGGCAACCTCACTGTTAACAGCAGCACGTCTCTCTCTGTGTCTGCCTTTCTCTGTTTGTCTCTCTCTCTGTCTCCCTCTCTCTGTCTCTCTCTCTCTCTCATTCTCTCTCTCTGTCTCTCTGTTTGTCTTTCCCTGTTTGTCCCTCTCTCTGTCTCCCTCTCTCTGTCTCCCTCTCTCTGTCTCCCTCTCTCTCATTCTCTCTCTCTCTGTCTCCCTCTCTCTCATTCTCTCTCTCTCTCCCTCTCTCACTCTCTCTCTCTCTGTCTGCCTCTCTCTGTGTGTTTGTCCCTCTCTCTGTCTGTCTCTCTCTCTGTCTGTTTCTCTCTCTCTCTCCCTCTGTCTCCCTCTCTCAGTGTCTCTCTGTCTGTTTCTCTCTCTCTCTCTCTGTCTTCCTCTCTCAGTCTCTCTCTCTCTCTCTCTCTCTCTCTCTCTGTCTGCCTCTCTCTGTGTTTGTCCCTCTCTCTGTCTGTCTGTCTCTCTGTTTCTCTCTCTCTGTCTGTTTCTCTCTCTCTCTCTCCCTCTCTCAGTCTCTCTCTCTCTCTCTGTCTCCCTCTCTCAGTCTCTCTCTCTCTCTCTGTCTGTCTCTCTCTGTGTTTGTCCCTCTCTCTGTCTGTCTGTCTCTCTCCTCTGTCTCTCTCTCTGTCTCCCTCCCTCTCTCCTTCCTTCTGTCTCCCCTCCCTCTGTCTTTCTCTCTGTCTCCCTCCCTCTCTCCTTCCTTCTGTCTCCCCTCCTCTGTCTCTCTCTCTCTGTCTCCCTCCCTCCCCCTCCTTCCTTCTGTCTCCCTCCCTCTGTCTCTCTCTCTGTCTCCCTCCCTCTCTCCTTCCTTCTCTCTCCCCTCCCTCTGTGTCTCTCTCTCTGTCTAACCCACAGTGGGCACAATAATCATCCATAGTTCACATATTTGCAGCTGAGCCAGTTCAAAGCCTCAGACGAACTAAAGCCTCGAGCTCGGCCCCCTGGACGCCATTAAACGCACAGTAAAAGTGTTATAGCTGCTCACACACACACACACACACACACACACACACACACACACACACACACACACACACACACACACACACGGCTCTGGCCCGGAGAGTCGACTTTCCACCGCAAAAAAAAAAAGTTGTTTTGGAGATGGACGACTAGGAAACATGGAAAAAAACACACACCTGCCAGGACAGAGGGGAAGAATCCGGTTTAACATGAAGAAGCTGAACAACTGTACCTTGGTAATCTGAAAAAAATATATACATCTGTAGATTAATTAAAATATAATCAATTTATTTTTAAAAAATACTAAGATTTTATTAAAAACTGAAATTTTTGGAGAATTTTAAAGAGTTCACAAGAGTCCAGTTTGTGTTTTCTGATCAATATTTGGTGTCATTACTATTATAAATGTTTTGTGACAGTTTTATGTAACATGTTAAAGACACTCCCAGTCTCATCTCTGTCTCTTTCCTTCTCTCCACCTTCACTCTCCCTTCTTTATCTCTTCCACTTTTTCCCAGTCCATCTCATCCCATCCGTCCCTTTTTCGCTTTCTCACACTCCCAGACGCTTTCCCTTCCTGTCTATTTCACTTCAACTTTCACTCTCTCACTTTCACTCACACTCCCAGACTCTTTCCCCCCTCCTTATCTCACTCCATCCCACTCTCTCACTCACTCCATCTCTTCCACACTCTCTTGTCTATCTGACTCCATCTCACTCTCTTTTTCTCTCCCAGACCCTTTCTCCCTCCTTGTCTATCTCACTCACACTCCCTCTCACTCTCTCTCTCTCTCCCCTAAACTCTCATCTATCTCACTCTCTAACTCCCACACTCCTCTATCTCACACTCCTCTCACACACTTTCCCTCTCACTCTGTCTCTCTCCCAAACTCTCTCATCTATCTCACTCACTCTCACTCTCTCTCTTCCACACTCTCTCATTTATCTCATTCCATCTCACTCTTTTTCCCCTCTGTGTCTATCTCGCTCACTCTCTCTCACCACCAACTCTCTCATCTATCTATCAAGAGTTACTCCAATCACATCTGAACCTGTGTCACCAGAGTCAAACCTGTTGCTAATGGGAGCGACCTCAGGGAAATAAGACACCTGATTCGCCTGTTATTAACGTTCTTATCTTGATTTAATGACAAAATTGTGAAGTAAAACCTCCAGGATCATGTAGAGTGAGTTAATACGAACATTTTAGGACCAAAACGACGAGCCCGACAGCAGCAGTTACTGAGGGAAGGGCGACGGCTTTTCAATAGAAAGCGAACTGGAGTCGCAGGTTTAGGTGGTGACCGTTCGGATCAGAGGGAGGCATTTTAGACTTGAACCAACTGGATTTCAGAATTGTAACTGGCAACGCAAATGAGAGAATGTTTTCTGAATGGATAAATCAGTATTACAATTATTATCCGTAAAAGTGATATTTGGTTTGATCGTGTTGACCTCAGATGTTTTACTTAACCCTGATCACGTTGTTTTTGGATTACTCGGATACTGCAGCTTGGTGAAAAACAGCGAAACGGTGACATAGTTTAAGTTAATGATTGACCAAAGCGAAAGTGAGAGTAGACTGGGCAGAGCGGGACTAGTTTTTCTCACAGCTGTCTGAGGAGGAGCACACAGGTACAAATGTGTGTGAGGAATTTCACCTCTCTCCAAACCACGGAGCCAAACGAAGGAGCACAGGCCGTTTATGCCCCTACAGCAGCCTGGAGCTGTTTAAACAAATATGCAACACAAGAGTTTACTGAGAATGTGAGGACTAAACCAGGACTAAACCAGGACTAAACCAGGACTGAACCAGGACTGAACCAGGACTAAACCAGGACTGAACCAGGACTAAACCAGGACTGAACCAGGACTGAACCAGGACTGAACCAGGACTGAACCAGGACTAAACCAGGACTAAACCAGGACTGAACCTGGACTAAACCAGGACTGAACCAGGACTGAACCAGGACTGAACCAGGACTAAACCAGGACTGAACCAGGACTAAACCAGGTCTAAACCAGGACTGAACCAGGACTGAACCTGAACTAACCCAGGTCTAAACAAGGACTAAACAAGGAATGAACCAGGACTGAACCTGGACTAACCCAGGTCTAAACCAGGACTGAACCAGGACTGAACCAGGTCTAAACCAGGACTAAACAAGGACTGAACCAGGACTGAACCAGGACTGAACCAAAACTGAGCCAGGACTAAACCAGGACTAAACCAGGACTAAACCAGGACTGAAGCAGGTCTAAACCATGACTGAAACAGATCTAAACCAGGTCTAAACCAGGACTAAACCAGGTCTAAACCAGGTCTAAAACAGGACTGGACTAGAGCATAACCAGGTACTGAAGCAGTTACAAAACCAGGTAATAAACAAGGTACTAAACCAAGTACTGAACCAAGACTAAACCAGGATTGTACCAGGACTAAACCAGGACTAAGCCAGGACTGAACCCAAGATCTGAACCAAAAAACTAAATCTAAAAGTGATTCCCTCACTTAATCTTTGACAAAACCTACAGGGAACTGTGTAGGGTACATGCCTTAACATCTCCATGGCGACAACCAAATTTAAATCTTTTTAACACAGTAAAACAGCCGAAACCACAGGCTTTTACTGACAGAGGAACAACAACAACTACATAACAGAGGCGGGTGAGCACATTTACTAGTCACTTTTTAAAGAAATTGTACTTTTTTCAGAGTACTTTTCTAGCAACATACTACTCCTACTTGAGTCATATTTTTATTGAGTAACAGTTCATGTGAGTAAAAGCTTTGGCTCCTCTTCCCACTGTGAGTAAGTCTGTTTTACGTTGACAATACGAAATAATCTGAACATTTGTGTCACATTTTCCTTAGAAAACACCAGATTTTGAGCATGATTTAACGATTTCTCCTCAGTTTTACATTAACTCCAAACTATAAATCAGCTGTTCGCTCCTGACAGTCACTCTTTAAGTCACCCACGTCTGTTAAATCAGGTCCAAACTAGTCCTAAACCAACGCTCTAAAGCTGATCAACAGTGCACACACCAGCCCAAGCGCAAGACTATTTATTTCGCCTTAAACTTAAAGCCTAATGCCAATTCTCCACATCCAAAAAACGCGTGGACACACCGCTCATTCTTGCCTACACTTGCTCCTAAATCCCCTCAGAGATCGTTTACCCAGTGCCAGTTTGATCTCTCACTCCTCCCCGTGTCCCTATCCGTGCGTAAACTTTCCCAACTACACCAAATTACCGCTATGACCTTGCGCCAAAGCCCTGCGTAAAAAAACCATAACGCACTTACCGATGGTTTTACGCGTGGCTTCTTCTCCGCGTCTTTCGCTTTTTCCTCTTCCAAATGCGTAAAAAATCCCAGCTGTCAGTGTTGCCTTCCTACTCCAGACAGCTTGATCGGTCTTGACAAACGCTGTGGCACGACTGACGGGAGCATTGCGCGCGTAAATTCACGTAGACATGACACTTCCAGAGCGGTTACCGTCAGGAGAAGGGAGGGGGGGGCAGGAGCAGGGATCCCCGGGTTTTGGCGCCGCGCTGCTGGGTTTCTGGAGCGAAGGCAGCCCCCGTGTGACTGACTGACTGACTGTGGCTCTCCCAGTGCGCGCGTGTGGCACTGACAGAAGGGGCGGATGGGAAAAAAAAAAAAAAAAAAAATACAGTAGCAGGTTCCACACGCGCGCACGCACAGAGGAGGGGGGTTGGCCAATCACGGGAGAGGCGCGGAGGCACGTAGCCCAGCGTGGGACAGGGGATCGTTCAGACAGAGGTAAATATATAAAAAACCGCTGTGAATTACGCGTTCATCGTGTTTGGATTTAGAGGAGGACTGCGGAACTTTTCTGTTCGGGAGTCCGCCACCTGCTTGTCTCCATGGAGATGTTGTTGCACCGTGGATAAGCCTCTGTCTGTTCATTAGAGTTGACTGAGCTCTGGTCCGACACACTTCATCACATCTGCAGCCTGGTCCTGGTTTAGTCCTGGTTTAGTTCTCGTTTAGTCCTGGTTTGGTCCTGGTTTGGTCCTGGTTCAGTCATGGTTTAGTCCTGGTCTAGTCTTGGTTTAGTCTTGGTTCAGTCCTGGCTTAGTCCTGGTTTAGTCCTGGTATAGTCCTGGTTTAGTCTTGGTTCAGTCCTAGTTCAGTCCTGGCTTAGTCCTGGTTTAGTCCTGGTTTTTGTTTAGGCCTTGTTTAGTCCTGGTTTAGTACTGGTTCAGTTCTGGTTTAAACCTGGTTCATTCCTGGTTCAGTCCTGGTTTAGTCCTGGTCTAGTCTTGGTTTAGTCTTGGTTCAGTCCTGGCTTAGTCCTGGTTTAGTCCTGGCTTAGTCCTGGTTTAGCACTGGTTCAGTTCTGGTTTAAACCTGGTTCATTCCTGGTTCAGTCCTGGTTTAGTCCTGGTCTAGTCTTGGTTTAGTCTTGGTTCAGTCCTGGCTTAGTCCTGGTTCAGTCCTGGCTTAGTCCTGGTTTAGTGCTGGTTTAGTCTTGGTTCAGTCCTGGTTTAGTCCTGGTTCAGTCCTGGTTCAGTCCTGGTTCAGTCCTGGTTTAGTCCTGGTTCAGTCCTGGTTCAGTCCTGGTTTAGACCTGGTTTAGTCCTGGTTCAGTTCTGGTTTAAACCTGGTTCAGTCCTGGTTTAGTCCTGGTTCAGTCCTGGTTCAGTCCAGGTTCAGTCCTGGTTCAGTCCTGGTTCAGTCCTGGTTCAGTCCTGGTTTAGTCCTGGTTCAGTCCTGGTTCAGTCCTGGTTCAGTCCTGGTTCAGTCCATGGGAGTGGATTTCTCTTTCACTGTGGTTCTCCTCAAGGTTTCTCTTTGTCCCACTGTTTTTTTGTGTGTTTTTTTGTGTTTTTTTTTTGTTTTTTCTTGCTGAGAAGTAGAGTATAAGGACAGGGTGAAGTTCTGGGACAGTTTACCCATTTACTTCTTTTCTGTTTTATTAATTTTCTTGTCTGTTTTTCTTTCACTGTTGATTTTCTAACTTTCTGTTGGTTAAATTAATTCTCATGTTCAGCCCTAAGAGGCGACGGCTGTTGTGATTTTGGACTTTACAAAAATAAATTAAATTGAATTACTTGTTGTTTTTTCGTGGCTGCTTCACTGTAAGACATAAAACTCATGAATTCAATAAAAGTTGTTTTTTTTTTTTTTTTGTACCTCTACTTAAAGGATTGTTTCTGCATTTAAAACCTGAAAAACAGTTTTCAGTGGTTTAAAGTCAGCGCGTGTATTCTGAACAGTTTAGTCGAGTTCATAAGTCACGGCTCTAGAGCGGAGTTTTGCTGCGACGGCAACGCTGACAACAACTAGCATGCTAACGGCGCACTTCCCGATTATGGGACGCCTCAAGAGCTGTTTATGCAATATGTCTGCACTGGGGCGAGACATTTTTATTCAGAAACATGGGGGAAAAAAACTACAGGATGTTTAAGAAATCCTTGGAAAAAGAGGCGTTGTTACTGTGAGCGGGGTCTCTCCACAGATCTGACCCGTAACTCAGCCGGTCGGCCTTAGTCGCCGTCTCCATGGAGATAGAAATGTACAGAACGCACCTTTGTGTAGAAGAAGCAGGGTCAGCGAGCGGCAAATATGTGCTAAACCAGAGTTAAACGTCCGGCTGTAAATTCAGAAAACGAATTAAACGACATCACCACTTTATAAACTCTACGGGAGATTTAACGAAACTTATGATCCACAAATGTTGAACCTTATCTTTATTTGTTTCGGGACCGGCTCTACATATTAATCTTATGAACACGCCGACAGAGAAGACACTCAACTTTATACCTAGTCAATTACAGAGATATTAACCATAAACCGGGTCTACAAACACAATCTGACAAGTGCAGTTAGACTCAGATTATTTGCCTTCCAGTCAAAAAAAAAAAAAAAAAAAAAAAATCATCAGTGGTCCAGTCCTAGAAATGCATGCTGTTGTTGTGTCCTTGGGCAAGACACTTCACCGCCACCTCGATGTGTTTGCATGTGAGGGTAGGTCATTTAGCTCAGTTTAAACCTAACCTTTTTTTTTTCATGTATTGGTTTATTAGGACAGTGCACAGTTACATTAAGCTCAGCGGCAGATATGTTTGTACCAGATTGTAGCTCGCGGCTAATTTTCATCTGTAGTCCTGTAACACATACACAGAAAACAACTTTACAATACACAGATATACAGTAAAATAAAGATTTACAAGTTAAAAGTGCAATGTGTAATGTAATGTAGTGTAATGTGATGTAATGTAATGTGATGTAAAAGTGCAATGTGCGATGTGATGTTGTAACAGTATTGCTCTGGTAATCTGGGGGCCATCAGGTCACAAAATACCCATCCGGTATCGTTAGTGTGACCTAGAGGTATGATCTTAAGCCCGAGCCCGAAATTCGGGTCGGGTCGGGCCTAAAATGTCAATCATTGCTTCGGGTCGGGTCGGGTCGGGCTTCTCTCTCGCTGACTTTTAAAAAAAATAAATATATGTTTAAAACGATGTGTGGATACTAAACTAAGGAATACTTGTATTAAAATAAATCATTTGGATAAAACAGAGAAGGCGCTGTAATGTAATTGCTATTTAACTCGTGCACGTGAACGCCGCCCTCTTAATAATCTTCCCCTCCGCAAGTCCACATCTATTTTGACCTGGTATCCCCAATATGGAGGAGCAAGAAGTTAAGGATAAACTAAAGACAGGAGAACTGAACAGACAAACACGCACCGTAAAAGTGAGGTGTGGAAAAGCTTCACATTGATTGTAGAAAATGCTACAGAAACTTGCGTTGGCTTCGCTGAATGTGTCAATGTGGCGCTTTGCTTTCATACGAGAGCAAAAAGACTGGCACCTCGACGCTGATCAGGCATTTAAACAGCTGAACTGATCGTCAAACATCTATATTATCATATCCTCCCGAGTCCTCACAAATAAAATATGAAATTTCGGGTTTGCTTCGGGCTCGGGCCTGCAAATCAAGTTAATTGGTCGGGCTCGGGCCGGGTCGGGCTTTAATACCCGCGAGCCGGGTCGGGTCGGGCTGGATTTTTTAGGCCCGATCTTACCTCTAGTGTGAGATGTTTGCTGCTCCAGAATCCAATTTCACCCCAACCCTGCACCAACTTTGACTGTAGTACTTTTAAAACAGTAAAAGTGCAGATGGTACATATTTTTTCTCACTATTTGCTCCTAAAACACCACGATAAACAAAGCAGCACTGAAGAATTTGATCTGTGTTGAAGGCCCAGGTAACATTGTTCTGTTGTGGAAAAAATGACAATTCTCGATGAAAAGTAATCCATTTAGAGGCTCGGTGAGTATTTGAAATAAAGACAAGAGGTTTATTGTTTGTTATAGCAGATACAGACAGGACGGGCCCAGGACACAGACTGGAGCCTTTCAGCGTCTCCCCCAGTCTCCACCAAGTCCCCCTCCAGTCCCCTGAGTATCCCAGCTCTGACTATTTTATACCAGAATGACAAAGCTACATACATTTCAAAGCAGAGTGACTTTTGTTTCCCACACATATGATAATGAACTTTTACACTTCGACAGGTAGAACAACCACGAGTTTCATGAGGGATGGAGACAGAGCTTCTCACGTGTTAATGTCTTGTCTGGGTCTGGCACCGACACAGATCAAATGTATTTAAAGACACGGCATGAATAAACTTACATTTCCATCACACTTCTCTGATCTATGTAAAGAAATAATAATATGTGGGTGAAGTGTCTTGCCTAATGACACAACGACAGAACTTGATCCTCCGACATGTTTTAATGTCGTTTCCTCGTCACAAACAGACCTGGAGTTGTGTTTTGTTTCATTCACACATGTTTAACGCACAAACCCTGCACATTTAGGCTGAGCTATTGCCTCAAACTGAAAACACTCTGTTCCACCTTGTGATGTCATCATGTGGCGATACAGGAAGTGCTCCACTGTGTTTTTAAACATTCAGGTTAAATACACTTTCGCTAGAATCATTTGGATAATTTCAGTCCTAGAATTGCCAATGTCCACTGAACTAAAGGTAAAAAGGAGCTGTTAACTTGAAAACTACACTTCGTGACATCACAAAGTGGAACAGAGCGTTTTGAGCTTTGGAGATGTCACAGACTGATAATAAAGAGTTACTCAAACATGTGTGAATGAAACAAAAACGCAACTCCAGGTCTGTTTTTGAGGAAGTAACATGACTAAAAGCTCAAAAGAATCAATTTTGCGTAATATGGGACTGTTCAATTGTTAATCGCTATGGCAACTGTCCTAATTTTTCACAATTTAAAAAAACGTTGGATAAAATAACAACAAAAGATTACTCAAACATGTGTGAATGAAACAAAACACAAGAGAAAACTTCATTCTAACATGGCTTAAATCTCACAAGAGTCAGTTTTGTGTAATATGGGACCTTTAAACGTCTTACATATGTTTGAAGTGTCTGGGTTTCCTCTTCGTTAAAGCTCCTGTGGTGGTTGTTGTATAATCAAGCGCAGCGCCCCGTGTGGGAGGAGGCGTCATCCCGCTGCCGCTCCACTGACGCCTCGGTTTCCAAATGTGTGCCACGGGAATCTCCCCCTCCACGGGCAGCACGAGCGACAACCCGAGTGATGAAAAACAGAAGCGGTTCATTTTAAAGCATTCGCAGTGGTCCAGAGTTACCCCTCACTCACCTTATGCATTCAGAACACCCTAATTACTCACCATGATGAGTTTATAAGCACTTTCCCCAACTTGCGCAAAATACTTTTACTTTTGACTCAAGTTCACTTTTAAACAGGTACTTTAATACTTTTACTTTCATGTGACTTTTACTTGATTTTTTTTTTTTGCTTCACTATCTGCACTTTTACTCAAGTAACACAACTGAGTACTTTTTCTTACGTAACAATAATTTATATTTTAAACCACAGTAAAGGCCACAGTATGTAACATTTTAACCAAAATAAAATCATGTTTTATTTCGTTTTTTTCCATTTTGATTGCGTTTATTGCACTGAAAAACATAGAAAATGATCCATCCGTGCTGTGAGCTTGCATCTCCACAAACCCGACTCTCATTTACCCTTGTCTGGCTTCCTCTTGCTTGTTTCCATGGAGATGTTCTTTTTTTCATGTGATACTTTTACGAGTATTTTTTTGCTCCAGTATCTGCACTTTTACTTAAGTAACAAAACTGACTACTTCTTCCAGCAGCGTTTATATTAAAAAAAAAAACCATTAAAGCCATAATATGTAACATTTTAGCTAAATAAAATCACGTTTTGTTCAGTTTTTTCCATTTTGATTGTGTTTATTGAGCTGAAAAACATCCGTCCTTGCTGTGAGCGGGCTTGCATCTCCACAAACCTGACTCGGCTGGCTTCCTCCTCCTCGTTTCCATGGAGATGTTCTTTTTTTTGCTATAATCTTACACAGCATGACATAAAACCTATCTATCTGTATGGAGAACGTTCCAAAGTATGCAGAAAGTTCCACACTGTACCTTTAAATTATGAAAAACATGTAATACATTTTTATACATAAACTACATTAGAAGTTTCAAATCGATACTGCTAAATTGTGCCGTAACCATAGTAACAGCAGCGTGTTTGGGCTTTTCTGTCTTTCCTTAACGCTCGTCACATAACCGCGGCATTCGTCTTCTTTTCGTCCAATCAGATTTCGGTTTGCGTTTCAATTATTTCTCGCCCTGATAAAAAGATGAAACATTGAAACACATGCCCCCGCGGCCGCACCACACCGAGCTCAACTCTTTGTAAACATTTTGTGATACAGCGCCAGAAGAAGATCTCTAAATGATCCACCGCGCTGCCCACATCGCCACGGCAACGCTCGTACACAAGAAAACCACACACAACAAGACGGCAACACGACGGGCTTCACTGTGTACAAGATAAACTTCAGGAAGAGGAAGTTTTATTAAACAACATGTTACAGCAGCGGCTTTTCAACAGTCCTGGTTCAGTCCCAGTTTAGTCCTGGTTTAGTCCTGGTATAGTTCTGATTTAGTCCCAGTTTAGTCCTAGTTTAGTCCTGGTTTAGTCCTGGTTCAGTCCCAGTTTAGTCCTGGTTTAGTCCTGGTTCAGTCCCAGTTTAGTCCTGGTTTAGTCCTGGTTCAGTCCCAGTTTAGTCCTAGTTTAGTCCCGGTTCAGTCCCGGTTCAGTCCCAGTTTAGTCCTGGTTTAGTCCTGGTTCAGTCCCAGTTTAGTCCTGGTTTAGTCCTGGTTCAGTCCCAGTTTAGTCCTGGTTCAGTCCTGGTTCAGTCCCAGTTTAGTCCTGGTTTAGTCCTGGTATAGTTCTGATTTAGTCCCAGTTTAGTCCTGGTTTAGTCCTGGTTCAGTCCCAGTTTAGTCCTGGTTTAGTCCTGGTTTAGTCCTGGTTCAGTCCCAGTTTAGTCCTAGTTTAGTCCTGGTTCAGTCCCGGTTCAGTCCCAGTTTAGTCCTGGTTTAGTCCTGGTTTAGTCCTGGTTCAGTCCTGGTTCAGTCCTGCTTTAGTCCTAGTTTAGTCCTGCTTTAGTCCTAGTTTAGTCCTGGTATAGTCCTGGTTTAGTCCTAGTTTAGTCCTGGTTTAGTCCTGGTATAGTCCTGGTTTAGTCCTGGTTTAGTCCTGGTTTAGTCCTGGTTTTGTCCTGGTTTTGCCCTGGTTTAGTCCTGGTTTAGTCCTAGTTTAGTCCGGGTTTAGTCCTGGTTTAGTCCGGGTTTAGTCCTGGTTTAGTCCTACTTTAGTCCTGGTTCAGTCCGGGTTTAGTCCTGTTTAGTCCTAGTTTAGTCCTGGTTTAGTCCTGGTTTAGTCACTTCCCCTTCAGAGCACTATTCCAGCACAATCATTGTGCATCTCGCTCATCACATCAGGTTTGTGAAGTTGTGCGTCATGTTTTTGTATATTTCTGGAGAATTGTCGCATGGGGTTAAGTGTGAGGAGAATTTGAATAGGCCCCAGGAGAGATCCCTAAATTACTCAAACATGCGTGGATGACATTTAAAACATTTTCTGGCACGTTTTTGGTGAGGGAACAACAGCTTAAAAAGATCGATTTTGCGTAATCCCCCCTCTTTAATCTAGATGTGATAGTACCGGCTGTTGAACTTTGCGCTTACAACCAGACACCAGTTAAAAAGAGTAAATCCTCCATCATCCTTGGCCTTGTTACTTGAACTGTTTACAAGAGGCTATCCGCCATCGCTCCAGGCCGCAATTTCCTGCTCGCTTTTATCCTCGTAACATGTTCCAAACACCAAACCCCGACTGTCCTTCTTCTAACCAATGAAAACACATGTCCCTTCACTATGGCAACCCGTAAGGCCCAAAGTCAACAGAGTTTACGGCACTTGGCAACCGCAGCGTTAATAGATGCAGTGTTCCAGTGAATGTCTCCTAAATTCTACTTAGAGATGCGAGCTCGGGTCGTGTTACTCTGCGTCTGGCTTACACGACTGAAGACAGCTGTTGTGCATCTGTAGAACATGTGGAACCAGTTCAGATCGAGAATTTCAATGAGGAAACGTCTCCGGACAGTTTCGATCCTACCTGGAAGCTTCTCGATGTGATTTAGGTCGAGCGAGGTGGAGCCAAAGTGCGATCCAAAGCTAAGTGATTGTATCGTATTTTTCGGCAATAAAGCGCACCGGATTACGAGGTCAGTGAAAGGATCTATTTTCATACATAAGATTATAAAGTGCACTGAACGCTGTGGGTGACGTCACACTCGCTTAGTCCATTAAGCGAAACAAAACAGTATGAAAACGGCGTCAAACGTGCCCGGATCCCTCTCGTCGTTATCCGAGTCCGTCTCATCGCTGTTACTCTCCAGTTCAGTGATGATTCCTTCCTTCCTGAAAGCTCGGACGACACTTGAGCCACTCACCCATCTTCTCCTCGTCCATCCAGACCTTTGCGTTACCCTTGATGATGACAACGGCCGGAAACGTTTCTTTTGACAAAGTCTTCCTCTTGAAAATGACCATGGGTGGTAGTTTGTTTTTTTTTTTAGCCTGGCAACTGAGAACTTCAGTGAAAGAGGACTTCTCGTTCCCTGTGGTGCGTTTAGATACCGCACTGGCTCGTTTTCTCGATAGTACGGTTCACGGGGATGTCAAAGGTGGAAGGAGACCTCGTCCATGTTGGTGATGTGTTCTGGCCGGATCTCCTTTCCAGTGATCTTCTTCTTGTTATTTTGGTGTCCTTACGCACATATTACTCCACGAGGCTGTTGACCACGGTAACTGTAATCCTCAACAATCGTAGTTTCCTCGACAATCGTAGTTTATACATAATACATAAGGCGCACCGGATTATAAAGAGGACTGTCGATTTTTGAGAGAGAGAACAGGATTTTAGGTGTGCCTTATAGCCCGAAAAATATGGTAAATATAAGGTGACAAGAGGGGTGATGTGGGGTTATTTGAGCGTAAGTGTGTTGTGTGTATTTCGTCGTGAGGTTGGAGGCTGTTTCGGGTTTCGTGGTGGAGGAGGTGGGCGTGGATCCTGCTGTGCTGCGCTGTAACCTCATGTACAGGTGTTTGTTCTGTGCTAATAGCAGCTCAGTTGGCGGAGTGTTCGTCCACTGATCTGAAGGTTGGCGGTTCTGATCCCTCTCTCGACGTAAATCAGGGGTCTCAAACTCAAATGATCTGGGGGCCGCAGGAGGCAGAGTCTGGGTGAGGCTGGGCCGCATCAGGTATTCCACAAAAAAAAAGCTTTGTTAAAATCAAAAGTCATCGCTGTTTTCAACATACATGAGGAAAAATGCCAATTCTTGTGGATTTTATGGATATACATCGTTATTTGTTGAATCTTTTGTGAAGGGAGTACACAGCGCTAGTGACTTGTGTGTTTGAGGTTTACTGATTTGGCGAAACCTTCTACACGCAACATGGCAATGGCAGATTAACATTAAACTTTCATACTGTTTTGCGGGCCACAAAATATCGTCTTGCGGGCCGCAATTGGCCCCCGGGCCGCGAGTTTGAGACCCCTGACGTAAATGTTGGCGGTGCGATTCTAGCTCCCACGGATAAACAATGTCGTGGTGTTTTTGGGCAAGACACTTCCCACTCCCAGTATCTGTGTACATCGGTGTATGAATGTTTAGGTATCTGTACTTTACTTTAGTACATTTTACAGTGGATACTTTTTACTTTTACTTCACTGCATTTGAGAGCAGTATCTGTACTTTCTACTCCACCACATTTTTGAACAGGGCTGAAAATGTAAAAGTACTTTTCACATGTTTTGAGGGGTTATTTTTACCATGTTCGTGGAATCATCCTGACTGGAGTTCAAGCTTCGGCTTTGAACAAAAATGAATACACAAAATTAAAGAAATTAAAAAAAAAAAAAAATTAAGAAATTGATTTGTATTGTTACTGTTGAACAAAATATGTTTTGTTTTTTTTTTTTTTTACTATCTCCTTACATTTAACACTTGTGTGAAATACTTTTTTACTCCTAAAGTACATTTTTAAACAGGCACTTAAATACTTTTACACAGATACATTTGTTCATGTGACACTTTTACTTTTACTTGAGTAACTTTTTGACTCTGTATTTGTACTTTTACTTAAGTAACAAAACAGAGTACTTCATTCAGCACTGGATTTGAGTGACTTTATAAAACATGTACAGGAAGTATACTAGAAATGTATCTGCAGAACACAGTGCTGGGAATAAATAAGTATTATGTCATCCCAAAGACATTTTGTGTATTTATTTATTCATGTATTTACTTTTTTATTTATTCATTCATTTATTTGACAAGAATGAAAAATGATCCCAGCCCAATGATCCTAACTTTTCACAATATTTGAATTTTTTTTTTTTTTTTTAATCATGTTTGTGGTAACATCCTGAGTTCAAGCTTCGGCTTTGAGCAAACAAAATAAATACGCAAAATTCATATGAAAGATTAAGAAATGGATATCACAAATTAACAAATACTTTTACTTTTTACTCTTAAAGTACATTTTTAAACAGGTACTTAAATACTTAGGTAGATTTTTTTCATGTGACTTTTACTTTTACTTGAGTAACTCTTTGCCTCCGTATCTGTACTTTTACTTTACAAAACTACTACAAAACTACTTTATTCACCTCTGGCACCAGGACTGTGCAGAAATATCATAATATCGATATATATAGTGATACTAAATTTGATGATACAGTATCGATATCACGGGCTGCTGTATTGATATATCGCCAAGAGTATTTTTAGGTGTATTTTGTGGCTTGTTTAGGGGAGAAAACACATACTTTCACTTTCATGGGTCGTGTACAGAGACTCCAGACTGTCTGAAATTGTAGATTTGAATCATTTTATTAGAAATTTAAAGAAGTACAAGTTAGATAATCAAATGTGTCGATATCACTCTGGCTCATTTGTCCTGTTCTGTTTCACTCTAAAAACCTGCACATAATGATTTTTTACTGATAGTTTTACAATGTAATTATAATGAACTGTGTATTTTAATGTGTGTTCTGCCCCGGGACTGCAGAGGGAAAGTAGCAGTAGCTAAATCTGGTACAAATCATCTTTTGTTTTGTAAGATTGATGAATTTGTACATGGTGCCTGACAAATAAAGAAAGAGAAAGAAAAGAATAAGGGTCTGGATTGCTTTTTTACTCAACCATATTGAATAAATTTGAATTATATCATATTGTATCAAATCGAAAGTGCACTGTACCGAGGTATGTATCATATCGTGGCCTATGTATGTTCATGTATGTAAGATGAACTGCGACATAGCGAGGGACAACTGTACCTCGCTATATCGCGGTTCATCTTTCACTGTTTCGCTGATTTTTTTTTTTACAGTGTATGATCGTGCATTGTGTTCTGCGTCCTGATTGGCTGAGGGACTGTAGACCATTGTCCATCAGTCTCCTCCGTGTCTCATGTACAGTACAGAATGTGTTCACCCAATTTACATAAATGTTCAATCGCAGTGTGACTCTTAAGTGCTGTATGTTTGCAAGTTTTCTCCCCGACAAAACCCACAAAGTCGATGAAACGTTCTGCACCGACAAATTTCAGAAACGCTTTGGACTTAAGTGTTTCTGTGCACGGAGAGGCGCCTCTGTGGATACCGCTGGAGCAGAGACACGAGAACAACACTTTTAAAGCATCATCGAGGAAGAGGGAGAGAATATACGAAGGTTTGAACTTTGAGAGTGTTTAAACAAGAGAGAAATGTGAGAAAATGTTAATGCCTGTGTGAGAAAAGTGTATAAAGTGTGTGGTGAGGGGTTTTACAGCCTTAAAACATATAATAATTGTAAAAAATTTGCGGATTTCGCCTGTTGGGGGTTGTTTTTAGAACGTAACACCGGCGATAAACGAGGAACCACTGCACATCAGCTCGAGAACCTCTTGATGATAGCCAGCTCTGCTCACTGCCGTTTTCAGAAACCTTTAAGATGACAAAAGGCTGGAGAAACATCTGAGTCTGCATGTTAAAGGCTCATACTCACAGGACATGGTGAGTGGTGAGCTCATGTGTGTGAGGCACGAACACGCACCAGAGTGTCCCCGGGACGAGAGCACCGCATGATGTAGGAAACGATACATCAAACCACGTCCTGTGTGCACGGGCCTTTCAAGGTCGTAGATTACCCAAAATTGACTCTCAGATCTTCACTCACCGGTCCATTTATGTTATGAAATAGAAAATGCAGCCAATCCAACACACCTCCCCGCTGTTCCCCTCAGGATTTCAGCCGGCTGCTGTCAAAGAGGCGTCTGTAGCAGCTCCACTCTCCCTGTCCTCTGAAGAGTACCCCAAGGAAGTGTTTTTTACCCACTTCTAAAGTCACCTGGATATCAGATTTTGCCCTATTACATCCTGCATAATCCACTATTTTAAGCTCAAGGCAGAATCTCATATGGAAGAGCCCGAGAGATGTCACGTCGTGGAAGTTTTACCTTTAGTTCAGTAGAGATCGGCATTTCCAGGGCTGGAATTATCCAAATGATTCTAGTGAAGGTGTGTGGAGTTTAAAAACACAGTGGAGCACTTCCTGTTTTACCACATGATGACATCACAAGGTGGAGTGATTTCATTTTGAGAGAACTCAGACTAGACTTACACCGGCCTTTGCTCTCCATCCGAAATTATAACATCATTAAATCCTAGAACGTGAGCTCGACCTGTGTCCTTTTTGTCAGCCTTTGCATTTTGCCTGGATTATTGCGTCACAGGTAAAGATGCAGACTTTTCTCCTGTGCAGTTTTTACCATGGACTTTACAGGGGGACAAAGAAATACAGTAATTTTTCTTCTTAAATTCACGCAGTTGGGCCGAATTATAAAACAACATGGAGCCAAGTTGCGTATTAAAATTACTTATCTCTATCTCTTCTTGAGTCCCAAAGGTTTCCCTGGAATAACAGCCTAAAATGGTTGTGTTTTGAGTTCAGACAGTTCTATTCTTTTAAAAGTGTGCATGTTTTCCACAAACTGTCACTGAACTGATGTAAAACTATGATAAATATAACTATATTTCGTATATAAATATACTATTCCACCAAAACCACATCAGAATTTGAAAAACATGGAAACCTGTGTTAAGCATTTTAAGACTCACACAGAGTTATATAGACGTCTCCTTCTACCCTCCATCTGAAAATATGATCTCACATCAAATTAGAATGGGAACGCAACATTTCTGTATTACCATTGCATTTTGCCTGGATTGTTGCGTCATAGGTAAAGATGCAGCGCTGTTTTTAAGTTATAAAATGTGAAATACTTATCCAAATGTGACCAAAAGCATATTTATAAGGGAATTAAAGCCATGCTACTGGATAATATGTGTCTTTTAAAATCTGCATTGGGTTGACTGAAAATTCTACGCTGTGTGAGAACTCAATCCCTCTATCTAAAATCTAGAAGAAAAAAAAACACGGCTCCCAAAAATGTGTGTAACCGTAGGATACATTCATTTCACAGATGCTGAACAGTGTGGCTCCTCTCCCTCCAAAAACACTTTAACCATCCAACGTGAGTGAGTCTTTCCTGGTGTGTAGAGGAGGAGGCGGTGGGCAGAGGAGCCGATGACGTCCAGCTTAACACACAGTCCAAATATGGGCCTCCAGCAGAGACGAGGGAAACAGAGACGACAGACATAGTTTTCTACCACTGAGAAAGAATGGACCTGGTTTGTGGCGAGTTTATTTGTACAGCACAATTCATCTACAAAGTAATTCAAAGTGCTTCACAGAATAAGAAAGATGTTAAAATCACACAAATCAAAACATCACAAATAATCATCATAAAGTTAACATTAAAGGAGAAAAGTGCAGAATAAAAACCTTTCAGTCATATGCGCAGTTAAACAGAACCGTTTTGAGCCTGGATTTAAACACTGTCAAAGTCGAGGCCTGTCTCACATCTTCAGGACTGTTCCAGGTTTTAGCTGCATAAAACTGAAACACTGATTCTCCATGTTTAGTCCTGACTCTGGGACCAGCAGGAGTTGGGTCCCTGAAGTCCTCAGAGTGTGAGATGGTTCATGTGGCTCTAACATGTGGGAGATGTTCTTTGGTGCTGGTCCATGGAGAGACTTGTTCACACAGAGCTGCTTTAAAGTCTCTGAGCCACAGGAGCCAGAGCAGAGACTTGAGCACAGGACACATGTGTGAAGTACTTCCTGGTTCTAGTCAGGACCCGAGCAGCAGTGTTCTGGATGTACTGTAGTTGTCTTAATGCTCGTTTAGAGAGGCCAGTGAGCAGGACGTTACAGTAGTCTAACCTACTGGAGACAAACACATGGATAAGTCTCTTTAAGTCTGGTTTTCACAGTATATCCTTGATTTTTATAATATTTTTAGATGGTAAAAAGCTGCAGATGTTATTGATTTGATGTGGTTGTTAAAGTTCAAGTCTGAGTTCATTATTACCCCTAGATTTCTTGCCTGATTTGAACTGACTCCTGACACTTTCTCTATGTTTCTTTGGGCCATATCTAGTGGTCAATATCTCTGTAATTACTACTTGGAAAAAAAACATTCAAAGTTCAAAAAGTTGCATTCACATCCTCAAAAACACACCTGGAGTTGGGTTTTGTTTCATTCACACCCCTTTATAGTTAGTCTGTCTGCATCTCCAAAGCTCAAAATGCTCTGTTCCACCTTGTGATGTCACACAGTGGTAGTTTTCAAGTTTTACCTTTAGTTCAGTCCAGATTGTCAATTCCAGGTTTAAAATCATCTAAATGATTCTAGTGAAGGTGTATGGAGTTTATTAACACAGTGGAGCTCTTCCTGTTTTACCGCAAGACATCACAAGGTGGAGAACGTGAGCTCAACATCTCAACATTTTACCTGGATTATTGCGTCGTAGGTAAAGATGCGGACTTCTCCTGTGCAGTTTTCAAGTTCAAGACATTATTTTAAGTTATAAAATGTGAAATACTTATCCCAAAAGCATATTTATGAGGGAATTAAAGCCTCACCACTGCAAAATGTCTTTAAAATCTACTGCTCTTCGTATAAAATCTCGAAAGAAGAAAAGAAAACCTTGGAAATAGCAAAAAAACACAGACAAAACCTCGGAAAGTTCCCGAACCCTTTGGGACAGCTGACTGATGATGTCCTAAGGCTTCCTCCAGGTCCAATGGAATTCCAGCTTCATCCACTTTAACGGGATTTGGGTGATTTTAACTTGCTCCGGGCTGGATTCTCCAATGTTAGAAAGTGACAGAAAGTGCGTGAGTAGTTGCGGTTTGGAGGAGGTAGTGAGGAGAAAATGGCCGCAGCCTCGTCCCTCTTCTGCTCTCGGGCTCAGACTAAACACCGGAGCAGGTCTGAGGAGAGCGCTGAGTGATGATCTAACTCTCTCGTCTAAGTGTTTGGGGTTTTTTTTTCCCTCAAGTACACTTTTCCCAGTTTTTGAGTTTGCGTTAACTTCTACAACTTGAGTAACTTTTTGGACAAATGTGTATTTTAAGAGTTGGTATATCATTGTTAAAAGTTTTGCTCCAACTCTTTTTTTTTTCTGCGATTTCTCTGAAAATTCATGTTATCCATAAGTTAAGTCAAAAGAAAAATGATAAAACGATAAAACGAAGAGAACAATAGGGCCAGTCAGGATGCTAATAGGTGTGAAATCACTCGTTAGGGGCTTGAATGACTACGCTAAGTACGCACACTTATGGGAGCACAGTAGACCTAGCCTGCAAACAGAAACAATATGTAGACAATTGAGTTTCAGTGTAGTTTTCTTTTCTTTTTTTAATTTCGAGCACAGGTACACCTAAAGCACATGTCACAAACTGTTCATATACAAGCTCGAAAAGGAGTGGGAAAAAGAAAACTTGTCCCAACCTTATCTTCCATCAGGACACACATCAACTGCTTTGATATGCTTCCTATTCCACTGGAGGACAAAAAGAAAAGGGGAAAAGAGAAAAAAAAAGAATACATATATACCTATACACATATACACACACATATATACACACATACATATACACACATACACATACATACATATACAAACACATAGACTCTTTCTTTTCATGACAATACGACTCTTTCTGTATTCAGAACATGAAAACTTTGGCATTGCATTTGTTTTAAATCCAGAACATTCCACAGTTTCGCCGCACACACACAGTCACACAAAACTCTGACTGTTGTTGAGTGGTTCGAACATTAGGTAGAATCAAATTTTCATCTCAAATAGCAAGATCTCTCTTTAAGAACAAAACACTTTTCCACGTTACATGGTAAAAACTTATCGAAGGCTTTGAGTGATATAATTACAGTATGATATTTTAGTAATTT
Organism: Periophthalmus modestus; assembly: GCA_019594935.1. Lineage (NCBI taxonomy): Eukaryota > Metazoa > Chordata > Actinopteri > Gobiiformes > Gobiidae > Periophthalmus > Periophthalmus modestus. The sequence goes on along the minus strand of JAIEZT010000068.1, from coordinate 19,418,874 downwards.
GAGAAAAGATTGGTAGTTTTCAGGATGTAGTCAGACTCCCAAATAGGGGCCAAGCACAGACGGTACATATATAAATGGACATAGCTAACCTGCTAGCCGCCACGTTCCAAACAGGAAGTGATCACGGGTGTGCTACAATTCACTTTGCATTGAAAAACTGTATCGGGCGTGTTGCTTCACCTCAGGAGGCTTCAGGGGTTAAGCCTCTGAGTCACGTCCCGGGCGGGAGTCGCGAGTGTGGGTCGGAGTTTCCACGTCTGCCGGGTCCCTCACCGCAGAGCTGGACTCACGTGGAACGAGACAAAGAGATGGGCTCCTGTTTAAATAATATGTTGTCGAATGGAAAAGTTCAAACTGTTTTTAGTGGCCTACATTTGTTTTACTGCTTTTAAAATGATGTCATCGTCTGAACTTGTAAACTGCGGAAGAGAAAAGTACACGTGAATTCATTTGAACGGCATTACGTGTACATTATCTCGACTTTTCAGAGCATTTTAACCAGGTTACAGTCGTTTCCTTCTCATTTACCTTCTCCAAGTTGTTTTTGGAGTGATTCGTGGATGTTTTTAGATGAATATTGCCATTAAAAATCTTCAAATTCTAACATAACGATCCACGAGGTCATGGATTATAACTATAGAGCCGACACAACCACACTGGGTCTCCTTTAAGGTCTGTCTGTAGCCTGCATTAGACGCTTGATGGTGAAAAATCCATAGCTTTTATATTTCCCAGCTTCTTACTGTCTCAAAAAAACTGAATTTGTTCGATTTTCAGTGGTCCGAAGTTATTCCTCATGTATTCACGGCGTCCTAATTAGCGAGGAGATTATAAGCGCTTTTCGCCACTCTCAGAGACCAGAGCGGAGTTTGGCTGTCATAGTAACGCTAACAACAACTAGCATGCTCACACGCACTTCCTGTTTATTGGACAAAGAAATGCAGATGCAATAAAATTAGATGCAGGAAGCACACAGCGGATGTATTTTGACCTCAAAAGCTGCTTATACGATATATCTGTATGGAAAAAAAATATGGAAAAATATCAGGTACAGGGCGTTTAATACACTTAATATTATGTCCACCGCCCGGGCAAAAAAAAATGTTACACACTCTAATATTTCGTTGCCATCGGGGAAGAAATTCAGTATATTCAGGTGTCAGCTGACCTCATTCTTTGACCACAGACTGTTACTGAACCTAGACCTGACTCGTACCTATAGACTCATATCTTTTTGCTTAGTTAAATCCACTTGACAACCTTTTTTTTTTATGGCCAAGCAGTGTGTATTTAAGTAAAACAGTAAAAATATTCATACCCCTTCGGCTTTTCCATTTCTAATGCAGACGACTTTTCTTTTCTAATTATAACTTAATGACTCACGGTCTCATAAATTATAAATCCACACAATATGTCTGCTTCAAACTGTATGTAGCCTGCACTCTTACAGTTTTGAGATCACGACTGAACCGTACGAGTTTTTCTCAATCCCAGTTTATGGACAGGCCTCATGTGAAAAGCTGAGAACCTCCAGAATTCAGTCACTGAGCTGCAAAAGACCGAATTATAACATAAATAACTTGGTCGTCGTGTATCAGTAAAAGCTATATTTAATTTGAACATGTTCTCGAATCTGGGGACACAAAAAGGTCGTATCAAATCAGAGTCTAGCATACTGCTCCTTTAGGTTTAGACTTGTTTTAGACTTTAGATCTGTCACTACTTCCTCCATCCTTTCACATTTTCACCATTAAGAACCACTACTTTCCCCTCTATCCTCCTTGTCATCATTAAAACCTGCTTGACACGAACCAGCCCTGCACATGTTACGTAAACCGCTGTGAAGGTAGCCCCTCTCGTAATCCCGCTAGCTAAAGTCATTAGCGATGTTTCCATGGTTAAACCCTCCCGAAGGAGCTACCTCGCTCCTCTTACCCAGAACTCGGCTCCCCAGGCTCGGTGATGACTTTTTCCCCTCTCTCCCTGAAAATCCTAGAAAAGATAAACATCCTGGGAGGCTACGGCGGGATTAGCGGCGAGGGGGTGTGGTGGTGGGGGTGGTGGTGGTGGTGGGGGGTTCGCGGATGCCCGGGTTCCCATGGTGAACAGGGTAAACAGTAGATTTGACGATAGAGCCAAAACACACGTGGCTGTTAGAGTCACTGCATTAGGCGCCTGATGGTCCGATGTGGATTTTCACTATTTAAAGGTCCATAGATTTTATATTTCCCAGATTTCAGCCGTAAAAAAACCCAGAACTGGTTCATTTTAAACAGTTTGCAGTGGTCCAAAGTTATCCCTCACTTACCTTCTGCATTCAGAGCGTCCTAATTATTCACATAGATGAGTTTATAAGGGCTTTTCACTACTTTCAGAGCTGAGTTTTGCAGTCACGGTAAAGCTCACAGCAACTAGCATGCTAACGCGGACTTCCTGTTTCTCCAGCAATAGACTTACTTTGACCTCAAGAGCTGCTTATATAATATATCTGTACTGGGGAAAGACACATATATGGAAAAAAAACAGGTACAGGGCCTTTAATCCAGTTAATATTATGTATATGCAAATAAAACATTAAAATATTCAAACCTAATTTTGGGGAATACACAATACCACATCTATAATTCCACGAAAGAGTGACACAGTTCAAACAAGGCTAAAAACAATAGCTTTAGGTGCGTTTTAGTGCAGCTGTCGACACTTAAAGGTCCTATATTACGCAAAAAATTGACTCTTTTGAGCTTTAAACCATGTTATAATGTTGCTACTCGATCAAAAATATACCTAGAGTTGTGTCTTTTTTCATTCACACACTTTTGAGTAACTTTTTATTATTAGTCCGTCTACGTCTCCAAAGCTCAAAACGCTCTGTTCCACCTTGTGATGTCATGAAGTGGTAGTTTTCAAGTTAACAGCTCCTTTTACCTTTAGTAAATCCACTTCCTGGATTATCACCTGATGACATCACAAGGTTGGACCAATCGTTTTGAGACTTGGTGAGAGCGACTTAAAAGGATGACTCAAAGGTCCATGGAAAAATGCACTCACACACACACACACACACACACACACACACACACACACACACACATTTGCGTTCCTTGCTTCCTAAACTAAACCATACAATACTTAATTCTACTCGCCGAACTTCGACCTAAACCCTGTCCTAAACTCTACGCTAACATGTAGAGGACCACGTGAGTGAACTCGCTCCCGTTCGGCTCCTCTTCCGCCACTTCTGCACATGTGGTTACTGTTTACAAAATCGTAAACACATCACACAGTTGTGCGTTCAAAGGCCTCCGCAGTTTTACACCAAAAGCACTGGCCAAAAAGCAAGAGTTAGATTAAAATATGAAGCTTTTTCCCTGCAGATTTTAGGCTTTTAATCAACGTGAACAAAAACGCCAAAAAGTGAAATAAGCCTAAGAATAATAAGAATAAACAGGGCACTAGCTTATACATTTCATCTGAGTTCTTCTCTCAAACTAAAAACACTCTGTTCCACCTTGTGATGTCATCATGTGGTAATACAGGAAGTGCTCCACTGTGTTTTTAAACTCCATAAACACCTTCACTAGAATCATTTCAGACCTGGAATAACCGATCTCGACTGAACTAAAGGTCAAAACTAGCTGTAAATTTGAAAACTACCACTTCATGACATCACAAGGTGGAACAGAGCATTTTGAGCTTTGGAGATGTAGTCAGACTGATAATAAAAGATTAGTCAAACATGCGTGAATGAAACAAAACACAACTCCAGGTCTGTTTTTGAGGAGGTAACAACATTATGACATGACTGAAAGCTCACAAGAGTCAGATTTGCATAATTACGTAGTTAAATAAGACGTTTAAGTAGCAAAAACACAACTCCAGCTTCATTAAACGTTACAACACTGCATGGGGCCTTTAGCTCCGACTCTTTCTCCACCCCCTCTCTCCTCTGCATATGTTTTGTATCGACATTTGCAAAGCTTCCAAACATACAGCTGCGTTCCAGAGAAAGTGAACTGTTTGTGGTTTGCACTGTACGGAGACTCCATGGGGGGGCAGAGGGGGAGGGGCATGGCGGCGGGGTTGGGGGGGGTCTTTTTGTGGTTGTCTGAGGCCTGGGGGATTGGCAGAAGGTCCCTCCGTTTTTCCACTGGAACGAGAAGCCTCTGCACACGGCCCTGCAGCAGCAGCAGCCTCAGAGTCACCCCACAGTACAGTGTTGTTCTGTTGAAATTTGAAGTTTATTGAAGGTCTTCTGTACTGCTATTACTGCTACTGCAACTCTGCCTTTACTGTACTACTACTACTACTACTACTACTACTACTACTACTACTAATAGTCTCAACTTGAAAGTTTGTTGAAGGTCCTATCTACTACTACTACTATTACTACTACTGCTGCTACTACTACTAGTGCTACTACTATAATATTACTGCTTCTGCTACTTTCCTTTTTCTCCTATTACTACTGCTACTATTACAACTGAGTGATCAGATCCACTGACCTACAGGTTGGTGGTGTGATTCCAGCTCTCACACATGAACACTGTTGTTGTGTCCTTGGCCCAGTGTCTGCGTGCACTCGTGTATGAAGGTGTGTGAACGACTTCATGTACAGTGCCTTGAGTGTCAAGAAGGTGGAAAAATGCTACATAAAAATGTGACCACTTACCACCAACTACTACTTCTGTTGCTGCTACTTCTACAAGTAGAGATCAGATCTGCTGCTAATAGTCATTAAAGTCATAAAATGGAAAAAATAAATAAATAAATGAAATGAAAAATGAATGATAAATAAATAATAAGAATAATAATAATCATCATGTATACAAATAATAAATAATTAATATAATGTAATATACAATACTATAAAACTATTATTATTGTTATTATGTTATTATTATTTTTTATATAGTTTTTAATTGATTTATTATTTTTATATATATTTATAAAAAATATAAATATACAGAAAAAATCTATATTATTTTTATATATATTTATTAAAAAAAAAATTAAGTAATAATACAATACATATTATTATTATCATCATCATTATTATAATTATTATTATAATTATTTTTATTATTATTATTATTATCATTATTAGTATTAGTATCATTTTTTTTTATTATTATTATTATTATTATTATTTATTTTTTTATTTATTTATTTAATTTCATTTTATTTCTTGTCTCTTTTAGCACTATCCAGCACCGGGTCTACACTAACCATTATCAGTCACTCGTGTAAGCACCTTGTATTTCTAACCTGCTATAATCAGGCTCTTTTGTCACAGGGATCTGTTCCATTGTATCCTCCTTGGGCCTCGTGTCTCACATTCATCTGATCCTGATACTTCCTGGGCCCTACTTCTGTATCTCTGTGACAGTTTATTCAGGCGTGATAAACGTCATATCTGCAGTGATGAGATGTTGGGTGGTGGGTTTCATGTTCTCCACATCAGAGTGACATCGTGTTGAACGTAATGAGTCTGAAACTATCACCATCCTTCATTTTTTAATAACTTTAATGTTTCACTGAGAAAATTGGTTCTTCATTTCAAATTTGCTCAAGTAATTAGCTTAAGCAGTGCCTGGTTTGGACACAGGAAACGGTGATTTATTTTAAGGGGAAGTAGGTTTGCACATGTGTGTTATAATTGATATATATGCTGTTACTACTACTACTACCACGATGACTACTACTACTACCACTACCATGATGTCTACTACTATTATACTACCACAGTGATACTACAAATGGTACTACTCTACTACCACGATGACGACTATTACTACAATGACTACTACTACCACTACCATGATGACTAGGAATACTACTACTACTAACACTACCATGATGACTAGGACTACTGCTACTACCACTATCATGATGACTAGGAGTACTACTACTACTAACACTACCATGATGACTAGGACTACTACTACTACTACCACTATCATGATGACTAGAAGTACTACTATTACCACTATCATGATGACTAGAAGTACTACTACTACTACCATGATGGCCACTGCTACTACTAATACTAAGTACTAAGTAGTTAAGTGTCTTGCCCAAGGACAGTATTCATCTGTGGAGCTGGAATCGCACCTCCAACCTGTGGATCAGTGGATCTGACGCTCAACCAGTGACGTTTACATCTACAGCAGGAATCGAACCGCTAACCTTCGGATCAGTGGACAAACGCTCGACCAACTGAGCCACTGTCGCCCTTTTCGTCTGAATATAATATCTTAATTTCCTTCTATTTAATTTGTTTTGAATCATTTTACATTTTCAGCTACACTAAATGTAATTGACAACATATTAGTCCCAGATCTATTTTCCAAATCTTGATTTCATGGTTAATTCTTCCATTTCGTACAATTTAGTCTCTAATTCTTCCCATTTTATGTCGGGTGCATCAGTTCTTTGCCAATTTTCAGTAATTTTTCCCATCAGTCTGCTTAATGGGTCAAATATAAATTTCTTATTAAACAATCTATTTAGTTCTTCTACTGGAATCTTCCCAAAAGTCTTTTATCGCCTTGAACACGACTCTGCGTTGGACATATTTTTATATACGATTCAAGACCCCGAGATCCTTAAACTCCTCCACTACTCGCTCGAATCTACGTTCCTACCCTCACCTGTGGCCATGAGCTCTGGGTAGTGACCGAAAGGACAAGATCGTGGATACAAGTGGCCGAAATGGGCCGCAGGATGGCTGGGCGCTCCCTTAGAGACAGGGTGAGGAGCTCGGAGTAGAGCCGCAGCTCCTACACGTCGACGGGAGCCAGCTGAGGCGGCTCGGGCATCTTTTCAGGATGCCTCCAGGACGCCTCCCTGGAGGGGTGTTCTCGCCATGTCCCAGCAGTAAAGGGCGAGGACACGCTGGATGGACTGGGAACGCCTTGGAGTCCCACCAACCTAGAGGATGTATCTGGGGGTGAAGGAAGTCTGGGAGTCCCTGTTCAAACTGCTGCTCCCCGATAAGCAGAAGAAAATGGATGGATAGATGGTTTTACGATTCATGATCTTCCAAGAAAATTCCTTCCAGTTCCCTGAATGTTGCTGTTCAATGGATGTTCATAATAATCAGTTCCCAGTCTACTTCAAATATGGTAAAACGCCACATTTTTACCTAACGCTTTTCCACTTTTGAGGCACTCAAAGCTCTTTACATCAAGGAACCGCTCACACATCCATACACCAGTGCACACAGACACTAGGGGCGAGGACGTTAAGTGTCTTACCCAAGGACAACACAGCAGCTTTCAACTGTGGGAGCTGAAATCTTCCAATCTGCGGGTCAACGGATCTGACCGATTCACCAACGATGTTTCATGTCGAGACCGGGATTAGAACCACCAACGACGAGCGCTCTACCAACTGAAGTACCACCGAATTAACAATTGAAGGTTGGTTTTCCCATTCGTTTTACTTTATCGAAGCTTTGTTGTCTCGTTATCGCGTAGGTCTGTGGAAGTAAAACGTCCAGAGGTTTTGTTCGGACATGAGGAGTTTGAGATGCACCTGAACATGATCCAATGATGAAAAATACTATTGTGTAATACCAGGATGTAGGCTGCTGGTGTTTTTGAATGGTTATTAATAGAACAAAAGGAGAAGTGACACAATGAAGCCAAGATGAATACTGTGATCTGAATACTGCACTGAATACTGTGATCTGAATACTGCACTGAATACTGTGATCTGAATACTGCACTGAATACTGCACTGATGGAGTATTTGATAAACATAGAGGATGAGTGTAGCATCACTCTATCTACTACTACTACTACTACTACTACTACTACTACTACTACTACTGAGTGTAGCATCACTCTATCTACTACTACTACTACTACTACTACTTCTACTAAGACTGCTACTTTATGGCTGCTGCTGCTGACTTAAAAATGTACTACTACTACTACTACTACTACTACTATCACCTATTACTATGAACTAAGAAAGTACTACTACTAGTACTACAACTACTACTACTACATATTTTTTATTATGACCTAAAAATGTACAACTACTACTACTACTACAGTCACCTATTGCTATGGCCTAAAATGTACTATTTCTACTAACTACTACTACTACTACATATTTTTATTATAACCTTAAAATTTACTACTACTACTACTATTATGATGAGGACGACTACTACTACTACTGCTACTATTACTACTACTACTGCCACTACTACCTATTATTATGACCTAAAAGCATACTACTACTACCACCTATTACTATGACTTAAAAATGTACTACTACTACTACTACTACTACTACTACTACTACAACTACTACTACATATTTTTTATAATGGCCTCAAAATTTACTACTACTACTGTTATGACAATGACAACTACTACTACTTCTACTACTACAACCTATTAGTATGACCTAAAAAAAATACTACTACTACTTCTACTACTACAAACTATTAGTATGACCTAAAAAAATATTACTACTACCTCTACTACTACAACCTATTACTATGAACTAAAAACGTACTACTACTACAACAACTACTACTACTACATATTTTTATAATGACCTAAAAATGTACTACTACTACTGTTATGACAATGACAACTACTACTACTTCTACTCCTACGACCTTTTAAACACTCTGTTCCACCTTGTGATGTCATCATGTGGTAATACAGGAAGTGCTCCACTGTGTTTCTAAACTCCATAAACACCTTCACTGGAATCATTTGGATCATTTCAGCTGTGGAATTGCCGATCTCTCCACTGAACTAAAGGTAAAAGAACTTGAAAACTACCACTTCATGACATCACAAGGTGGAACAGAGCGTTTTGAGCGTTTTGAGATGTAGACAGACGAGGTCCTAATTAATCCGTGTGCTGTCATCATTGTAATCAGCCTGCCTCCTGCGCCCGAGGACTCCTCTAAAAACTCCCTGCTCTGAATTATACATGCCAAAGAGTGAAATTAATTAGACAAAATGTAACTGGATAAAGTTATGAGTGAACTAGGCGCCATTTTGGATCAGACAGTCCACTGAACTTTTGATTTCCGGTTTAATCATACAGTGAGGAGATGATATTAGGAATTTATGAGCTCCGAAAGTAAATGAGAAAGAAGCGTGGCTCATTTGGGGCTTAATTAATCATTTGTTAATTGCTAGCTTGGATTGCTAACGTACCTATACCTGATTTTTGTCGATGTATTTGTGCAAAGTGTGTCATGCCCCGCTGCAGATATGTCGTATAATCCGCTCTTAAAGTCAAAAAAAGTCTACTGTGTACTGTTTATTTATGTATTTATGAAGTGTGTTATTGTCCAAGAGTCAGATCGGGCACTGTTAGCATGCTAGTAGTTGCAAAACGCAGCTCTGGACTCTGGCAGTTTTGAAATGTGCTTATAAACTCATCACGGTGAATGATTAGGATGTTCAGAATGCTTAAGGAATGACTGCTGAAATTTTCTGTTTTTCATGTTTTTAAGACGGTAAAAATCAGGTAAAAAAATGGAAGATGATTAAAGGTGCAGTGTGTAACTTTTTTCACTTGCCGTGTTTAAGGTAAATTTGGAATAAGCTTTATTTTCAAACTCAACTGCTTCACTTTCAACTTCATTTTAAAGAACTATATAAACTATTATAAACTGCAAAATGAGAAATACAAGTTTAGAGTTAAAGGTGCACTATGAAACTTTTCTGGTGTGGAGTCTATCGCAGAAGTGGGCAAACTACGGCGCGGGGGCCACACACGGCTCATTGGGCTGATTAATCCGGCCCACTGAACACGACCAAATTATATTAAAACAGGTAAAGGTAAATCAACTTACCTTTCTCCTGTGATGCCAATGTTTTCCCAATAGATGGCGCACTTCAGCTTCATCAGCCTTGTTCGCCTGTATCACTCTCTTATTCTCTTATCGGCCTTTCTGCAAAAATGAGCTTATCAAAGAAAAGAAGTGGATACTGAGCACCGACAATGATATATTTTTTCACTTAAGTCCGATCAAAGGCTGTGAGTCGAATACGCCAAGAAACTGTTGTGGTTTTCAGAGGAAACGTGCGGCTACGGCTCAGAGGTTGGCAGCCAATTTACAAACTCAGCAACATTTTTTTCCACAGTGACTGAAGAGTCAAGCACCAAAGTAAGTTTTGTGCTGCATCACATCAGCTGAACTTCAGTTTTTCTGCTGCGTTTGATGTAACAAGTGGTTGATCTTTTGGCGCTTGATAAAACTGAATGTGAGTTTTTCTGCTGTGTTTATTTCACTGAAATTTAATAAATTAATTATTTATTTAATTAATGCATAACATAACGTAATAGTTGGATGAAATATTAACTTTGAACTAGAGGTATCCAGCTAAATCTATGCAGGGGATGCAAAATTCCACAGCAGGGTGTAAAATCCTTTATTTTCAAGACGACATTTTGTCCATCATCTCCTGGTTTCTCCGACTGGTTCATGCCACTGATCTGGACCTTCTCCGTTCTTCAGCTTTATTCTCTCAACTGGTGATAGTTGTAGGATTTTTGGTACAAATGAAAAAGTGCTATTCCCTGACTGATGCTGCACAGGTCTTTTTTTGTGATGAAGAGAGTTTATGGCGAGAGTTTACACCACAGCTCCCATTGAGCTCTGAAGTTTTCCAACGTAGAAGTCTTTTTTTTTAAGTCGTTTTAGATGAATATTGCGATTTAAAACGTCTAAATGATAACATAATGGTGTCAGAGATTATCACGATACAGCAGACACAAGCACAATATGCCTTCTATAACTCTATGCATGGAAAACACGTTGTAGTTTACTGAAGAGTGAAGCAGTTGAAATGAGTTGCTTCAGATGTATCTAAGTGAGACCATCTGAAAGAACTGTCCATTTTCTCCAAGCTCAGGCTCAGACGCTCCGAGTCTCCAGTGACAGATATAGAGCAGACTGAACGGTTCTCTGCAGACACATAACTGCAGATTGAAAAGACTCCTCTAGAGACAACTGGGCTTTTTATAACCACGTCGCCCCCTGGTGTCCACTATGCTCACATAACAAATGAGCTGCATGTCTTAGCTGTATAAAGTTCGAACCTAAAGCTGCTTTTAGCTTTTGTGGAGACTCACACCGATGCAGGATTGTACATAGACATTTAAGTAACAACAGGTATTTGGAAACGTGAATTGGATGTTTTAGTTTGAACTTTTTTCAATAGTTTTGGAGTAAAAACGATTCATTTCTCACCCAAGAGGCTTCAGTTCTGACAGAGTTCTGTAAGTCACTGCCTTATATCTGTCTGAAGGGAGGAGCTAACTACGCTGAAAACGCACAAATCAATTCTTGCATTCCTTTTTCAACCCAACAGGCTTCAAGAGTTCTGTAGTCACTGCCTTATATCTGTCTACAGTCCTATTTTTTTACAGTAAGGAGTATCTTTTATTAAAGTCCAGAGCGTAGAGTGTACATAGAAGTTCAGAAAATGGAGGTATAGCGGCTAAATTGAAGCCAAGCTCCATATTTGGAAATCCGGGTGCATAACCAAAGAGCCAATCAGGAGTGAGGTTGTTGAAGGTACTCGCCCCTTCCTGCCCGTACTGCTGGTTTAACAGGGGGCGGGTGCTTAGCTACAATGATTTGATTGATTGACAGCTGTTAATCAAACATGTTGCTAACACCACGGACACGACCTCGGGGAAAGAAGGCCCGTATTGTTTGTGCGTTATTGTTGTAAGCATATGGATAAAATTGCAAAATAATCAAAATGCCCCCATGCTAGCTTCTTATTTGGAGCGCAGTAGTTAGCAGGTTAGCTTTGTCCTTTTATGTATACAGTCTGGAAGGATTACATAGACATCTTTAATTTGAACTTTAGCCCTGCCCACTCCTTTCTACCACTTTGATATTGCACCACGACACAGAATGAACTGTATGGGGAAACCTCGTGAAGTTGTTTGGTTGGTTTTTTTCTTTGTTAGGAGTTTGGGTTTCCTCCTTGGTTACAAGCTTGGTTTCCTTGGTTACGAGTTTGGTTTTCCTCATTATGAGTTTGGTTTTCTTGGTTATGAGTTTGGTTTCCTTGGTAAGGCGTCTGGTTTCCTTGGTTACAAGTTTAGTTTCCTTGGTTACGAGTTTGGTTTCCTTGGTTACAAGTTTAGTTTCCTTGGTTACGAGTTTGGTTTCCTTGGTTACAAGTTTAGTTTCCTTGGTTATGAGTTTGGTTTCCTTGGTTACAAGTTTGGTTTCCTTGGTTACAAGTTTGGTTTCCTTGGTTACGAGTTTGGTTTCCTTGGTTACAAGCTTGGTTTCCTTGGTTACGAGTTTGGTTTTCCTAATTATGAGTTTGGGTCCCATGGTTACAAATTTGGTTTCCTTGGTTATGATTTTGGTTTCCACGGTTGCAATCGTCATTTCCTTGGTTACAAGATTGGTTTACTTGGTTATGAGTTTGGTTCCTTTGGTTACAAGTTTGGTTTCCTTGGTTACGAGCTTGGTTTCCTTGGCTTCGAGCTTGGCGCATGTGGTCACATTCCATTCTCATTCAATTTATACTGTAGCTACTCTGTATGGACGGCCTGCCACCTGCTTGTCTTAAAGATACGATAGTCCTTGGCTTAGAATGTTCCACAGTATGGCATTATCTCGTATTTATTCAACTACAGTTTTTATTACTCAAAATACACATTCTTATCAGGAGTGGGGTCACCTCTCCACAGATCTGACCAAAAACCTGGTCTAGAGACTGACAAGTTAATACAGTACAGTACAGTCCAAGTGATTACATCTCTATGGAGACAAGCAGGTGGCGTTCCCTCCTCCAGAAAAGTCCCTTAGGGCACCTTTAAATCTTACCTCCCAAATTCCAATGACTTTCTTACGTCATGTCCCTCCTAGTCCTGTCCAGATGTTCCACACTCTACAGCAGCTGGTCTGTAGCTGATCTGCTGATAAAAGTACAGTGTTTTGGCCCTGTCTCCATGGAAACGCCCCCCTAAAGCTGGGTGGAAGTGTCTCATAATAATGGCGTCACATGTGTACTGAGTCAGTTCAAAGGATGACAGGTTTGGATGGAGATCAAGATTAGAAGCACATGGTTGGATTTCACGGACGTTACGCTTAGAAGAAAATACAGCTACCCATGGGTTTCATCTTTGTGTTCTGCGAAGCACTTTGAGGATTTATTCAAAAGATATGGCACTTTAGTTAGAGACACCAGACTTTTACTGTCTTAAAAACACGAAAAACAGAACCAGATCATTTTAAACAGTTTGCATTCGTCCAAAGTTATTCCTCACTTACCTCATGCCTTCGAAACATCCTAATTATCCACCATGATGAGTTTATAAGCACGTTTCACAACTATCGGAGGCCAAAGCGGAGGTTACCGTCATGGATAAAGCTAAAAACTGCTAGCATGCTAACAGTGCTCTTCCTGACTTTAAAGACTGCTTATACAATATATCTGGTACTGGGGAAAGACAAATGATGCAAAAATCAAAGGTATGCAGTACAAATACCTGGAAAAACTGTACTAGAGGCAAACTGAAGTGCACATAATAAATATTTGAACATTTACTGACATCAAATCAATTTTAATTCTTTTTTTTTTTTTTTTTTTTTCGAGTAGAAATGTTGGTATTTTAACTGAAAAAAAAAACCCCAAAAACGAACTATTTTTAACTCTCAAAATTTTATTCTTCACAAAAAAGTATAATTTGTGATATTATTATTATTATTATTATTATTATTATTATTATTATTATTATTATTATTATTATTATTATTTATTATTATTATTATTATTAATTTTTATTTATTTATATTTTATTATTTTATTTTAATTAATTTGATTTATTTTTATTTATTTTATTTATTTTTAATTATTTTTGTGCAGTTAATCAAACCTCGTTGAAAGAAGGAGCCTGATTTATTATATTTTTATTTTTATATTTTTTTATTAATATTCATATCTTTAGTCACGGACATAATAGCGAAATAAAAATACCAGGATCATGAAGAGCGAGTTAATAAGAACATTTTAAGACCAAAATGACGACTCTGAGCAGCAAATACAGAGAGAGGGGTGTTTTTTTTTTTTTTGCTTTTTTTTGTTTGCTACATCCAAATATGTCCAGTCCTGGTTTTGCCTTCAGTGAGAATCTACAATGTAACACAATGAAACACAAATAAAACAGTGTGTCCAAACTTTAGGTGGAGCATTGTTCCATTGATCTGAAGGTTGTCAGTTCAAATCCCGCTCACTTTCGCCGTACATTTATTATTATTCAAACCATGAGCACAAATCCACGAGACCATAATGTTTTAATGTGTTTCTTAGTTCATACTTTGAACCTGTAGATCACATATACACTTGAGCGCAGGCCTGAGCAGGATCGAACATGACTGACGTCCCTGTGGCCTTATATTGTGGAGGAGGAGACGTTCCAGCTCAGTTGAAGTCATCACTGTGGAGAATAAGACTTTGTGAAACCTGACGGAGGTTTGAGAGGAGACGAGGCACTGCACTGTCTGACCTGAGTGAGCAGGACGACACGAGACTGATCGGAGTGGAGCTCGTGATAGAGATGGGGACTTTAGAGGACGGGCATTATACTTTTATGGAGTATTAAAGAGGGGGTATTTACTTCTATGGAATATTAAAGAGGAGGTATTCTACATCCATGGAGTATTAAAGAGGGGTATTTACTTCTATGGAGTACTAAAGAGGGGTATTTACTTCTATGGAGTACTAAAGAAGGTATTTTACTTCTATGGAATATTAAAGAGGAGGTATTTACTTCTATGGACTATTAAAGAGGAGGTATTTGACTTCTATGTGGTATTAAAGAGGAGGTATTTTACTTCTATGTGGTATTAAATACCTCCTCTTTAATACCCCATAGAAGTAAAATACCTTCTCTTTAATACGCCATAGAAGTAAAGAGGGGTATTTTACTTCTATGGAGTATTAAAGAGGAGGTATTTTACTTCTATGGAGTATTAAAGTGGAGGTATTTACTTCTATGGAGTATTAAAGTGGAGGTATTTACTTCTATGGAGTATTAAAGAGGGGTATTTTACTTCTATGGGGTATTAAAGAGGAGGTATTTACTTCTATGGAGTATTAAAGTGGAGGTATTTACTTCTATGGAGTATTAAAGAGGGGTATTTTACTTCTATGGAGTATTAAAGTGGAGGTATTTTACTTCTATGTGGTATTAAAGAGGAGGTATTTACTTCTATGGGGTATTAAAGTGGAGGTATTTACTTCTATGGAGTATTAAAGAGGGGTATTTTACTTCTATGGAGTATTAAAGTGGAGGTATTTGACTTCTATGTGGTATTAAAGAGGAGGTATTTTACTTCTATGTGGTATTAATACCTCCTCTTTAATACCCCATAGAACTAAAATACCTTCTCTTTAATACGCCATAGAAGTAAAGAGGGGTATTTTACTTCTATGGAGTATTAAAGAGGAGGTATTTTACTTCTATGGAGTATTAAAGTGGAGGTATTTACTTCTATGGAGTATTAAAGAGGGGTATTTTACTTCTATGTGGTATTAAAGAGGGGTATTTTACTTCTATGGGGTATTAAAGAGGAGGTATTTACTTCTATGGAGTATTAAAGTGGAGGTATTTACTTCTATGGGGTATTAAAGTGGAGGTATTTACTTCTATGGAGTATTAAAGAGGGGTATTTTACTTCTATGGAGTATTAAAGTGGAGGTATTTGACTTCTATGTGGTATTAAAGAGGAGGTATTTTACTTCTATGTGGTATTAAATACCTCCTCTTTAATACCCCATAGAAGTAAAATACCTTCTCTTTAATACGCCATAGAAGTAAAGAGGGGTATTTTACTTCTATGGAGTATTAAAGTGGAGGTATTTACTTCTATGGAGTATTAAAGAGGGGTATTTTACTTCTATGGAGTATTAAAGTGGAGGTATTTTACTTCTATGTGGTATTGAAGAGGAGGTATTTACTTCTACGGACTATTAAAGTGGAGGTATTTTACTTCTATGTGGTATTAAAGAGGAGGTATTTACTTCTATGGGGTATTAAAGTGGAGGTATTTACTTCTATGGAGTATTAAAGTGGAGGTATTTACTTCTATGGGGTATTAACTGCTAACACATGACATATTTACATCTCCATGTTTCCTTTTATTGTGTAAATACATTCGATATAAAGCTGGGTTGGTTATTCACCAGAAACAGCATTTTTTAAATCAATTTCTCTTTGTGCTAAGTCCCTCCCCCTTCAGAGCACTATCTCAGCACAATCAGCCGCATCCCTTTAATCAAACCACTGCACCTCACATCAGGTTTGTGAAGTTGCTATGTACAGTTTTGCATCATGTTTTGTGTGGAGAGTTGTCATGAGGGAGGGTGGGGGGACGTCCACTTGTGGGCGGAGCTTTGGACAGAATCTTACAGCTAAACGTAAGAAGGGTTCAAATAGATCCCAGGAGAGGTCGTTAAAATACTCAAACATGCACGGATGACATCTTCAACCTCTTCAGGCTTCACTTTTTGATGAGGGAGCAACGTTATAACATGGTAGAAAGTCGATTTTGCATAATAAAATATATATAAAATGTACTTTGAAAGAGAGGATGTTGAAGTTGTTTTGCGTCCACACACTGATCTGTTGGATGCAGTGACTGAAGTGCCCCTCAGAGTTGGGCCCCTCAGCGTTGGGCCTCTCAAAGCTGGGCCCCTGCAGGTGACAGACGTGTTCTCGGGGACGGACAGCTCTAATATCGTCCGCAATCTGCCCCTGGACCCGCAGGAGCTCCTGGGGACAGGTGTTTGTGTCGACAGCTCGCTCAGGGACAGTACATTGAGCATGTGATGTCCAACTGCCATCTGCTGGACACTCGCGACATTGCAAGTGGTGAAATGAACTGAAATGCCTTTACTCAGAGGTGAAACTTCGCCTTATGCATGCAATTTAAAGGTTAACTGTGCAACTTCTCCGATAGTCTCGTCTCCATGGAGATGTTATTGCTTTGCCTAGAATGTAGTGCTGTCATGACAGTTACAAGTCGGATCTGTGGTGAGGAGTACCTGTTCACGGAGGTATTTTTCCAACAATATGCCCATAAATTAATAAATAAGGATCTATAAAAGTACCATAACAGTATTTTTAAAAACTAGTCAAGTCAAAATTGGCCAAAAATGTCTTAATAAATGAAAAATACCTAAGTAAATGCACAGATTAGGCCCATTTCCTGCCGTGGTCTTTAAACAAATTGTAACCGTTTTGTGTGATTCCAGCCCTGCCAGCAGAGGTAGAATGTAGCGAAGTTAAAGTAAAAAAGTACTGCGCTTATGTACAATTTTCAGGGTCCTGTACCTTACTTAAGTACATGTTAAAGTGTATACTTTTAACTTTTACTTCACTATATTTGAGAGCAGATATCTCTACTTACTACTCCACTTTTGAACTGAACTGAAAAGTGAAGTGTATTATCTTTTGAGACCTGAGGGGAAAAAAAAACAAAAAAAACATTTAAAAATACAAAATTCAGCACAAATCTTTATCAAAATCACTGCATTTGAAGCTTTATACGACCCCAAATTATGCATGAAATACTTGTACTTTTTATTCCTTAAGTACATTTTTAAACAGATACTTTAATACTTTTACTTAAGTAGATTTTTTCATGTCTTACTTTTTCTTGAGTTTTTTTGGCCTGGTATCTATACTTTTACTTAAGCAGCACAATTGAGTACTTCTTCCACCAGACATGACACAGACATGATAAAAAATGACCCAACAGTTTAAATAAAAATTACTTTATTTTTTAAAATAAATGCATTTTTACAGTGGGAGGGGCTGGAGGCTTGTACACAGACATGAGCCGCACACACAGGCCGCGGGCTTCTCTGAACTTCCACTCAAACGATCTCAAACTCCAGCTACTTCATCTGGACTTACTCAATTCAACAAAAAGGACATGTACAAGCTGCCTTATAGGGTCCTCCTAAGCACCAAACGACTACACATGACACCCAGCAAAAGAATATATACACTAACAACTCAAGATACTTCACTATAGTTTGGATTTACTTCATTGCTGTGTCTATATTTCAATACAATTCTGAAAAAAATCCATGCAAAATGTCAATGAAGTAGGAAAATTTTGCATTTTTTTTTTGTTTTTACCCCACTGACAATAAAAAAAAATAAAAAAAATTAAATATAAAAAAAAAAAAACGTTTAGAATTTTTCAGTTCATTATTTTGTGTAATATGAGGCATGATGGTCGAATAAAAACAATGTTATACTTAAAAATAAATGGGAAAAAAATCAAAAATGTTATTCTGAATTCAAGAATTTTTTTTTAAACTAAATTTATAAAAAAATAAATGTATGAAATAAATATATTATCTCACCTCTGGCATATAAGTGTTTATGCCAGAAAATTCTCAAACTATAGATTTTTTTTAAATGAACTGAAAAGATTGTCCATTTGTGTGATACTGGCTAGAAGACCAACCACAAGGGGGCAGCATAGAATTAAATTAGTCCAACAATGCAATAACGAGTGAATTAACTGAATTAATTGAATTGTGAGATAGGGCCAACTTTACGGAGGCACCCTGAAGGCAGCGTGTTACTATGACGGCAGATGGGGGACGTTAGGGGCAAGCAAGCTTTTAAGAACATCACCAAAATTAAAATAAGAGGCACATCATTATTTTAACAATTTTTAAAAAACATTTGAAAAATTCTAAATCTGGAGTTTGAGACTTGAGTAATCTTCATATATATTCATAAATCTTCAACGTGAAACAAAAAAAATCAACAGTCTGATATTACGTTATGGTGGTTAACGTTCTCTCCTCCTAAAACAAAACAAAACAAAAAAACTGTACAATTCTAGAAAATTCGTGTTTTTACATAGTTACAAAAAAATAATACTTCATTTTTGCTGCTCCTTCATACTGAGGACAGAAAGCACATTTGCATATTCATTCTTCAAACAGTGACCTCTGCTGGTGAGTGACGATAAAACAACGCTAATTTGAATAATACACACGGCGTGAAACAACAAAGAGTTAATTAAAAATGGATTTTAAAAATGGCGCGTAAAGTTATGGCAGGATCCCGAGCTCGGAGCGGTCAGGGTGTGGCATGAGGTGGCAAAAAAATTGAAAAATTGAAAACGCAAAATGAAAATTTTCTTGAAAACTTAAGGCAAAAGTTGTAGGTTATATAAGGCATTACGATATGGCTGCATGCGGTCAGGCAGGCTCGCTAAATTATGATTATCAAAAATATTAGCTGTGAAAAGTTTCACAAAAAAAATAATTAAAATAAACTAAAAAAATAACACAAATAAAAAAAAAAAATTGTGTTTAAAATTTTTTTCTGATAAAACACTTGGTTTTTGTGTTGATTTATTGAGGCATAACCATAGACTGTATATATGTGGACAGTGCGATCGCTAACGTGCTAATGAGCCGCCACGTTCCAAACAGGAAGCGTACATAGGTGTGAATTGGCTCCATTTCACTTTCGATTGAAAAAATGGCGGCCCCCCTCTCTCTAACTGCTGCTGTCAGGCTCGTCATTCTAATCTTACCATTTTATTTTAACCCTTTCCACATGATCCTGCTGTTTTTATTCAGCAATTTTATCCATAACTCAAGATATGAACATTAAAAACACGCTAATCCGGTGCCTTGTTTCCCTGAGGTCCAGCCTTAGCAACAGGTTTGATTGACAGCGTATGCTCCTGTCGGGAGGGGGCGAATACGTTCCAACAACCTCGCTCCTGATTGGCTGTTTGGTTGCCATGAAACGCGTACTCGGAGTTCCAAATACAGAAGTCTGGTCCAAATTAGCCGATATAACCGCTAGCCTCGATTAGCTTCAACTCCAAACAATATGGCGTCCTGCTTCTATATACAGTCTACGTGCACAACCAAGGTCAGGTCGACTGTGCCTCTATTTGCCGTATAAAAAAAGTAAAAGTCCTAATATATTCCTCAACGTCTGTACTACCTTGTCACAACTCTCTCTTTACACATTAAATATTGAAATTTTAAATCAAAATTGCGTAGTGTCATGTCCTTCGACAATTGCGTAGTGTCATGTACTTCGACAAAAAATGTACTCAAAAGTCAGCTTATTCAAAGAGGTTCTGCGTAGTGTACAAGTGCTCACTTCATGAGGATGGATACATAGTGCGGGAGTGACCTACGGTAGAACGGTACAGGCCACTCGGTATGAAATCCTTCAAAAAAAACAATTTGTAAATGAAAAAAGTGGCACAGTTCAAATTCAAAGATGAAGTTGGTGTTATACAATGGTTTGACAGGATTAACAGACCACAATGCCAAAAATAAATACACATATCTGTTAGAAATATCTTGAATTTCTGAGTAGTTTAATCACTTTATCGATAATTTTGTCTGGTTATTTGCAGCTGACTACTACAGTGGACTATAGTACCAACTAAACTTTACGAAAACTATTTTTTAAAAAACCTACATTGCAACATATCTGAAATATCTTGAGGCAAGTCCAATAATTTAAAGCAAAAGTCAAAACCACTGACTGTACGATTTAAAATTCAAGACATTTTTAACGATGTTCTATCTTTGCAGTGCACGTCCACACTAATGCAACCCAATAATATAACATTTAAAACAACCTAAACTGACAAAAAAGTGAGTTCTCTTGACTTGTATTAAGCGAGTTACATTAAATAAATTAGTGTGGACAACATTATATCATCTTTGGGTTAAAATCGCAGGCATGTTATGGACGTATATGATCCAGGAGACTTTGCAAACGAAACATTCTGTGAACTGCGCAAACTTTTTTTTTAAAGAGTGAAGATGTTCTGGCGCTCATGCAGGTCGCTTCTTCAGTTCTGACAGCGTTCTGCAAGTCACTGCCTTATATCTGACGGGAGGTACCGAGCACACTGAAACTGACACACCCTAGTTGTTTACCATAAGGAGTATTTGGTGTTAAGTCCCTTGAACTACCCTAAGATGTGAACAGTCATGTCACTTGTCATGTTTCGCACGATGTTGAAGCTCCAGGGTGATCCAAATCCTATTAGCATAACCCTACTAACCCTATTGTTTTCTTAGTTTTGATACTCCTTAGTGTGAACAACTAGGTGTGTGTTAGTTTCAGTGTAGTCCGTTAGCTCCTCCTTTCAGACACATATAGGACATCGACCTGCAGAACCCTGTCAGAACGGACGAAGTGAAGCCTCTTGACTGAGAAACATCTTCACTTCAAAAAACATTTATCCAGTTAACAGAATAAATCTTTCTTTTGCAAGAGAACCTACCTGGACGACTGAGGGATTACACAGACATCCAGGAGACTTCATCCTCAACCTTCTCTATTAGAGTCCTTCAAAATAGTCCGCAAAAGCACAAAAAAAGGCGTCTGCCATGGCAACGTGTCGAGCCGTTTCAGCCCATTCTGAAACATCTGAATAAAATAACGTTAAGGTGGGTGCTTCTCGGGGGATGCGTGGGGAGGCGGGTCACGGGTAGGGAGGCCCTCGGGTGCTGCGGGTCGGGGGCCGGGTGCCGCTCAGACCCAGCCGCTGGTCAGCTTGTAGAACATCTCCTCGTCTAAGGACTCGTTCTGGTCCTTGGCGCGTGTGGACAGGAAGATGTAGCCTCCTATGAACTCGTGCACCACTTTACAGTCCACCTCGGCGCAGATGAACGACAGGCTGGGCTCGTCCGCAAACTCCACCGTCACCTGGAGGTAGAGAGGAGGGAGGGGGCGTTAGATCAGAGTCTGAAGCAAATAAGTCAGGAAAACAGAATGTCATGGTAATTACTAAATCAGCTGGTCATCCAATAAATGATGGAATAATAATGTTTTGAGGGTTATACTTTATCATGGGTAAGTTTTTGTTGTTCTAGTAATTTTTTGTTATTTTTCTGTACAATGGTAAGATTTGACTGTAAAGCGTTGAATAAATAACTTATTATAGACAGGCCTATCATGATTATTGCTATACAGTTGTCCATCGCTATATCGTGGTTCACCTTACACGGTCTCAGTGTTTTGCAGATTTTTTTTGTGCAATTTTGCATGTTTTTTTAATTATTTTTTTTACAGCATATGAGCGTGCATTGTGTTCTGCGTCCTGATTGGCTGAGGGACTGTAGACCATTGTCCATCAGTCTCCTCCGTGTCTCCTGTTCAAATTTACATACATGTTTGATCGTAGTGTGACTCTTAAGTGCTGTATGTTTGCAAGATTTCTCCCCGACAAAACCCACAATGTCGATGAAACGTTCTGCACCGACAAATTTCAAAAACGCTTGGTCTTAAAAAGTGTTTCTGTGGACGGAGAGGCGCCTCTGTGGATACCGCTGGAGCAGAGACACGAGAACAACACATTTAAAGCATCATCGAGGAAGAGGGAGAGAATATACGAAGGTTTGAACTTTGACAGTGTTTAAACAAGAGAGAAATGTGGGAAAATGTTAATGTCTGTCTGAGAAAAGTGTATAAAGTGTGTGGTGAGGGGTTTTACAGCCTTAAAACATATATAATAACTGTAAAAAATAAAGCTGATACTTCACGGATTTTGCTTGTTGCGGGTTATTTTTAGAACATAACCCCCACGATAAACGAGAGACCTCTGTATCGACTTCTCGTTCAGTATATGAAAGCTGGGATAATATATATTAAGGCTCAATATTTATTATGTGCACATTTTCTTTATAATAGTGGGGATTTTTTTTTTAATTTTGATGTAACATGAGAAGATTTGAGCTGTAGAGGGTTAAAAGAGAAACTTATATTGTTAATTATTGCTTCGTTCTGCTGTTTGTTGCTGCTTGGGCCTTTTAATGTTACTTGCACTTGTTTACTGGGATAATCCTGCTTTATTGTTCTCGTGTCAGTGGCATAAAGTAGATTCAATACTATCGTTTATCGCAGCACACCTCCGTAGCAACATCATGCTTCAAAATGTGTTACTGTGGCACTCATTACACAGCTTAAATGAGATATGACCCCTCAAACTTCTTGTTGGTGGAGGAACCGAAAGGACTAGTGCCGCATAGTTACCATCTTGATCTCCCAGTTGACGTTCCACTGCTTCATGTTGCTGAAGCGCCAGGTCTTGATGGCGTCTCCGCTGTGTGCGTCCATCCGGATCAGTCTGTTATAGGTGATCCCAATCAACTCCTCCTTCTTCCCGCCCTGGAACCTACAGACATCCAATCAGGAGTCAGGACACAGACGCCAACGACCAATCAGAGAGCGAGAGAGAAGGGTGAAGGTTTCAAGAAGAGATAACTGGACTTTACCGAATTCGCGTCAATAATGCTAGTCATTAGCTTGACTATATTTCCTTATTTTACTCAAAAGAAACGGTTATAAATATTGTCAGTTGTAGCCTTAGTTTGCCATTCAGGTTAAATCGAATCCGACCACATTACATATCACGATAAAGTCAGTTAGCATCTTTTTCTCTGCATTGATCTGCTTGTTTAGGTTTATTAAAAGTTAAATGTTGTGTTTCTATGAACATTTAGCTCATATTTAACTTCAAATCAGTTGCAAACATGGCAGAAAAGTCTGGTGATGATTTAGGGACATAAAAACTTCACAGGAGACCTCCAGACTTTTACCTGTGACGTAACAATTATGGGAAATTCAAAATTGAGTGTTTGTTTTAGACGGAGGGAACAATGTTATGACATATACCAATAGAATCTGATAGCATATTACATGTAGTTGGTGTATGTTTCATAGTAAATTACCAACTTTTGTGCAAAAACATCCGGGTATGCGCATTGGGGAATCACAGGGACCAAAAGAACTTACTTGGCCAGGAAGTGAGTGATTCCGAACTCTGGGAGCGACTGCCAGGCCTGTATGAAGCGCATTTTAGCTTCGATAAGGCTCATCTGGGCTACGTTCTGATGCGCCTCCAGGATACGGGCGGAAATCTGAGAAAGAAGAGAAAACATTCGCAATTAAAGAGAAAAATAATATCCATATATGACCACCATCAAACCAAGAAACCCGTGCATCCCGTCACCGCAAACCCGCTCCAAATACACGACCGAAACAAGTCTACAGCTAGTCTACATTCGACATACACCACAACTCAACACAACTACATCTAAGTACTTAACTACTACTACTGGTCTTTTACACTATATTATTTTAAATTATCAAGAGTAGTTGCAATTTTCAGCCTAGCCAGTAGATGTCACTGTACTATATGGTTAATGCCGTAGTCGCTTGAAGTCGCAGGCGTGATGTCATCAAAGCGCGACAGAAATAATCTTTAATACTGATACGCAATGCTGTAATTAGCGTCCTATTTTAAGATTATTCATTTCGTTTGTAGAACTGGACTGACTCAGCGTGGATGTTAAATTCAAATTGGCTGTAATTGTTTCGAATGTTTTAAGAATGTTTGTTTTATTATTTTGTGACCGATCTCGTACATTTGTGATTGATTCAGAGGGGAGACGGCTCTGTCCAGGGTTTCCCCGTGTGCTGGGTCGTTCTGGGCCGTCTGTCCGCCATTTTAAAGTGAGTTGAAGTTCACTGTTAAACTGTTATTTCTATTGTACTGTTAAGTTAATTAAGTCGTGTTTATTCCATGTTTTGTCACAGGATAAGCCACTACTTTTGTCTTTTATTATTACTGTTATTACAAAGAAACTGTTTTTAAAAAAGCCAAATCAAACCAAAAATGAATACTGTTCTCCTGCAGTCGGGAAATAAAAGATCCACATTTTTTTTTTTTTTTTTGAGTTGCTGGTGTCTTTTGGTCTATTCATTTTACACCTGGCCACATGTCAGAGCAGAATCGCTTCTTTTTTCTCTACCATTTATAATATTACATCTTATCTTGGCTGAGTTTTGTATGTTAGAATGTTGGTCCCTCATTAATTTGTAGCGTCTTTGCTCTTTGTGGTCTCCGTCCCCCGGTAACAGATAAAAAGAAGGGCTGGATATTTTGCTCTGGTATTTAAAAAAAGGTAGAATAGCCTGATTAAAATGAGCTTCAACTCATTTTAATGTTTGTTAGCTTTTAATTTTAAAGCCGCAGCAACATTTTAACCAGAAAAAACAGACAAACATCTCCAAAACATTCAGAAGTATGGCTATAATTAGGAAATAAAAAGACTACAGTAGACGAAAATGCTTCAATTTGTTAGACCGCGAGTGCAAGCATTAATCTACGTCTATGTTAGGAACAGTCTAATAGTTTAAAGCCATGCACAGTTCTAGTTTGTGAGAGCAGAGCACCCATGGGAGACACCGCTGCACTTACCAGGTCCCTGATAAAGCCTGGCTGAGGAGTGGAAGTGGGCGGGGCAGGTGGAGGGAGGGGGCGGGGCAATGAAGGAGGAGGAGGAGGAACAGAACAAGCAAAAAAAAAAAAAATCAAAGTCAATGCAAAATGGAAATAAAGATGCAAAACAAGGAGAAGGCATTGTTAACAGAAAGTATAAAAGGGGCGGCAGCAGCGGCGTGGTTCAGACACTTCAATATTTAGGTTATAAAGCAGTAGGAGGAATGTCGTCAGCAGAACACAGAATACAACCGTTTGGTCATCTCATCAAGTGGAGTATAGATGTGCACATATTTTTAACCTATACTTACCTTTAAATCATTAGTTTTGAGCTATTAAAGCGGCTGCACTAGCACTGATTCGTGATTGGCTGCAGGAAGTGACCAATCAAATCACAGAGAGGCATTTTAGGTTTAAACTAACTGGATTTCTGCATTAGAACTGGCCAAGACACTAAATCATAACAAATACATGGGATATCAGGTCCAATATTTTTGTAGTTACGAATACATCAGGTTTAGAATTTTATCAGTGAAAGTTATTTGATTTGAGCATATTTACCCTGTATCTGCAGACAGTCTAAACCAGAGGTGCCCAAACTCTTTTCACCGAGGGCCATATCTTGAAAAATATTTGACCAGAGATCACTGGTTAACACAGTAGATTATTCAATCATTTAACATAGTTTTGACCTCATACTTTAAATAAGGCTTGAAATATTAATATTAGGTCTGTATGACAATGAAATGTGATGTTATTTAGATTATATTTCACAAATAGAAATTTTCCATAAAAAGTACTGATTATGATCAATTTGGCCAGTTCAACTGAAGGCCTGAGGGCCAATAAAAATTGTTCTGAGGGCTGCATTTGGCCCCCGGGCCGTCGTTTGGACACCCCTGGTCAAACAAAACACAACTCCAGGTACATTTTTTGAGGATGATACAACATTATAATATAGATCAGAAAACAGCGTAATATGGGCCCTGTTAAAGTACACTGGAGTAGTTAAAGAAATAGAAATACACACTCGTAATGCACAGATTCTCCACAAGAGGGCGCCACACGTCCAGAGTCCAAGGCAGCAGTGACAGACGTGCCACATGTTCACCCTGGAGGACTTTTCATTCTCACAAATCTGTCCCGTCCCTGCTCTACCCATCCCATTTCCTGTGTGTAATCTTCACTCCATCTGCAAAAACCAGGAAGTCCCTCTCAACTCCGGAAGTACGCTACAGGACAGGGAGAGGAGAGGGAAAGGGGGAGTGAGGGGGTCCCAGCTGACATGTTTCCCGCGTAGCATTCCTAAGCCCGCCTCACTTCCTGTTCTATCAGGAGTATGTGTGTGTGAATGGAGGATGTACAGTTACTACAGTACAAGCGGGATGGAGGGTGTGTTTGATGTGTGACCCGGGGATGCCCAGTCAGACTGTGGGGGGAGGAGACGGGGGACATAGGGACAAGGGAAAGAGGAGATGGGGGAAGAGGAGACGTGAAAGAGGAGACGGAGGAGAGGAGATGGGGGGAGAAGAGACGGGGAAGCAGAGACGGGGGAGAGGAGACAGAGAAGAAGAAGAAAGGGGAGAAGAGAGACGGCGGAGAGGAGATGGGGAAGAGGAGGTAGGGGAGAGGAGACACGGGGGAGAGGAGACACAGGAGACGGGGGGAGAGGAGATGGGAAAGAGAAGACAGGGAAAAGGGGTAGGGGAGAGGAGACACGGGAGATGGGGGAGATGAGACGGTGGAGAGGAGACGGGAAAGAGAGGTGGTGGGGGAGAGGAGACACGGGAGACGGGGAAGAGGAGACGGGGAAGAGGAGGTAGGGAGAGAGGAGACATGGGAGATGGGGGGAGAGGAGACGGGAAAGAGGAGACACGGGAGACGGGGGAGACGAGACGGGGAAGAGGAAGTGGGGAGAGAGGAGACACGGGAGACGGGGGGAGAGGAGACAGGGGAAGAGGAGGTAGGGGAGAGGAGACATGGGAGATGGGGGGAGAGGAGACAGGAAAGGAGACACGGGAGACGGGGGGACGAGACGAGACTGGGGAGAGAGAGAGACGGAAAGAGGAGACGGGGGAGACGAGACGGGGAAAGGAGGAGGTAGGGGAGAGGAGACACGGGAGATGGGGGAGAGGAGACAGGAAAGAGAAGAGACGGGGAAGAGAAGGTAGGGGAGAGGAGACACGGGAGACAGGGAAGACGAGACGGCTAAAGAGGAGACGGGAAAGAGGAGACGGGGGAGAGTCCAACCACAACCGGGAACTTTCATTTAAGAGGGAACAGTGTCCTGAATAAGGCTGGTTTAAAGTTGCACTACGTAATGTTTCTGGTAGTAGGTCGTTTACACAGATACTCATCATAACTCTACACATGTGCCTGGAATGTTTCACAGTATGGCATTAAATACATCTATTTCGCACATGCATTGACTGTTAAAACAACTTGAAAAACATGCATTCTTACTGTGCGTGGATGTGTCCAAGTCTAATGCCATACTGTGGAACAACTCTAGTTCAAAGTAACGACACATCCATGGCGACAAGCAGGTTTCAGTCCCTCTATCAGAAAAGTTACATAGTGCAGCTTTAACTTAATTGTTGCACTAAGACTCCATATTGTTGGAATCATGGCATTTGACGTACAAAAAATGCATAAACAGTGTAATAGTTGTAATCTTTAAATGAATCACTGTCCAAAATGTTTGTTTCAACAGTTAATACCGATAAAACACAAAAAATGTAAAAACTGGTGGTACTACATCCACAATTACAAACACTAATACTATGTGGCACTATTACTACTTCTACTACGTGAGCCTGGGTAGTCCACTCCAAAGATTCTCACCTGTAAAAACTTTGATCTTGAGCAGCTAAAAAGTACTTTACAAAACATTAAAAAAACTACATGGCCAACTCATAATGACAAATGTGTCTGGCCATGTGTTACTATGACTCAACACTTCCTTTAAGACCCTATTTTTTCCCATGTACTTGAGCAGAATTCGTCCTGCCTCAGTACAGATATATTGTATAAGCAGCTCTGCAGGTCAAATAAGTCCACTGTGTACTGTCTGTATCCAATTAGAAACCATTTTGTTGTCCAAGATTTTGCTTTACCATCGCCGCAAAGTTGTGAAAACCTCTTACAAAGTCATCGTGGTGAATAATTAGGATGTTCTGAATGCATAAAGTAAGTGAGGAATAACTTTAGATCACTGCAGAGGGTAAAAATGGGATAGAGTGCCTTTAACTAAGCCTGTATTGTCCGTGTAGTGTCAGATGTGGTCAGTGCACTCGGTAACAGTTAAATATGGCCGACCCTGACGCTAACCGGCTATTTCTGACTCATGAACAAGCAGCGATGACTGTACATCCCAGCAACATTCCACAGGCCTACTACAACTTCAACAAATGCAGACATAGGGGTGAGGGAGTTTTGGGACGTCACCTCTCTCCCCTCGTCCCTCTCCCCTCCTCCCTCTCGTCCTCCCCCCCTCTGACAGCGGGGTGTGTACTCAGCTGGTGCAGAGTACACACGCGGGCTGGAGCTTGTGTGTGTAAATCCTCTGGACATAAACTAGGAGCTGGCCAATACTAACGCTAACGGCACAGTGTGTTCATGAGGGTACATGAAATCACACGACGGCAGGGCATGTGTCTGAGGGCGCTGCTCGGGAGGGGAGAGGGAGGGTACTTGAGTGTCAACATTCAGTTCAACCCTACATGGTACTGTTCACAATTAAACTGGGAGTTTATGGCATTATATGAAATTTCTTTACATTTATTAAACATTCTAACCAAAATCTTGAATCTATCTTGGGTAAAATGATTTTTTAATGATATGACTTTATGTGTTATGTTGATTATGTTGATAAAGAGACAGAAAAAATGTTTTTGTAGATTTTTCACCATCCAAAGATTTCCATACATGAGTACAATTATCTGTCGAGGGTTCTTTGCCCCGTGGACATAAAGGCGAGTCCTGAGCACGACAGTGGGACTTGAGGAGAAGAAGTGAGAGAGGCGGCTACATTTCACCCTGGTATAGCCCTCATGTCAGGAGGGGCCCGCCACAAGTCACTCTGCCCAGCTGCAAACACAACAACATTAGCAACCACTAAAAACATGTGCACAGCCCTGTATCTCCATTCTACACAGAGCATTAGTCAAACACAGAGCTCTATGTGTATTCATACTATACAGACTCAAACAGCCAAACAGGGCCACACATGCAACAAGGTCGAACTACTTCAGGGACATAAGTGACTGTATCAGGGAGGAGTCTGACTGTACCAGGCTGAGGTGAAATCCACATCTGCCTCTATCTGAACATTAGATATACAGTCTCTACAGCTCATCTTTAAAAAGATGATTCATGTCCTGAGAACAGCTGAATAAGCTGTAACTCACACTTGTGTGTTGTTTGTTTTTTCACTTCTAGAGGAAAAGACGACTTATGTCCAGAGCACATCAGTAAAGACAGAGCGTTACCTGCTTGTTCTTGTACTTCTTGAGGTAGCGCGGGGACACCAGGCACTCGGGGTTGATGTCTGTGGTGATGGGCTCGATAAACTGGGGGTCGGGTTCATGTGCTGCATCTTGAGGAAGGACAGGATGTTCTGCACTTCCAGGTTGTACGAGCTGTCGGCCATGGTCTTTCCTTTGGAGGCCAGCCGGCACGCGGCCATCCAGTGGGCGTATTGCTTCTCCTGCAGCCAGGAAGCAAAGGAGTAAGGAGAAAATGAGTAAATACACCTTATGCTTTCATTTTGAGGATTGATTAAACGTTATTTAAACCTCATTTACACTGTTTATTGCACATTATTTTAAGCTGTAAGGTTTGACACACCAGTCCTTAAGTTTCAAAAAGCTGTTTACGTATGCCTTGAGAACGCAGAGGAGGATATATTATGCCAAGTCCGCTCCCTCTAAGCACTCAAATAGCACAATTATGAATTTCCCAGTATTGTTACGTCACAGGTGAAAGTATGGAAGTTGGAGCCGTTTTTCAAGCAACTTCAAGTGGGTTATATCATACATTTTTTGTGTGTCTCCTTTAAATAAAAGTAGATTGTGAATTGTATACTTGTGCATACCATGTCAATTTTTCTTTCATATGATTTATTTGTGTAAAAGTAATTGCATAGTTCAGTTTCATGTTTTTTTGGCTTATTTGTGACCATATAGGAGGAGGAAGTGGGTCACAAGTTGGTGGGTCACTTGATTACTTTGGATTGCAACCAGGTATTTGATTGTGTACTTCCCATTACCATTTGAACCATTTAAAATGAGCTGAGCTGTTCCTCACCGTGTCACACCGGAGCCAGATCTCGTTCATGCCGTCAGCCACAGGAATTAGCAGCTTGATGTTGAATTTCTGTCCAGAGATGTTCACGTCTGGTGTCACCTCACAACCTGAGCACAGCGACGGAGCGGTTTAACCTCACATACCACTCTACTGACACACTGCCTACTTTTACATGTAGAGCTGGTAGAAAGTGTACTTAAGAGTAATGATGCTAATGTAAATGAGTAAAAGTACAAAGTAGTGGCCCAGGAAATGACTTGAGTATTTGAGGAAACTACTAGTAAAGTCATTTATAATTTGAAGTAAATGTGGAAGGGTTATTAGGATATTGTATTTTGTACAGGGCTAATTCTACCCAATGACACACAAATGGACACCACTTGTACCTCTGAGATTCATCTGGTGTGCAGGTGTGCCGTGGGACTCCTCTTTGCTCTTGTAGCAGGAGATGGTGATGTCCTTGAATGTGCACCAGTACTGCTTGTAGCCTTTCAGGGTCAACTTCTTGGGTCTAGGAGAAAAGGACACACATGTTTACAAGATGTCATAGGAAACCAATTCTGCTAATTCAGCTAAAAAGACGGGGAGGATGTAGAGGGAGCTCTGATCTGGCAGTAGTATACACTATATAAAAGTGGACTGTGCAAAGTCATACTGTTTGGCTGTATCCAATTAAAGACGACTGAGGCTAGCAGTTATAGTGGCCAATTTGGAGCAGCTTTACACATTTGGAAATTTGAGTGTGTGTCTTTTGGCAACCAAAGAGCGAATCAGGAGCGAGGTTGTTGAGGGCACTCGCCCCTTCCCAGCGCTTAGCAATAAGGTGCATGTCATTGCCCATTTTGTACTGGTGGGTGCCCAGTTTGTCCCTTTAGATAAACCTATCTTCTTGAATACATACAGTTTTATTAGTTTTGGGCTTTGTGTTGTACATTAAAAAATTAATCTAAATATTTTTATTTTATTTTTTCAGAGCATGTAGAACTATTCTTCTGACATTAATATGAGCAAATACAGCACCGAGGAACGAGCCCTCATTGTACAGTGGTACTTTGAGTCACATGGGTCAAATTCAGAAACCCAGCGGTGTTACCGTCGACATTTTAATACCAGAGATGCCCCAAGAGTAAATGCCATTAAAGGAATAATAAGTGTTTTTCACAGACAGGGGGCAGTATGTGATCTCCACAGACCTGACTAGTCCTGATTTTTTCCTGTGGGTCTATCTTAAAGAAAAGATGTTTGTGAATAAACCTCAGACAATAAACGACTTAAAACGTAATATCGAGGATCAAATAAGAGCCATAAGCCCAGAAATACTTTAAAATGTTATGCAAAGTCTGTTGGATCAGGCTGTTCAGTGTGAAACTGAAAATGGTGAACACCATTTAAAAAAATTAGGTCATTTTTACTTCCCCTTGGTTAAGCAGTGATAAGTTCTAGTGTAATTGAACAATTATAACCGTATATATTGCCAAAAATCTAAAATTTGGCGAGTATAACTTAATAATTATAGGAGCTATTGAAGATTTAAAAGTGTCAGTGACTTTTGGGCCACTCTGTACATGAAAAATATAAGAAAAATAATAAGATATAGGCCATTTTGCTAGGATAGACTTTAGGTGTTGCTGCTAAAAACCCTGATTAACAACTATGCTTTGTTTCAGGACAGTTTTGTGCTAAATGTGCAATTAATAAAAAGCCAATATGTTCTGTAATGTTTCAATCTATGCGTGTGCAGTTGAGCTAAAGGTGCGAAGTAGGCTCCTGGTGCAAAAGGGGGAATGACAGCATGTTGGTCAAACTGGTTGCTAATGCTAAAGCTGGAGGGGAAAGAAGGGACTATCCAAAACTTTGTCATGGTTCAAAGTTACATTATCGTTACGTAGTAAGTCTGCAAAGTCGGAAATCTAAAACTTCAGATTACACATGGTTTTCTGGCAATCAACCAAGCCTCATTCTAATAAAACAAACCAGACATCTGCCTTTGAACTGGACGTAAAATGCTACTTCCTGTCTAATGTGGGACCAGTCTAACCTTTGAGCTTTACCATTTGTTCACATTTTGATAAAAGGACAGGTCAAACGAGAGCGGGTTTCCTCGTATGAATGGGGACTTACTTGAAGACCTTGACATAGTCGGCGAGTTCGGGAATAGCAGTGATGTCACCCTGAGGGACGAGAAAGCCCAAATAAAACAGAGTCAATGACAGATTACATGATTGTTAGGGCTGAATCATCCTAAGCCTCATTTCCACTGAAGTAAAACTAAGTGCATGCCAGGTCAGCAGAGAGTCCGAAGCCAAACACGGTATGGAGCGCGGCTAAAAACGGCACAGCGGTGGTAATGTTTTTACTCTTTAGGCAAGAAATCAAAAGTTGTATTCAAGACTGGAAGATCTGTTCAAGTAGATTTTGAGAGAACAAGACCTTGCTGCACTTTCTAGCATTAGCTCTCGTGTAAAAAGGCACATTTTCAGTCAGTAGTGAGTGTGACAAATATAGTCACTTATTACAGGAAAAACTGTACAATATTAAAGAAAATACTGGAAATACTGATGATACTATTTACGTTCATGCTGTGTTAAGGTGAATTATTTTACATGTGCCCTGTTCCAGTGAATAATTACCATGTAAATACTATAATTACACTTGTAGTTCTTGTTCTGTGTTGTCTGTCCTATCATAATGGTGTCACTGTGCTGTAATGTAAAGTGTTGCTATTAAAGTACTTTTGGATATTGCTACACTTTTGAGATATAAAAATATAGGTTATAGTATATAATATGAAATAATTTGTTTTATTCTTGTTTTCGAAGCACAAAAGCATGTCAAATGTATTGTTTGGGTACTATCAGCCGTGGCTTTTGACCGAAAGTTTGTCTGAGTGAGTTCAGCTAGTTAATTAAGAATATGTCTGTGTAATCTCTAGTCGTCCAGGTCTGATCCGTAGCAAAAGATGAAGTTTAAATCTGTCAGCTGGACAAATCGTTGTAGGAGGGAAGACGTCTCGCTGCTCGTCCAAGCCGCTTCTTCAGTTCTGGTCAGATTACTGCTGGACACTGCCTTATAAGGTTGAATAGGGTCATTAAGGCTGAAACTGCAGACAAAAGCCGTTTACAGTTTCAGTGTAGTTAGCTTCTCCTTTCAGACAGATATAAGTCAGTGTCCAGCAGTAATCTGACCAGAACTGAAGAAGCGGCTTGGACGAGCAGCGCGAAACGTCTTCACTCCTACAACGATTTGTCCAGTTCGCAGATTTAAACTTCGTCTTTCGTCTGAGATGTGTATGGAAACATAAATACGGCCCTGTTGACGTCAAAGCTCTTTTGTCGTTACTCAGAGGAGCGCTCGTGTGTTTACAGTCAGTCACATGTTTGACAAAGATCCCAGACGCAGTGACGAGGGCTCACTCTGCGACCAGATACTGCAGTCTCAGCCACAGCTCGTCTTTGGTTGTGCGTTTACTCTTTGATTTCTGATCGCTGTGAGACCTACGACTTAAGGTTTTCCCCACAAAGACAAATACCACAGACGACCAGAATCGCCAGCACGCAAATACTAGCGGGAGTCGAGTACGCACAAGCTATGCAATCTCTAAAAAATCGACTTAAAACCCCGTGAGCGTGAGTGAATGGGACTGTACCAGCGTGTTGGACGTCTTCCCCCTCCCTCTAGTGTGATCTCCAGGTCAGACAGCGCCGCGTCCACTTCGTCCACCTCCTTCTCGCTGTTGTTCAGGTGGTTGTCTGAGGACATGATGGACAGCTTGTTGATGTGGTACTGCATGACAAAAGATAGAAATGTCAGCTACACGCACAGAATTCAAATAAACCATTGTGAAAGCGTGTCCTGGTTGGAGTCATTACTGTTGGATCACGTCAGTGTTGCTCTGGTTTTGTTTTTGTTGTTGTGTTAGCGACCGCAGGGACTGTTGGATATAGATATTTCCGGGAGGTAAAAATTAGTCATTTTTGGTGCGGGCTGTCTGAATGCAATTAAACATGTGACTCAAATAATCAATCAAAATACACATCAAAGAAACAAATAGGCAAACAAAGCCTGAAAATAAGAAGAGGAGCTAGTTGCACAAACGTAATTACATTAATATATATCTAAAAGATTAAATAAAAGCATTTATTTTTGTTTAGAAATGATTTAAAGGAAAGATTTTGACCTGTGTAACCAGATATGAGGTAAATTGTTTTAAATCAAATATAGCTTTTACTGATAATTGTAATGTAATGATTTATTCTTAATTACAAAAACACTGGACAATATGTTCCATCTACTCATATTATCACTTTGTAGTTTGGTTCCAGATGATTCTCCAATCAGAAAGCAGAATGAGTCTCACGTGAATCTTTCGTTTGGGTTGCCAGTGTCGATGCTGAAATCCAGTTGTTTTCAAACCCAAAATGCCTCTCTCTGATCTGAATGGTCACTACTTAAACCCAGCACCTGCAGCCAATCATGAATCAGTGCTAGTGCAGCCTCTGCAGCTCAGTGAGTGAATTCTGGAGGTTCTGAACTTTCACATGAGGCCTGTCCATATGTGGATATGTGAGATATATACCGTATTTTCCGGACTACAGAGCGATGTGCCGTGTTCTGCGTCCTGATTGGCTAAAGCAGGTGCCGTGTTCTGCGTCCTGATTGGCTAAAGGAGGTGCAAAGTTCTGCGTCCTGATTGGCTAAAGGGTGCCAAAGTTCTGCGTCCTGATTGGCTAAAGGAGGTGCCGTGTTCTGCGTCCTGATTGGCTAAAGGAGATGCCGTGTTCTGCGTCCGATTGGCTAAAGGAGGTGCCGTGTTCTGCGTCCTGATTGGCTAAAGGAGGTGCCGTGTTCTGCGTCCTGATTGGCTAAAGGAGGTGCCGTGTTCTCTGCGTCCTGATTGGCTAAAGGAGGTGCCGTGTTCTGCGTCCTGATTGGCTAAAGGAGGTGCCGTGTTCTGCGTCCTGAATGTGGCTAAAGGAGGTGCCGTGTTCTGCGTCCTGATTGGCTAAAGGAGGTGCCGTTGGACACGTGCAGTATTTGAGTACAAAATTGCCTCCGACGCGCCCGTGACTGAGAGACTTTACATGTGAAACAACAAAGAAGGAGGAAAATGTTCGATGCGCAGCAGCGTGACTCAGAAAAAATCGCGTTGGACACGTTTGTATTTGAGGACAGCACGCCTCCGACAAACGCCTACCGACGCGCGCCATGAGAGACTTTACATGTGAAACAACAAAGAAGGAGGAAAATAACATAAGGACGACAGCAGAATAGTTTGAACAAGGAGCAAAAAGGGCTGTAACCTGCGGATGGAGTCTGCTTTAGTTTGTGTGGATCAGTATTATTATTATTATACATATATATTTTAAACATCTATATACAGTTTTTTTTTTATATTATACAAAGCAGGTCCAAAACAGATCTAAACAAAACAGAACAAACGTTGGGTAAACTATATCCTCTACATGCTGAAGATTCGGAAGAATATTAGTAGAAAAAACTAAGGTGGCAAGTCAGGCTAATGCTAAACCTTAAACGACTCTAAAAATAAAAAAGAACTACATCAACAAAAAACTTAAGCTTTGTCAACAAATTTCCCATTTTTATTCAATTAATATTTCTGCTAATTGTGCTGTATCGACACTTATAAAAACTCATTTGACTGTGATAATTGCCATATAAATACCAGAATACTTGTTGCTCTTCATTTACAACTTTACGATTAGCAGCGTGCACCTTTTTGGACAATTATTTGCGCAGATAAACAAACAAGTGCTACGGGGCGGACTGTATGTTCTCAGGACGGTAACGAGCTATAAACATTTTTACTAGCGACATGTGCGAGTAGCGCTAACAAAGGACATTCATCAGGAGAGGTTCATTACCACAGAGGCTAACGTACTTCCTGCTCCATGCGTCAGACACTAAATAAGACCTGTTGACAAATGGTATTTATAATGTCAACCCCTCACCCGGCCCGCGATACGTGAATGAACAGCTGCGCAGTGGGACAGATATGTTTGAGAGGCTGGATAGAGATATACAGACGCTCACAGGAGGCTAACGGCAGGCTAACAGGAGGCTACGCTAACAGAATGCGGGACAAAGGGCTCCGCTGCATACATCGCTCCCAGCTTGATACTGGAGGTGCACAGGTCACAGCCAGAGGTGGTCCAGCTCCCACAGATGAACGCTGCTGTTGTGTCCTTGGGCAAGACACTTAACCCACCTCGCCCCTCGTGTCCTAATGTGTGTGTGAATGGGTGAGAGCGGTTCTTTAATGTAAAGTGTTGCCTTGAAGATGGAAAAGTGCTACGTAACTTTGACCGTTTACCATTAGTGACCAAACAGACATTTAAATAAACAGATTGATACAAAGTCCAGGTGGAAAAAAATAAATCTTGGCTAAGGAGCAGGAGCTGAAGAGAATCAATCCAACAGAACAACTGGTAGGCCTATATCTACATAATGTCAATCATAGTCATCATCATAAACTAAACATGTAAAAGCCATGCTCAGACCCAAAGCAAACAAAGGAAACAAAGAGAACAATAAAGCTAGCCAGGATGCTAATAGGTGTGAAAACATCCATTAAGAGTTGTATGAATATTCTAAGTATGACTCATGCACAATGCACACTTAGTGTAGCTCAATAGACCTAACCTACAAACAGAAACTGGAGACAAAAGCCGTTTCCTGTTTCAGTGCAGTTAGCTCCTCCCTTCAGACAGATATGAAGCTGTGTCCACCATCAATCTGACCAGAACTGAAGAGGAGACTTGGATGAGCAGCAAAACGTCTTCTCTCCTACAACTTTTTTGTTCAGTTGACAGATTTTACTTTGGGCTTTTACAATGTAAAAGCAAGTTTCTCTCTCTTTTTTTTTTTTTTAACCAATTTTTGGTCTACCTTTTGCCATCAGCAAATGTAACTATGAGGCCACCGTAGTCACCGTTTACCACACATCCCTTTGCAGATTTGTAAAACGTGGAATTCCCAAACAGTGCATCATGTTTACTCACATCCTTTTTAAATCTCCACCACGTAGTGAAATCTGACCCCTGCCCTATTAGTTAAGCCTGCCCACTGAATCATAGCCACTACAAACGTGCTAACAGACAGGTAGCAACAGCTCGGATTAGCATCTCTGTGAAGTCGCCGTAATGGGAGCCACTTTGGAGTAATTCTACACACATCACGTCCACCATAGTGTCAGTAGAGCTAAGCAGGAATGCTCTCAGGTCTATGGGGGTGTCTGTGAGGTCTCTGAGGGGGTGTCTGGATGGGGTGGGTGGTCCGGGCGGGGTGGGGGGTATTGGACTATAATTACCCCTGTGGTGAGGACAGTGTGGCGTCCCTAGGTCTTGGCACCCGGGCTTTATGAGGTGAAAAAATAGCAGGGTCACCACCCCCAAAGGATAGCGAGAGGGGCTAGCATCTTCTCCAGTAGCAAAATGGACATATACAGACACTGCAAAAGAAAACTGAATTCTGTCAACTGGACAAAAGTGAATGAATGAAGAGAGTGAATATGTTCAGTCTCTCAGTCATCAAAGAGGCTTCTTCACTTCTGACAGGAGTCACGGCCTTATATCATCTTTCAAAAGGGAGGAGCCAACGACACTGAAACACGCCCTTTTACAGTAAGGAGTTTTTGTTGTTAAGTCCACTGAACTACCTTAAGGTTTGAACGTTCAAGACCCTAATAATTTTTATATGCAATGTGTGCACTGTATGCAACTTTTAGCCAAAAAATAGATTATAATAAAAGCATATTTTTTCCATTGTGGTTGTATTCATTAAACTGAAATACTGACAAATAGAAAAACGTGTTTCCTCTGAGCGGGCTTGCATCTCCACAAATCTGACTCTTCTTTAGCCTGGAGTAGAGCCTCCTGTTTGTTTCCATGGAAATGTGGTTTCACCTTCAGAAAGTTTACGGACAAATGTGGCAGCAGTACTTATAACTGAGTATAATTCTAGCCATGCAACTACTTTTACTTGAGTACACATTCTCAGTACTTTTCACCATTTTTGTTGTTATTATGTTTCTCACACTTTGTTGAAGACTAGTTTAAGTGCTTCCCCTGCACAAACAGCCTCATGGCCTTCAGCCATTCTAATTCATTAGTGAGCAGATGAGAGGGCTCCGTGCCCACTGGCTCAGGAAGCCCTGACAGTGAGTTTGACTCTGCACTTCTGCACCAGTAAAATCCTGTTCTCCAAACATCATCACCTCCTCCCTGAGCTCCTGGACCAACCTGCAGAGCTGCAAACATCATCATCTCCTCCTCCGTGCACTCGATCTCCTCCAGGAGGATGGCCCACTTGGCCTGCTCGTATAGCTGGTTCACTCGGATGGCATCGTACTGGGGAAGAAGGCAAAGGGTTACAAAGGTATACAGATAAATACTCATATTCAAAACTTTTCAAATTCAAAACTTGTTGGGGGCTATGGTAACTAATCATTTTCTACAACAGAAAAATTATGTAAAATAAAGTTTTGAACTAAAAACCACCACATTATTATTTTTATTTATATATATTTTTATTTATATTTTCTCATATTTGAATGAGCCTCCAGTGGGCTTTACAGTAGGTGGGACTGTTGAGCTCTTTATCAGTGTTATCAGAGGATTTTCCCCAAATATACTGGACACTGGCCCAATATTTAAAGTTTAGTCAATATTTGGCACTGCCCGGTCTCTATGTGCCCCTGTGCCACTGCCCCGTCTCTATGTGCCCCTGTGCCACTGTCCCGGTCTCTATGTGCCCCTGTGCCACTGCCCCGGTCTCCATGTGCCCCTGTGCCACTGCCCCGGTCTCTATGTGCCCCCGTGCCACTGCCCCGGTCTCTATGTGCCCCCGTGCCACTGCCCCGGTCTCTATGTGCCCCCGTGCCACTGCCCCGGTCTATGTGCCCCCGTGCCACTGCCCCGGTCTATGTGCCCCCGTGCCACTGCCCCGGTCTATGTGCCCCGTGCCACTGCCCCGGTCTCTATGTGCCCCTGTGCCACTGCCCCGGTCTCTATGTGCCCCTGTGCCACTGCCCCGGGTCTCTATGTGCCCCTGTGCCACTGCCCCGGTCTCTATGTGCCCCTGTGCCACTGCCCCGGTCCCTATGTGCCCCTGTGCCACTCCCAGATTGCCCTCAGTGCATCAGTGCATCAGTTTTGGCAAACATTGTTTATTGGCCACAGCAGCCAATACATAACAAATATCTTATATCACATTAGAAAAAAAACAAAAAAAGCCACTTCCGATCGTTCCTAATGGCAACTGATCGGATATGTCGACCCATAATGTAATTACATTATATTATCAACATAAACTTGTGGTTGTTTCTTGCTTATTCACTCTGAGCTTCTCAAGAACTCAAAGCTCTGTTCTATTCACTGATTTCATGAGGGGATATCGTCTTCAGGAAGTGCTTCTGTGTTTTTTTAAAGTTCATACACTTTCACTGTAATCACTGCCTTGTAAACTGCTAGCACCTTGTATTTTTACAGAGATGGACAGTTTTATTTTGTTTTAGAAGCTGTGGAGTAGGAGAATGCTGAGAGGAGGTGTGAGGAGCAGTACCTTGGGGTTAAGGTCAAAGAAGCTGTGGTATTTGAACCTCAGCAGGAGCACCTCATTCTCCTTCACATCCTGCTCCATCAGAGAGCGAGAAGAGTCCAGCCACCTGCACACAACAGCACAACTGGTATTACACAGAGGAATATGTCTTTTATGAGAAACTAATTACTTAAACAAGCTGCAATGATCAGCTTGGATCAATCAGTCAGAGACTAATCTTGAACTTGATTAAAGCCAAGTACCAGAGTTTTTTGTTTTTTCTCTCAAAAAAATTGTGAATTCTGTCGCAGTTCACCTTTTGTGGTCTTTTGAAGGTTTGAACTTTGAGAGTGTTTTCAACAAGAGACAAATGTGAGAAAATGTTAATGCCTGTGTGAGAGAAAAGTGTATAAAGTGTGTGGTGAGGGGTTTTACAGCCGCAAAACATATATGACTGTAAAAAATTAAGCTGACTACTGCGTGGATTTTGCCTATTGCGGGTTATTTTTAATACATAACCCCCGTGATAAACGAGGGACCACTGTAACAGAACTTTTTGATAATAATCAGACTCCTTCTCCTACATCTAATTACACATTTCTCTCTTTGCACATCTGTACAAAAGAGCCCTGTGAGTCACTGTATGACGCTCTGGGATGACAGCTGATTGGTGGCCCACCCTGCTTCAATGAAAATCTGTTGTAAAGCTGCACTAGTGGTCTAAATGCATCCACATGAATACTAGTGATGTACCAAAGCACTTGTGAGAGATGGGAACAAGTTAGATTTAAATACCTACTTCCTCCTTTCATGGTTTGAAAATCAGATACCTCCGCTTGGACTGTCCATCCCTACATATGGTCTACAAACCTGCAACACGGTCAGTCAAACCTGTTGCTAACACTAGCGTGGAAAGAAGGTGCCTGATTTGTCTGTTATTAATATTCATAACTTGATTTACAGGCAAAATGGCGAAATAATAGATAAAAACACCAAAAGGACAAGTCTGTTCCCTCTCCATCTCTGTAACTACTGCTGGCGGTTTTTCAATAGAAAGTGAATTGGAGCCAGGTTAGTCACGTCCATTTATATACAAGTCATGATCCACACATATCCGCGGACTCGGGCTCACCCCTGGTTGATTTTGGCCTTGTCCAGCAGAGACTGAGGCTTGTAGAGTTTGACCAGTGTGTCCGGCGTGGCGATGGGCTGGCTCACTGCGAGGATGCCGGGGTTGCCTTCAGAGAGAGGACTGTCCCCAAACCAGGCGGAGGTGGGCGAGAGGGGGCTGCCGTCCCGAGAGTCGTACGTGGGCGTCATGGTCTTGCTGTACAGGCCCGGGCTGGAGTAGATGCTCCCTGAGGACACACGAGCACGGATGAGCAACGACAATGTTCAGTGCATGAAAGTATCAATAATACGTTTTGGGGGTCGATATTCAACATGTGTACAACCCTGCATGTTTAGGATGGGTTCTTCTCTCAAACAGGAAACACTCCGTTCCACCTTGTGATGTCATGTGTCAATACAATACAATACAACTAAAGGTTAACATTCTACCACTTCATGACATCACAAGGTGGAACAGAGCATTTGAACTTTGGAGATGTAGACAGAGTAATAAACCAGGATTACTCAAACGTGTGAATGAAACAAAACACAACTCAAAGTATGTTTTTGATGAGGTATTATAACATGGCTAAAAGACCACAAGAGTCATTATGTGTAATGTAAATCACAAAGGGAGATTTTTACTAAATTTGACTGATAAGACACTAAAGTGGTGTTTGAAAACATCTTAACCGAGCATTTAATTTAATTTTTTTCCCCCCATGAATAGCTAATTTTGCTCATTGCATGTGTCATTTTGGTGTAACCACTGCTGTTTGAGTCATATCTCCTCTCGCAGCTCATAGCCGGGATCTAAAGTGATATTTCCACAGATCTTTAAGACTTGTGTCACACTGGATTGACATAAAATCATCTGAATATTGTATTTAGGATGTTCAAATATCCAGATAAACATTTTTGTCATACCAACCAACTTTAGAGTTAGATATAAAAGTGTCACATTTGTCAAGAGCACATGTGTCAACTCAAATGTGGCCCTCCACATCATTTTGTGTGGCCCTTGACAGGGTAAATTAAAAGGCATGATCGTCTTAAAATCTCAATTTATCAGGAGATACGCAGTTACACAGCCAGATTTTTACATCTAGGCAAATGCATATGCAATATTTGTAACTTGAATAAGTAATAAATACAGAGACAGTTAATTAAGAAGTTTAAAAAGTAGTTACATTTACTTTACATCTTTGACGGCAGCCACTTTGCTGATGTTGGATGTTGACACCCCTGGTCTAGAGCGGTGTTACCTCAAAGTGCTTTATTCAGGGAAACCATTCAGTCATTCACAAACATATTATATATATACCACCATACAATATACAATTCCAGTATCTCTATGCAGATACTGGAGTGACGTGTCTTGCTCAAGGACACAACCACAGCATGAAATACTGTATTTGTAACATGAAAGAGCAGTTCACGATGGTTCTAGTTGTTTTCGAAGCTCAAGTTTTCATTAATGATTCAGCGAGGACAAACTTGACCATGAAAAAACAAAAAACAAACATATTGTTGCTAAGTTTCAACACCACATGACCAGGCCGTGCACATGATGCTCCCACACATTTAGATGAGAGGTCAGACAGAAACCTGCAGGAATTCAACACACAGCACCACACGCACTACCTCCCACTGAGAGGGACGGAGAGAGGGCAAGAGGGAGGGAGAGAGAGGGCAAGAGGGAGGGAGGGAGAGAGGGAGGAGAGAGACAGATAAGAGACAGAGGGAGAGAGGGGAAGAGAGGGACGGAGAGAGGGCAAGAGGGGGAGGAGAGAGGGAGGAGAGAGGAAGAGGGACGGAGAGAGGGCAAGAGGGAGGGAGAGAGGGAGGAGAGAGGCAGATAAGAGACACAGGGAGAGAGGGGAAGAGGGACGGAGAGAGACAGACAAGAGAGACAGACAGAGGGAGAGAGGGGAAGAGGGACGGACGGAGAGAGGGAGGAGAGAGACAGATAAGAGAGACACAGGGAGACAGAAATGTAGAGAAGAGAGACAGGGAGGCAGAGAGATAGAACGTAACAGAGAAAAGGAGACACAGAGAGAAAGGAGAACAGGAAAAAAGGGTGAAGGGCACAGGAGAGGGAGAGACAGAGAGGTAGAGAGAGACAGAAATAGAGAAGAGTGAAAGTGAGAGAGAGGGAGGCATAGAGAAGAGGAAGACAGAGTAGAGACAGAATAGGGAGAGACAGAGGAGGGAGAGAGAGTAGAGAGAGAGAGAAAAATAGGGAGAGAGGAAGGCATAGAGCAAAGGCAGAGAGAAAGAGGGGTATAGAGAAGAGGAAGAGAGAGTAGAAAGAATGAGGGAGGGAGAGAGAAGAGAGAAGAGAGAGAGGAGAGAGAGATTAGGGAGAAAATATGGAGAGATAGGGAGGAATAGAGAAGAGAAATAGAATAGGCAAAGAGAGAGGAGGGCATAAAGAAGAGGAAAAGAGAGTAGAGAGAACAGGGGAGAGAGAGAGGGAGATAAAGAGAATAGGGGAGAGAGAAGAGAAAGAGAGAGACAGAATATAGAGCGATAGGGAGGAATAGAGAAGAGAAAGAGAGAATAGGCAAAAGAGAGAGAAGGGAATAGAGAAGAGGAATAAAGAGAGTAGACAGAATAGGGGAGAGAGAGAGAGAGAGAAAGAAAGAAAGAGAGAGAAAGAGAGGAGAGAGAGAATATGGAGAGATAGGGAGGAATAGATAAGAGAAAGAGAGAAAACAGGCAGAGACAGATGAGGGCATAGGGAAGAAGAGGGAGGGAGAGTAGAGAGAGAAAATAGAGGGGAAGGAGGCGTGGAGAAGAGGAAGAAGAAGAGCGAGAGGAAGACGGAGATACACAGAAGAGGACATGGATTTTGTCAAACTCGTAAACAAAAGAGCTTTGCATTTCCTGCTTGTTGCTTCGTTTATTTTGGTTCACATGCCGCCCCGCCCTCTCGCTCTCTCCTCTTCACTAAATCACGCCAGAACCAGGAAGTGAGAGCAGCGTTTGGGGTCATGAGAATTGGGTTCAGACAGGGCCACCCAAGCCCGAGCACAGCCTGGTATTTAGAGGAACTGTGTGTGTTTTTTAAAGATGGAGGCAAAAGGTCAGAGAGAGGGAGACACTTCTTCTGATCGGGTCGTTCAGAGTGACAGATTATTATAAGGTTTACAGTAACACTTAGTTTTTAAGTAGAATTTGATAGTATTTTGTGTGGCGTCAACTCTGTGTCATAGGAAATTTTGAAAAGTTTTGGAAACTTTCTGAGCCCATTCATCAAGGTTATTTCAAAACACATTACGTTAAAATAAATAAATAAATAAAAATATTACTGATTGGAATTTTCACACTATTTCCACAAATGTTTTCATTAAAAACTGATTTTTAAATTTTTTTATTATTTTTTTTTTTTCTTCCAGTTTATAGTAATTGTATTTTTTTTTAATTTGGTTGATATTAACTTTTATACTAATTTTGAGGGGTTCTGGAAAACAATATAAATAAATACATGTGTTTTAATATGTGCATAAAACTGGCAATACATTTTCACTTTTAACATATATGAATAAATAAATATAGTTTTAATATGACGAAACAAACCAGGCCATATTTGTTAATTCAAATGGATGCAAATATGTGTAGCCCTCCTATATTCT
Source organism: Periophthalmus modestus (assembly GCA_019594935.1). Taxonomy (NCBI): domain Eukaryota; kingdom Metazoa; phylum Chordata; class Actinopteri; order Gobiiformes; family Gobiidae; genus Periophthalmus; species Periophthalmus modestus. Next base: position 19,373,946 of record JAIEZT010000068.1, on the reverse strand, counting down.
GTCACACACACACACAATTATTTATGTATTTACTTATTTTAAGCTAATATTCACAGTTCTGTTACAAACGCAGTATTTGTTTAGCAAGGCGTAGTCGGACAGTTATTTATAGCTACACTAGAATCTGAAATGCAATTATTTCTCCCAGATTCAGACTCCTTTTAGACTCCCACACGGGGGAGTGATGCTTACAGGAGGGAAAGACCACCGGAGATTTTTAAAGGGTTAGACTCATTAATATTTTTCAGTTTTAGTCAAGTTTGTGATTTTACTTCCTGGTTGGACACGGGTACTCTGCTGATGTCATCAACTTTCCCAGGGGGTGTGATGCTAATGTAGGCACTTCTCTGTCTGACGATCTGTTAGTCACTTTAGTTATTTCTGGTCAGATTGTGTTAAAACAAAACTCAGATAAAAGTCTGACTTAGCTGTCTCTCACAACCGTTTTTCAGGTAGTCACTCTAAATTTTGTTGAAAAGTAATCTATTCTGTATTTTTTCTTGAGTTTTCTGACCATCTTTAAACTTTTTTGCCAGTGTTTGCTAATGTGTGCATTGTGTCACCATGGTAACTGCTGAACATTCCGCCATAAGTATACAGGAAAGACACCCCCAGCGTACTTCCTGTATTTTTCTTCAAGTTTTTGCCACTTAACTGATGTAAAACTATGATAAATATTTACCACAGGTACTATCCCAACAACCCAAAACTAAAATGTACTAAATATAAACCAGTATCTCCGTATTTCTCCATATCTCTGCTGCTTCTGTGTGGCCTCTTCAAATGGATGAGCCGGATTAAAGCTAAATATGGAACTATGACACTTACCATAAATATCTTAAGTGCTTCATTTGTCTTCTGATATGTTATGAATGGTTATGACGGCCATATTGGGACTGTAAGCAGAATTCCTTTAACTGCTCATCCCAGCACTAAAAGTACACATTATTCACAAATAGTGGAGCGGTCAGCATTTTTACTCCAACTTGTGGTGTCAGGGTAAGTGGACCAAAGATTGACCTGACTATTGCGTTCAATATGAGGACACTTTATCAATTTTATTTTATTTTTTATTGGTTCTCGGCAAGGATTTAAACATTTTGGATAAAGAAAGCAAATATGTGAAGTGTGTGTGTGCAAATTCTTAAGTACTTGTTTTAAAGCCACGCCGTGTAACCTTATAGCCAAAAATATACAAGAATAAAAGCATGTTATTTTTCTTTTGGTTGCATTTATTTCACTGAAAAACATGAGTGCTTACTGTGAGCGGGCTTGCATCTCCACAAACCTGGCTCTAATTTGACCTGGAGGAAGGCTTCCTCCTGCTTGTTTCCATGGAAACGTTGCTCCTTTGGCTATAATTTTCAGCAGTATGGCATAAAACTAGACCTGTCATAATAATTACTATATCGACTAGCTGGATCAATATATTTTGGGGTTCAGTATTTATTGTGTGTACAGATTTTTGTTGTAATCATAGACTATATATATATAAATGGACATAGCTAACCTGTTAGCCGTGCTCCAATTCACTTTCCAATAAAAAATTGTCGCTCCTCTCTCTGTAACTGCTGCTGTCGGACTCGTCATTTTGGTCTTAAAATGTTTGTATTAACCCGCTCTACATGATCCTAGTATTTTTATTTCGTTATTGTGTCTGTAAATCAAGATATGAACATTCAGGCGCCTTCTTTCCCCGAGGTCGCTCCTGCTAGCGTTAGCAAAAGATTTGATTGACAGCATTGCTAATTGCTCTCTGCTAAACCAGCGGTGTGGGCGAGAAGGGGCAGCCTCGCTCCGGATTGGCTCTTTGGTTGCTATGATACTTGTGGTCAGAACTTGACTCTGAATTCGCCGCTATAACCGCTCTGGCCTCGATGAGCTTCATTTGACTGAGCCGAACGCTGTGGGTGACGTCGCACTCACTCAGTCCACTTCTTTAAACAGTCTATGGTTGTAATACAGAAAAATTGAGCTGCAGAGGGTTGAAAAGTCATTTCTGTGGCCAACTATTGCTTCATCTGCTATTAGCTTGTTGCTGCTCGTGGTTTTTAATGGTACTGTGTGTTTAATGTTAACCTGTGTATTTAGGGTTTATTGCTACTGTGTCAGAGGTACAAAGTATTATCAATATTATCGTTTATCGTAGTGTATCTTTATAGCGATATATCGTGATATTGTGACAGGCATAAAACATATCTATCTCCATGGAGAATGTTCCGAAGTATGGTTTTAACTTTGCATTTCCCTTTAAGTACACAGCAGCATAAACAGCAACAGTACATATTGTTTTAAAAGTTACAAGTCATGACTATTAAACCAAGAGTAACACTTAAAGAAATGGTTTGAAAGGTAAATTGATATAATTAGTCAAAAATGAATTACCAGTATTATGTTTGGATAGTGCAGTTTGATTATCTGGCGACACTTTTATAAGATTCAAACTCAAAAAGCAAAATCATAATAAAAAGTTAAAAAAAAAATGTTTAAAATGAGCAAACACCACACTTTGCATTCTTGTACAGCAACAAAGTACAAGTAACTTAAGTGAAGCCATAGAACTGATACTTCACATACACATTCACCATCACAACACTTCAAACAGCCAAAGCCTCCAGCGTGTGACCGGCCGATCAGCTGACCGCCCTGAGAGGAGCAGTCAGCTGACCGGGGTGATGGGTCATGTGACTGGGAAGAGGGAGGGAGGGGGACGTGGAAGAGCCAAGGACATAGGAAGCGAGGAAACGAGGAAGGGAGCTTACCTTTGACCGGTCCGATGTATATGACCTCAGAGGCTACAGAGGAGACAGTGAAGAGTGAGGAAATGGAAAGACAGGACAAAGAAGAAAAACTGAAGGTAGAATTTGTTATTAAAAGATTATAGATAATATTAAAGGAGACATATTATCGCTGCTAACTCGCGACACGACGCTAACAGTTTGCTTGGAAGTCCGATCGAGAACTGATTTTTGTGTCCTTACGTATAGTTAAAACCTGGCATGTTCGTATGGAACTTTGCTCACGAGGGTGTAGGGATTGGGAACTGCGCTGTTAGCATGCTAGCTGTTCAGAATCAGACAATAAATAATAAATAATCCATTCGCCGTGATGACAAAACTTCAATCTGGCTTCTGAAAGTTGCAAAAAGTGCTTAGAAACTCATCGTGGTGAATAATTAGGATATTCCGAATGCATAAGGACCACCGCAAACTGTTTAAAATGAATTAGTTCGGTTTTTCGCATTGTAAACATGGTAAAAATCTGGTACATCGCTTTTAAACAAACTAATCCAGGTATGCTTTTGTGTTGGTTTAGCATGATATGTCTCCTTTAAGTCGTAGAAAAGATGAAGTGGGAAAGACAAGTATGACATTGGCGTTTTCCGAGGGCGATGCCAGTGGTTAGCCCAACATGAGTCACCCCAGACTGGATTGGGGATTACCCTGCAGGCCTGGTTCCTCTGGTTCTTTTACCCTCTTGCTCTGCTCCTCCTCATGGACACTCCAGTGAGCCTGACCCAGCCCAAGTCCAATTGTACGGTTAGCCACGGCGTGCTACTCCTCAAGATAAGGAAATTATTCAAATCGGAAGCGAGGTGGAACTATCGGATTGATTTGTAATTTGTGCGTGTAAAAGGGATGACTTCTAGGGCTGTGGTGGACTAAAGAAGTTCTTGGGCTAAAAACGGGGTGTGGCAAAGGCTCCTAAGACTATTGTGTATCTCTATGAATCTGACCCAAACTGGACAGGAGGTCACGCAAAAAACTAAAAACTATTTAAATACACTGTTGTCTGGCACGGTTTTGTGCATGAAGACATGAAAAATGCAGTTTAAACTCATGTTTCACTTGCATTTTCAACTCACTCGCTCACTTCTCCTTTCTGCTGCTGTTCCATATAAATCTGTATATATTGATTAAACAACTAAAGCTCTACAGCCCTAATGACGTCAAGGTTAGTTTTTTTTTGTTCTCTTCACAAAATTCAATCAAGTCGTCTCAATAAGGAAAAAGGAAGCAAATTTAGTCAATTTACACTTGATATGCCATTATTTCTGTCTATTTCTGTCTATTTTTCTGTTTTTGACAATTAAGACAAAAAAAATAAAAAAATAAAATCACACATATCGCAAATATTCTGAAATTGTAATAAGATTTGAGATTGATCTTTTTTTTTTCAACTTTTTGGGTGTTTGCTCGTAAAGTTCCACATAATGCCATAAACATTTGCGATCTCCATGGCAACACGCAGCCGACTCCACCAAACCCGGTACTCTTAATTTTTCTTTTCTAACTTAACAATTATTTTGAAGATTACACAAAGAATGTTTTGATTGTAACTGCATTTGAAACCATAACCTTGTGATTCCTATCAGCAGACTTGAAATACCCAGGCCAACCCATCCCCACAGGGACGCTGCGCCTTTTACCCTACCAGATCCGCGGCGTTAGCATTAGCATGTGATCAGATAGAGGCAGGAAGTGAGGGCGCGTCCCCGTACATAAAGGCACAGTGGGGATAGTAACGCATTCCTCCAAGCATTCCACATTCCCCAGCTGTGTGACAACAGCGCTCCACTGGGACTGTGTGGAGTTAGCAAATAGTACACCCAGGGACAAGCGCAGAGGGCGGGGGTGGATAGTTTGGGTTGTGATGGTAGTAAACTAAGCCAGGGTGAACAATTATAAGTAATTTTTTTCGAAGTTGCAGTAATGTTTTGATACTGTGTTAGATTGGAAAAGCAAATTAGGACATGTTAAGTTATCTATTCACTTTTACCAACGTAATGCTAATACCATAGACTGTATATATAAATGGATAAAGCTAAAGTGCTAGCCATCGTGTTCCAAATTGGAAGTGAGCTTGGGTGCGCTTCTGGCTCCACTGACACTGACTCCAATTCACTTTACATTGGAAAACTGTCACTACTCGCTCTGTATTTGCTGCAGTGAGCCTCCTCATGCTAACCTTAAAAAGTTCACGTTAACCGACTCTACATGATCCGGGTTTTTATTTCGCCATTGCATTCCTAAATCAAGATATGAACATTAATAGCAGACAAATCAGGCACCATCTTTCTCTGAAATCAGGCACCATCTTGCTAGCAATGGCAACAGGTTTGACCGCTAACTGCGAAACCAGCGGTGCAGGCGGGAAGGGGCGTTACCTTCAATGGTCTCGCTCCAGATTGGCTCTTTAGTTGCCATGATACTTGAGGTCGCTCCAAATTTACGCCTACAACTGCTAGCCTTGATGAGCTTCTTTTGCTACGCTACGTATGATATCGCACTCAGTCCACTACTTTGCAGTCTACGGCTAATACTAAGACTCCTTGGGCTTCTAGAGTTAATACTGCGGCCGTGCGCATATATATACACGTGACCAGTGACGATATATTACTCCAGGGTTTAATGCTAGGTATGAAGCCTTTGTTATATTGGCCTTGCATGTGTTTCAAATCAAATTAACTCATAATAATAATGGCTTACACTTGTACTGCACTTCACAGGCCTGACAAAGTGCAACACTATAGTCATTATTCACTCCATAGACTACTTGGTGATTGTAAGCTACAGGGCTGCAAGATTAACCTCAATCGATATGAAATTTCAATGGATACAATTAGCAATTAGCCAACCCTGTAGTTTAGATCTGTACAAACATGTTCTGAAATATGATTCTTTTTGTTAGTTTGTTAGTTCATATTTCAGTCTTTTTGTCAACTCTTCCAGATGAATGTTTAACAGAATCTTATTATTAAAACAAATCGCAGATCTAATCACAATGCTCGTCAGAAAAATAGCAATTTGATAGTTTTCCCAAATAGTGCCACCTTAGTAAGCTACTTCTGCTTGTAATCTCAAGAGGCGACCAGTCTGTCTCTTTGACCGCCACCGATCTCTCACAGATTACACTCATACTACACAAGGTGGGTGAAGTGTCTTGCCAAAGGACACAATGACGCAACTTGGTCATAACAGGAATCGACCTTTTGACTACTTAGGTTGTCTATCGCATTGACCAAAACTTTGCTACTGGTCTATTTCAGTAATTCAGTCATTGTATCAAAAAACCTACAGCTCTGGCTCTGAAATAAGCCTCATCAGCTAAAGCGCGCGCTAACAAACCCCGCTGAACTAGCATCAATTCATCTTTCCCTCCAGTGTTCGCAGTTTAAGCTAACGCCAGATCCTTCACGGCACTGCAACGCTATTTGTCCTCCTCCCTTTCTCACGTGGCTGTAGATCACTGTGACACTGACAGGAGCGTAGGGAGGAGCGCTAAGCTAAGTGTAGCGCTGCAGCCTGGTTTGGTTTTGCTATAGTGGCAGCGTGACCAACTATGCGCGGAATCTAAACCATGCTCCGCGCTGGCAGCTAAAGGAGCCTCGGAGATGTTCAAAACTCACACTTTCATATTTGGTCATTGGGAGAGGGCTGTTATCGTAGCGGCGAGCTAACCACAATGAGGAGCTAAAGTGAGAAAGAAGAACCCAGGAACCTGCCATTAACCTGCTGCTTGAGGGAAGAAAGATGTCATTTTGGATAAAAGGAGATACAACGAAAACTGTATTTTCAAATAAAATCTGGGAAGTTCACAAAATCCATGTTCATTTGAGTTTTGCACTAAACCTCAATCATTTTGGAAAGGTATCAGAGAAAAAAAGACAAAAAAAAAACAAAACGTAATTTGTATCTTTTCTGATAGAGATCCACCACCTGTTTCCATGGAGATGTTGTTGCTTTGCCTAGAATGTTCCGCACTATCATGGCATTGAACGGATATTTCTCCATGACGCCACCAGATCAAGTTATAAGTCAGATCTGGGGAAAGGCGAGCCCATTCACTGTAAGAAGCATGTTTTTCAGCGATTTTTTTAGCAACAAAAACACTTAAATAAGAAAACAAAAAACTGCAAGAGAGGTCAATTAAATGTTACAAAGTGGAACATTCCAGGGAAAGCAAAAACATCTCCATGGAGACAATCAGAAAAGTTACGCAGTGCACCTTTAAAGTAAAAATCCCTCAGTCGTCCAGATTGTTTCCATAATGACGATGAAGCGGAGACTTGGATGAGCGGCAAAACAAATTCACTCTTTCTTTTGCCAAGCATTAGCATTTGAGCTAAGACGGAAATATTAAACGCTAAACTAATCCAAGAATCCCACGCACTCCCCGAGTTACCTACGCCAATCATGTCCATTGTGGTTTTTATACGAGATCGATTACACATTCATCAGTAAATTGCATTCTCAAATTTGGGTCAACACAGACTTGGAGCTGGACTTGGGGCTTGTGCATTGTTCAGATGAGACAATGTGCAGACTCATGTTACACAGCGAGCTTACATCAGCACACATTATGAATGATGTCATGAGCTCTGCACTGCTTTGCTTTTGTTGTCCCTCGTTCTGCTATAGTTCAATAAGAACCACAACATCTGATATACACTGCACCTCAACAGTTTGGATGCAATTTCATGTTTTTGTGTTCTTTTTCCTGGCTATTTACACTGTAGATTCTCACTGAAGACGACAAAACTACGAATGACACATATCGAATATACCAGACAAAAACAGTGTTGATGACTTTAACCCTGGAGAACCCAAGAACCATTTTCTTCTTTGGAAATTATGAATTAAATTGCATTAAATTACTGCTATAACTTCACTGAACACTGAAATATCTGCTTAAATTTTAACCCTGTATTCCCTAATTTAAGATCAGGGCCAAATTTGACCCACTTTGCTCGCTAATTTATCCCAAAAGAATATAAAACGTACTTCTAGACATTCTGCAAACTATTACTAAAAAGATTAACAAAAAAACCCGCAATTTTACCAACAGCTGGTTTGCTGAGAAGATGATTTTTGTTTGGGTAGTTTTCCAGCTCACCCGGTCGGCCCATCTTGTCACTACCACTCTGGCTCATTTTTGTTCAATATTCATCCACTAGGTGTCTCTATGCAGGGGCCAGAAGTGGCACTCTGGGCTTTTGAAGTTAAATCTGACATTTTTTTTTTTTTTTTTTTTTTCCCCCGGTAGTAGCCATTAACTGCGGCCAAATTTTGAGTTCTCCAGGGCTAAATATGTTTTATATTCAAGATTCTTCAAAACAGCCTTTGCTTTGATCACTGCTGTGCACACTCTTGACCCAGATATGGCACAGCTGTGAAGTGACAACCATTTCAGGAGAATTCATCAAGAAGCTCATCCAGAGAAAAAAGGTCAAGGGTTTATCAACAAAGCAAAAGGTTTGTCTAAATCTAAAATGTTAAATATTTCCTTTGCTTCATATATTTTGATGTTGTCAGAATGTATCTAGAAGAAGAAAGTAGTAACCAAATTAAAAAAATACACCGAAAGAGAAGGTGTGTCCACATTTTTTACTAGTAGCGTAAATTCCTGGCAAAAGTTTACTTGACGAAACTCAAATCTAATTCAACTGTTTATCAGGTTTGCCTTTTATGAGCCCGGGTGTCCGATAGCTCTAATATCAGACAGGAGTGGATCTGAAGTGCCAGTCTTAATGTGAGGAGTGAAGGCGATAAAAGGGTCTCACGTGGTTCTTATGATGAGAATGCATCTGAGCACCGCCTGGATTTCTGTGAAGGTGTGAATGTGAACTTCTTGGCCTGGAACATGATACTATTTTTGAACTGGAACAATGTGGTTCGTATCAGAATATCAGAAACCTCAGAATATTTGATAACCTAGATTATGACAGGTTAGATTAGCCATTTTTCAAAAAAAATGTGTCAAATTTTTCAAAGTTTGAATTTGTTTTGTGAAGTTTATCATTTTACTTCCAGAGATCCAACCACTAAACCCCCCACCTCCAAAATTAAAAAATAAATGAAAAATAGCCTAGTGACGCCCAGTCTTGGTAAAGTCTTACAACTGAAGAACGTAGTAAGATGAAAACCAAACTGTTTTGAGAAAAAGAACAAACAAATTCCAGTTGAGCCGATGATATCGTTCAGAAGTACCTCTCCAGACTGGCGACATATTTGGACATTATGTGTCGCCTTGTGGACTCTGTGATTCTCACCTGATCCCGGGGTGAGCAGTGGCCCCTCTAGCTCCAGGTCGTCCTCCTCCGCCTCCTCCGGCTTTTTCTTCTTTTTCTTGGGGTCCCTTGGCTTACGCAACAGAGAGAGCTCCTCTGGGTGTCGGATATCTGTGCAGAGAGAGAGGGTGCCACACGTCAGAAAAGCAGTACAGTAGTCTGTTTTGAGTTCAGAAGGTAGTTCTCTGTGTATGGAGCTGCAACATAAGACCCTGCACCCAGCTCTTAAGGTCAAAAGAAGTCCAATATGTGTCTGCACTGATGAGGAAGTGCACTGTTAGCATGCTAGTTGCTGTTGGCTTTAGTGACTTTACGGCAAAACTCAGGATGCTTAGGATGCTCGGAATACATAAGGTAAGTGAGGAATAACTTTGGTCCACTGCAAACCGTTTCAAATGAACTAGTTCTGTTTCCACGTTTTTTCAAGTAAAAATCAGGAATTTGAAACAATAATTTGAATTTGGAATTTGAATAATTTCCTCCACAAACAACAAAATATCCTGACTTTTTCCTGCATAAAAAACTGCTAACCCTGTAGTTTATATTTGTACAAACATGTTCTGAAATGTGATTCTTGTTAACGCATGTTTCAGCATTTCTGTCATTCTTTCAATCTGGATGCAATTAAAATGTGAAATTTGAACAAAATTACAAATATAATTGCAACTGTTAGAGAAAACACAATTAGATCTTTTTCCCAAATTGCTCAGCTCTACTTTGGGGTCTATATACAGTAGGTTGCCCCAGAGAGATTGAACAGTGGGTTAAACGCCGAGGACAAAAAACCTCGACTCCAAACCTTTAGCAGATTATATTTTATTCACAAAAATCTCCAAAAATACAAGAATATTTTGCCTTGTTGCAGTTGGAAGCACAATTAACCAGACATCAACAAACCCTTGTGTATAATCTTTGAAAACATTGCAGAGATCTGAGGAAAGATGGTGCCAGACAAAGTCCCGATCTGGGTAAGACGCAAAGACAGATGTGTGGAAAAAGTCAAAATGAAATTCTCTGAGGGCCTCAAATCTTCGGTGTGTAATCCAGAGCCGAGACAGGCAGACAGCAGACCTGCTCCAGACCTCCAAAGCCCACATACTCAGACATAAAACTACTGTCTTAAGAGGGGAATTTATATCTCGGATTTGTGCGAAACATAAATCAAGAACTTGGGAACATATTGTGAAATGAAGATTCTGGTCAAATAATGTGTTTGTGCTTTTGATTCAAACAGTAGCTTAAGCTGCGTTCACAATGTGCAACGCATCAAAATTGGGACTAAACCAGGAATAAAAATCTGGGCGTAAGGTAAAGTAAGGTAAGATACACTTTACTGTCCCTGTGGTGACGTTTGCCCTCTGCATTTGACCCGTCCTTCACTGCTTCTGGGGCAACCCGTCAGGAGCACTGGGACCTATCTTCAGATCTTGAGCTAGTCTTGGTCAGGACGAACTCAGCTGGAGGATTGTGCATGTTTTGGGTTGATGGAGGAAACCGGAGTTGCACCCACAACCCTGGTTTATTAGCGATGAAACTGACCTCGGAGCGCCATTTTACCCTTTTTTGGTGATTCAAACCCATATTTTACTACACATCAGTGGTGATCTTTGTTTCAATCCAATACTATGGCATTTATCGCAAAAGATCGATACCAATTTGATTTGATTGTGATTACCGTATTTTCCGAATTATAAGTCACACTTTTTTTTTCATAGTTGGCCGGGGGTGCGACTTGTACTCAGATGCAACTTATATGTGAAATATATGTTTTTTTTCTTCATTATTATGCATTTTTTGGCTGGTGCGACCGACTTATACTCCAGTGCAACTTATACTCTGGAAAATACTCTTGCAGTCCTAATTGTAGCACAAAAAAAAGCAGGACATCATTAGCATCGTTAGCCTTTACAAATCAAAGTATACATTCACTAGTACTTGATCGAACATTGTTGAATTTATGATTGTTGACAGGTATTGGGACCTCATCAGGTGGTGCTCCTCAGTTCGTCAATCCCAATTCGATCATTTAAGCTCTTAAAGATCTTCCACTATGCATAACCCCAACATTTTGAGTTGAGCTAAATTAACTTTTTAGCTTTATGTCAAGTTAAACAAACCCGTAAGAACCTAAAAGTACATAATACGGTTTCAAGCATGACTTCAAAACAGCCGGTACAATCTCGTCTATTCATGTTCTGTATTATGAGTCAGTGTCTAATCTAAATACATCGATTTACAAAGGCTTCATATGGACCGCAAAATAGCTGAGAGTAAATAACGCGGAAAGCATGTCTTTAATGGAGGGAATGGGACGCAGTGATGACAAAACCAGAGCCCCATGCACCACCCCCTCCCTCCTCCGCCCCCTTCTCCGTGGCCAGAGGAGCATCCGTCAGCAGCTCCGGTGCTTAGGGCCGTGCAGGGGAGGATTCCTGTGCAGGATGCAGGGCTATGTAGGGGGTGAGAGGGCCAGCGTGACAGGAGCAGGATGGATGAAGCGAGCTCACATCTGGATAAGCGGCTGGATTCACTCTTATGATGTAAAATAAATTAAATATTGCAGAGATATTCGAGGCTTAGTTTTAGTATGCTAAGCCCACATAAGAGTGAGATAGGACTTTTGTAATCGATTTGAGAGATGAGGGATTGGGTGGGTGCCATGCTCTTTGGCAATGCAGTTTTTTTTTCTTTGTTCCAGGAAAAGAGCAACCATTTGGTCCATCAATCCATTTTGTACCATTTATGGGTGGCAGAGGAAGAAGTTCAGGGTTCCCAGAATTCCCTTTCCACACACACTTTCCTCCAGACAAGACATTCCCAGGCCAGCCGAGAGACATTAGGAGGATTCAGAGCCACCAAAAGCAGAGTTACTTCCTTGGTTTTTATCATTAATGTAGCTCTCAAAGGTCAAGGGAAAGGAGAAGGAAGGAGGAATTTTGGCCTAAATTTGGATATACAACTATCACAACCCTCCAGAGTGTGCCCTTGAGTCGCCTCCCAGGAGCGGACAGCCTGACCTCCTCCAGTGGGACATCCCTGGAAACACTCTCTCCATGGGAGGTAGCGGGCTCTGCTCCTTCTCCAGTGTGAACAGAGCAGCGGCTCTCACATCGAGCCGTGTTGGGGTTAAGGACCAGGCATCTTATGACTGAGTGATCGTCCTCAAAGAGAAGCGCCCCCCGAGTCTTTCCGCACCTGTAGAAAGATTTTTATTCCTTGAGGCTTTTTGTAATACTTATCCACCTCGAGGCACAAAGCACTTTCCATCGAGGAACCCTCACCCACTCGCACACAGAGTATATGGCAGACACTAGGGGCAAGAGTGGTCTTGCCCAAGGACACGATGGCAGCTTCATCTATGGGAGCTGGAATCGCACCACCAACCTGTGGATCAGTGGATCTGACTGTACAAACCAGTCGATCAGTGGACAAACAACCACCAACTTTCGGATAGTGTTCGCAAACATCTCATCTTGTCCTACAAACAATTTTAATTTTATTTTTTAATTGTTACATGTAATAAATGTAGCCATGCTTGTCCATTGCGACGCATTAAACCATCATGTTCTATGGACCCAACAGTCGCACAATGAAATGACAAAGATCACTGGTTCAAATTTCAGTATTCACCAAGTCGACCATGTCTTTTTAATCTTTAGAACATCTGTAGAACTGTCTTACATACGAAGCCCTGGCCCGACTCCAGCTCCAGTCTGAAGGGGTAGCTGAGGGAGAGGAGATGCGCGCCTTGGGCCCGTGGTGAGAACGCTGTTTGGTTTGTGTAACTAAAGCAAAGGCATTCCAGCAGTTTTAAGGACTACCAGATGGGCCCTCTCCTCTCTCCCACCTCGCCCTCCTCCTGCGTTACTCTATCCGCGTGCCCTTATAACAGCCCATGCGAGCGGACGAGACCGGCATGAGAACTGCGAGCGGCCTGCCTGCCTGCGAGCCGCCGGGCCAGAGACGCAAGGACGGGGGGAGTAGGCTGTCACAGGGGCCTGCGTCACTGCAGAGCCTGCTGATGTCACTGACAACGAGAAGGATGGGTTTGTCATGTAGGATATATGACTGTGTAAAAAATGATACAGCTCCACCTACTGCTACTAAAACTATTACTACTAACTGTTACTACCACGGGCAATACTGCAGTTACTTATTTCTAAGGCTGTACCACATGCCGCAAGTGAGTCGCAGTGGATCAGCGCAGTTTGTGTCCTTGGGCAAGACACTTCACCCATCTTGTCTAGTGTAATATGTGGTGGGTGGGTGAGTGTTGGTAGATTGCACTTCTGTCAGTTAACCCCAGAAGCAGATGTATTTACAATAAGTGAATGAATAATGCACAAAACTGTGAAAGTATAAAGACCCATTGGATTATATTAAAACACATTTAAAATTTCAATGTGCTTTTTTCGGTATGTTAGAATTTTTTCTGCATTTATTTTATTTTGTCAGCAACCGTCAATTTCACAAAGAGCCCAGGTATGTTTGTCTTAGTACCATTAGAGAGTATATATAAAATGGAATAGCAACTCGATAGCCGCTACGTTCCAAATAGGAAGGATCATGGGCGCACGTACGGCTCCATGTTTGACCAATTAGCTCTCGCTAGTTGAAACAGGTTGGGTTGACAGCGTTTAACAGCGGCCCACTTCACGCTAAGACAACGGTCCAGGCGGGGAAAAAAAGGGCTTACATACAACAGTCTCGATACTCGATTGGCTCGTTGGTTGTGCTCTGATACTCACAGTGGAATTTCCTAGCTTCGATGAGCTTAGTTTGACTGGAGCTGAACAACATGGGTGACGTCACACTCACTTAGGCCACTCTTACATATATCAGGCTAAGATATTACACTCAAGCCGTAAATAATTCAAACTGCGGAATAGCTAAAATACTTTGACCTTTGAGACCGGTCTTATGGCGAGGGGGGGGAAAAACGTAATTACAAGGTTAATAAGTAAACTAAAGCCAGTGGGGACAAAGTACGCAACCCTGTAATATATTCAGCCATTAGAACTATTATGAACCATTGACACTTTGCAGCTAAATGCCGTTCATCCCTGTGGGTGTGACGCAACTAGAGGAACAGCTATGTAAGATTGTTACCAAGTTAGACTTTAATCTGAGCTTTATGTATCACCAATCTGAAAAAAGAATGATTATTTGGCGCACAACATTTGAGGTGGTTGTGGCTGTGGAACAAGTCACTCTCAAAAGCACTGACAGTAGAAGATCGGTTAAACAGTTTTCAGTAAGTCACTCTAACGTTTTGTTGAAAATCAAACCACCTAAACTGGATCATGAGCGTCGTATCATCGAGGCTCATGAAAAGTGTGTTTGTTGTTAATATAGTTATTCTGGTGTTTATGGTTGGAGATCGGTCGTTCGATGAATCCTGTGTATTTAAAACCGCTCACTGGGATGATTCTGCTTACTGTTACTGTGACAGGAAAATTAAGTAGTAAAAAAATGCAAATTCAGCTTCAAATTATGTTAGCGTGAACAAGGAATACATCCTAATTAAAAATGATCATGCTAAGTTTGCCAATATGTGAATCTGTAACCCTGTAAAGGCTAAGCATACTCCATAGGACATGCATGCAGGTCGTCATAGGGTCCAGACGGGAATATTCTGCCACAGTGGATTTGGCCACATCACATCATAAAAATGTTATGTGTTTGCAACCACAATGGAAATTCTAGCAATCTTTTCAAAATGTGCTCTAAATTCAGAAGATTTTTGGACATAAAATTACATCAATTCTTGTCAAGAGCTACGACTGAAACTATTTTATGGCGCTCGACTTGGCGTTGAAGCAGATATTGTGGTGAGAAGGTCAGATGTGCTGGGTCACAGTAGGAAGAAAGGACAATCCGACAAGAGTTTGCGGACGTGAATATACGAAAATAAATTAAAAACATAATAAACAGAGTGCCTCTGCGGCGTAGGTTCACATCTACCAAATCAGTATAAACACGCGAACAGTACAGCGATACAGTCATATTTCGAAATAAAAGCCAGCGGCCAATATGGGGAGTCTCCAGGGGCCTCGTGTTTTGACACGTCCTCCAGCACATATTTTGAACTCTCAAGGATCCAACAAAGCACTTGTGCAGGCCTACTAGGTCGAAGTGCTGGTCAAGATGTTGTGGACTGTTACCGTCAGACTACTACTGCCCCTACCAACGTTGGTGTGAATTATACTGTTACTTGCCTATAGTGAGGTGAAAATACTAGGCTATACTGCTCTAAGCTACTAGCTAACTCTAAGAGGGCACAGGTACTCCAGGGAAAAGTCAGAAGTTTAAGGCAATGATTTTCCTTCCTGATTTGACGGAGGTGGTGAGGACCTGTCCCACTTCAAAAAAAACGAATACCAGGGTGGCCCAAAAGTCCACGGACAGTTGAAAAAAATTCCTAACTCTTTTTGTTTCTAAATATTAAGTTTTATTTTTCAGAGCATTTAGAGCTAACCTTCCAACATTAATATGAGCAAAGAACTAGCACCGAGAACGGAACCCCTCACTTGTCCACAGTGGTACTTTGAGTTCACATGGTCAAATTCAGAAACCCAGTGTGTTGTTACCGTCGACATTTTATACCAGAGATGCACCAGGTGTAAATGCCCATTAAAGGAGAATATG